>JBAMBP010002979.1:0-600000 GCA_037044515.1 Phortica magna | reverse complement strand
ACAAAATGCAACCAAACAATTGATTGGTTTCGAATAAAAATGAGACAAGAAAATTTCCCTATTTGAAACTGACAGCAATTGCCAATTTTTTAGACGATCCAAAGTCAGAAAAAAGGCAGCAACAAAAATTATGGGCACGACAGGAAACAAATCAGACATAGATCAAAAAAGTGTGCAATGGGAAATTTTTGTACTTTAAGAGGAAGCAGCAGCAGCAGAGGACAAAAGCCATAGGGCGACAGACTGAGCAGTGACAACACTTTCTCAAGACTTCTCGCTTGCCTCAAATGCATTAAAATATACATTTTGAGTGAAACAAAAGACAGAAGACGAGACAAGACAACAGCGACTGTTAATAATAATGACAATCATGATGATGCTCATGCTGATGAGGATGGTGCTGATGATGCTGACGATGATGAGCAACAACAGCAGCAGAAATATAGCAGAAAATATTCTCCAAAAATAAATGCAGGGATGAGCATGAAAAAGCATGGTTGGATCGAATCGGTTCGGATCGCGTGTGCAAGCGCGGTATATCAACGTCAACATCAATGCAGCAGTTGCATTCAAAGAGGTGACAGCCTTGTTGCTGCTGCGGCTGTCGATGGTGGCGGCGTCGGCGGGAGGGTCGGAAATTGGGGGAGGAATTGCAGCCACAGCAGAAGCTGCAAATATAACATGCAATGAGCAGAGACACCGCGACAAGCAGACAGACCGACAGACAGACAGAAAGTACTAAAGTTCAATACTTGTGTTGCTCTCCCTTTTGGAGTAAGAAGACAACACAAGACAGCACAAGACAAGACACGTCAGCGATTGAAAGTGGTGCCGGCTATTTTTAGGCTAAGATCGCGAGCATATTCATTTGCTACTCTGCTCTACACACGCTCGATAGACGACGAAGCAGCGATGCGGCAAGCGGGTGCGCATGAGGCATCTCCAAAACGGTTGGCGGTGGAGTCGCATGCAGCAACATGACAATCCGCCTCAGCGTGTCTCATTTGGCTTGCGTGTGTCAACGTTGACGATGAAAGACGTCGTTGCCATGTCGTTGCATTATCGCATGCATGTGCATATGCTGCACGTGTGTGTGTGTGTGTGTGTGTGTGTGTAACTATGACTTTTTGGTATTTTTAATTAAGTGCGCCACTAAATTAGTCAGCGAGCAAAAACAACAACCGAAAGGGACTAGACTAGCGAGTCACACTCTGTGCTAATTGTAATTTATAGTTTGACCTAGAATTTTGTAAGCTAATAGAAACTTGGGTTCACAAAATTTCCCCAACTAATTGACAAGGCTAAAGTTGTAAGTTCAATTTTCTGCGCATTTCCATTAGGGATATTATTGGGAAAATTTCCCTTTTTCAAGAACGTTTGGGAAATTTATGCTTAACTAGCAAGCAGTAAAAAAATGCTTCATGCACTTGTTTTTCCTACAGTTTCCTTCTGGGCATGTGCAAGTTAAATGAATTATAATTAAAGGTTATGCATAATTTTAAATAAATAAAGCAACCGTTTTCATTTACCGTAATAAACACACATGTGTGTGTGTGTGTGTTTCACGTGCCAACATTACTTGCCGCATGCATTAAACAAAAGACAGAACAGCGCGTCGAAGTGCCCACGATGACTTTGCTATTTATTTGTACATATGTACATGCATATAAGAAGTTGCATAGTAAATGCTGACATTCATAATGATAATGGTGACGTTGCACATGCGCAACGTAATTAGGAAGTAAAGTAGTTGCGACGTTGTAGTTGTGATGTGCTGGTGGTGTTGATGGCCTGACTTTGGCTGTTGATAATGGCACGCAGCGCAAATCACCCTTAAAATGCTGCGCAGTGCATAAAGTTCAGTGCGCTTTGTAGCCACAAATATGGCATTTCAACAGTGAGGAGGAACATTATTTGAAAATGTTGTATGCAAGAAAATACGTTACAAAAAAATAGAAGAAAAACACAAAAAGTATATAAAATAGAAGGTAGACAAGTTGTTGCTCAGTGAAGCTTGAGTGGCTTCAACTGTTGTTGTTGTTTCTTTTATTAGACCGACAACGGTGGGCAACAGTTAAGTTGCGCTTTGTAGGGTGGCATGGCTCAGCAGCGCGTCTTTGTAATAATAAAATAATTAAGAAATGCATGCATGTTGGTATTTGCTTCTTCACTTGTTGTTTTGTTGTTTGGTTGTTTGTTCTTTCATTTTCCAAAGAAGTGCCATGAGGTTGGTTAAGTATTTTGCACTGAAGCATAAAAATTAAAGGCGCGCAAACGCGTTTGGCATATTTCGAAGCGTACAGAAATATTTTAAATTTGAAAATTTATTGAGCACACGTGCGCATAAATTAAAGTGCAATGAGTCAAAAGAACCAGTGGCAAGTTAAGCGCGTCTGCATATTTTTTCCTCCTCTTCTTCTCTTGTTTCACATGTTGAGGCGTTGCAGCGCAAGTGAAGCGTAAGCTGCACGCTCAAGGTGACAGTTAAAATGTTGCAATGTCGTTTGCATTGCATTGCGCATGTGCTGGGTTAAATATAAGCATATTAATTAAAATTTCCCCGTTGGAAATATTATTGTTTTTAAATAATTTAGACAAATTATATTGATTCGTAGACATAAAAGTAATCAGCTTATGGTTTTTAGCATGTTCCTTTGGTAGGGAAATTAATTTGAAAATTTCCCTTGCCGGAATTTTGTTTCTTTTCAATTTGCTTAGCGCTTAGCCGCGTAGTGATAGAAGTCAATCGACAAAATAATGCAATGCAAACAAGTTGAAACGGAAAAAGTAACGACATTTCGTGCCAAGGGATGATTATCAAACCGCCGCAGTATTTACTCAAGCAAAAACCCGCTTTTAGTTGACGCGCTTGCGCGCACGCGTTTTTAGCGCACTTTAATAGCTGACAGATGTTTTGCTGCCACAACTGTGCACTGTGCAAGTTATCAAGGCGAGCCAAGTCAGCGCAGGGCAGCAACCACCCCTGTGTATGCCCGAGTGTGTGTGCCTGTATGTGTAATACATGCGACAACATGCATGTACACAAACAAAAATGTATAACGTATGCTTGGCGTCGTTGCGTTGACGTTGACGCTCTCGACAAGGACACGGGCAAAGGAAATATTCTTTTTTTCTTTTTTCAAAATAAATGAAAAACGAAAATAAAAACACAAAAAATGCAAAAGCAAAAAAATGAAGCTATTTTTATAATGTAAAAGAGCGAAAAACTCAATACAAATTAGCGGCAAACATGATGCCGCCGACAACGACGATGACTCTTGGCAAAGTAAATAAATAAATACGACAACGACGAGTTGGGGAAATTTTAAATGTTGCATTGACTTGGTTGTCTGTCTGTCCGCCTGTCTAATCGACATACAAACCGACCGACAGAACGACCGACTCAATGAATGAATGACGAACTGCCTGGCGTCTGTTTCGCTACACCGCAAATGTTAGGGCGTTCTGTTCTTGACGTCGCCGTCGTCGTCGGAAAATCGGGAAACGAAACTATAAATAACTGAGAGAGATATCTTGCTTGCTATTTCAAGATGCATGCTGCATGTGATTCGCTTTAAGCAAATTAATATGAAGTAAGCTACAAGAAAAAGTTAAGACAAGTGCAAAATACTTATATGGATGTGTGTCGTTTCGGAGAGGGAAATTTCTGATTAAAACATATTTTTACTTACCGGCCACGCGAAGTTGAAGGCGAATTGTATGGGATTCGTGAATCCTTTGTTTTGGAAGTTCTGCGTATCCGATAAATTGACCGAGTTTTCACCGAGTATCGGCGTTACGACATCGCCGTACGTGCACTGCGACGTCGTATCGATTTTCGCTTGATAGTGTTTCAGGCAGACGCGAAACCGCGTTTTACATGTGCCAATGCATTTACCCGTAACCGCATCGGATTTACCGCTACAGCAATGACCCTCGTTGTCGCGCCCGTGCTCATTGCTGAAGTATTTGAGGCGCAACTCGAAATTGCCGGAACTGTGAACCTGCAATGATATGAATATGTGTTTCATTGAGTTAGTCATGTTTTTAATAAAAGTAAAATTATAAAATATTAATAAAATAACTAAAAAAAAAAAACAGTATGGCAAACAGAAGTGCTTCAAATTGCCGCTTCAATAAACCGCGCCAAACAACAACAACAACAAAACTAATCAAATTAAAAAGCAATTCATTAAAGTTGACGCTTCGTTGTTGCTGTTGCTGTTGTTGTTGGTTTTTGCACTTCAATGCGAGCAATGACGACCACAACGTTGTCGCTGACGATACTTTGCCTCCTGCCACAGAAATCGAACAAGTTTCGTTCATTGAATGCGATGGCATTCACTTTGTCTTCTTCTTGTGCTACGTCGCCTTCGCCTCTTCCTTTCATTTCGTTCGCTTGTCGTTGGCGGCGGCGTTGGCTTAGTCCTTCTTCTCGCCAGCAAACTTTGTCTGCCTTCACGGAAGGTAATTTTTTGCAGCTTCTCTTTTATTTTATATGCCATACGTAAGAATGCTGCATCAAACATGACGATAAATCTTTCAACATGGTATTTAGCCGAAAAAAGGAGCAAAAATCACACACACTCACACACAGAATGACAACAAAAATTAAAGAAGAATGCTGCTGCAGCAGTTGTGGAATTCAAGTTAAAATGAAACGAAAAGCAGAGGCAAAAAGGGACCTCTGCAAAGTGCGCAGTTGCAGAAGAAGAAGCAGCTTCATTCTCATTGTCGCCGCGCTGATTAAGTTAAAGAAATATGCAGTCGTCTGCTTCTTTGGCTTCGCTGCTTGCAACATGCTACAAAGATGACAAATGCACAGCAAGCGGTCAAAAATTGTGCTTCATATGAAGTAATGTGGCATAAAATAAAACAAAACTCCAAATCGATAAACATTTTATAACGCAAAATGTTAATTTTGTTTTAGTGCCACGCAATAAAAAGAAGAAGAAGCCCGAAAGACACAAAACAACAAAAAGACGGCGGCGCTCATCAAATGCGACAAAACAAACGCGCCTCATTAGCATAAATTGATTTGCAAATTTGAATAAGGTTTTGCACGTTTTGTGCTTGTTTGTCTTGTCTTGGGTTGTCTTGGGTTGTGTTGTGTTAAAGACTTGTGTCAACATTTATTAACAGATTCTGTTTCTTCTTTATTTATGTGCACTCTAGTCTCAAGTCATAAATTAACAATTAAGTGGTTAACGCTTGTCAGCAAAATAGGCCAAAACAGCTGTTAAAATTTGTTATGAGTTCATAAAACTGCTAAGGGAAATTTCAAATTTGCATTTTCAGCACGAAATAAGATGTGCGATAAAGCAGATGGGGATTTTTCAAAATTACCCTTTGAAATTGGTACTTTTTAAATTTCCCTTTTGAGGGAAATTTTTCAAGTAACTGTGGTAATTTAATATATAACATAAAACAAACAAAACACTTCGGTTTCTTAGCACATTTGTCTTTAAAAACAACAAAAATATGAGAGAAACGTTGAGAAACGCAAAGTTGAAAAAAAAATAATACGAAATTTAATGAAGTCACCAAAAATGGTCAAGAAGCTGCGTCAATCGGAGGTTTAGCTAAAAAGACAAAGAGGCTTTTGCGTTGAGTTGATTAAACTTAAACGGAGGAGGAAAAAACACATCAGAAAAGACAACAGAAGTCATAAAAACATTAACAAGCCTTTTGACCAAAAATAGGTGCTCTGATTTTTATAACTGTTGTGTACTCACGCACTCACGCACGCACGCACGCACGTACGCACGCACACACATGGCAATTAACATTTTAACAACAACGAACTTACAATTGGCGACTTGTTGAAAATGACAATTTAATTGTTAACAAGACATAAGCAGACTTGGCCAGATTACAGCAACAACAACAACAACAACTACAACAACACCAACAAATGGTCAGAAGCTGTGTGAGCGTTGAACATGAAACAAACAAAAAATGAGTGCTCCACATGTGCTCGCTGCCGCTGCCCTCTGCCGCCGCCGCCGCTGATGATGCTGCTGTGTACATGGGTGTTTAATTGCTCAATTAAGCATTGAGACGGGCGCACATGTGCGTCGTGCTTGCCTTCGCATTAAATGATGCTGGCACAGGTATAACATTTGTTGCAAAGAAGCCTCAAATTGAAAAGAAGAGAAAAAAGCCGCTTAACTATAATTTAATGACTTAAGTTGGCGCTAACATTTTACACGACTAAAAGCTCATTAAATTGGCTTAAAACGTAAGCAATGCCAACAAAAAGAAATGTAACAATAAACGAAAAAACAAGCGATACTTTTGCGAGTATGAATCATGCGCTAGAAAAATCACAAATAAAACAAAAAAAGATGTAAAAAAAAAAAACGAAAAATAGAAGAACTTGAATTTTGTTGTATACAATTTCACAACTTGGCACAAAAGGCTACAAAAACAAAACAAAAGCAAAAAATGAGTAAATAAATAAAATGCATTTAAAAGCGGCAGCAGCCCAAAGCCTAAAGACCAAGACCCAAGCCAGCGAGAAGATGCCCAGCAAAACGAAAGACTTAAGCAACGAACTTCATGCCAAGCGACAAGAGCCGAACAAACACACCAATACCAACACCAACACCAACAACAGCAACAACGACGACGACGTTGCTTGAAGAAAGAAGCGACGAGCCAACAAAACGTGTATTGAAAAAACGACAACGACAACAACAACAACGACGACGACTAAAAACAAAACAAAATACGTAAAAATAAAACAAAAAGTAGAAAAAAAAAAGACGAAAACGTAGAAAAAATGTACAAGTAAAACCGAATTGTTTCCCACGGCATACGATTTGCCGGTCAACATTGATGGCTTAAACGAATGAACAAACGAACGAAACGGCAAACGAACGACAGCGCGACGCGACAGGCAAGCAGATGAAGCTGCTGCTGCTGCTGCTGCGACGGCGGCGGCGACTGTGCCTGTGTTGGTGGCGATGGTGGGGGCTTGGATCTCAAGCGAAAGAGTTGCTGTGCGCGCAGGGGATGTAAGTGTATGTGTGTGTGTGTGTGTGTGTGTGTGTGCGCAAAGACGTCAAACAAGTTACTCGTGGTGATCTACAGGCAAGTGAGCTTGCAAAAACGAAAAAAACCGAAAAGTAGCAAAGATGAGAGCACACAAGGAGTTACGAAAATGAAGAGCGCCGACGGACGAAACGAAATGAAACGCGACGAGATGAGACGAGACGAGACAACAAAACGGCGTATTAGCCCCAAAGCTATAACAGTTTAGATCAGAAACGTCAGCTGTGCTCTGAGAGCGCACCAACGAACGAACAAATGAGCGAACACGAACGAGTGAGTGAAACGAAAAAAAGGCATGCAAGAAAAGACGAGCAAAACGTGACTGAAAAGTGAATTGTGGATAATGTTTATGAGCTTTAAAAAAGTTAGCGCAACGCAGCTGGCAGCTGTTCAAAGCGCGAGAGCGAAACTTAAGAGAGCGACAAGAGAGCGCAAAAAAGAGCATGCGAGCGCAAGTGCAAAAAAAACTTGTCTTGTGCATGGAAAGAGCATATGAGCGAGAGAGAGAGAGAGAACGCAACAAAAAAAGACGTTCAAGCTGAATAATGTGCGCATGCGCAGCTGAAGATGATGCTAGGCAACAATAACAACAACAACAACTACAACTACAATAAAAATCAATAAAATGACAGCGAGAAAAATGCGAATAAAAAGAAGAAGCAGCATGGCAAAAAGACAAACGGAAGGAAGATCGCTTTTTGTGCAAATGCAATGCAATGCAACATGTTTCTGCATTTAATTAAATAATAACAACATTTAACGGCGTTTTATTGTGCAAATAAATATGCGCAGAAATAAATAAATAATATGTTTAAACTTGCATAGAAAGCGGAAAGTTTACTTACATTGATCGAAAATGACAAACATTAAAAAAAAAAACAAACAAATCTCAATGCAAAAGAAAGCAAACAAAGCATGAAAGATTCAATTTAAACAAAGGCGCAGTAAAACAGAGATTTGCATAACACACATATTTTTTGACAGCTTCTTTTGTATGAAGTAAAATGCGTAAAAGACAAAGGAAGAAGAAGCATGAAGACACGCATGCGCATTGACAAATACAAATAGAGTGCAACACAATTGTCTGCCTTGACTCTTGGTCGGTCGCACAGAGTGGACACTGAAAGTTGCTGTTGTTGTTGTAAGTGCATGCGCGTTAAAACAAAGCTATAAAATATGAAAAAAAAATACAAAGACAACAACAAAAAAAAAACTAAAATTTATGGCCACTTTGCATTGTGAACGTGAGAAAGTCGTAAATTTTGTGATTGCACATGTTATGTGTGAGCGACAAATCATTTTGTGCGGTTTTTCTTGTTTTTTTTTTTTATTTTCTAAATTTCCCTAAAAAGGGAAATTTTCAGGAAATGTTCAACAACTTATTAAAACCTTAGAGAAATTCTATTTCTAATAAGATATAAAAATTTCCCACAAAAGCATGCGAATTTCCCAAAAGAGGAAATTATTATAAACAGCACAAAATCAAATGAGACAACTTATTATGCACGATATTTAACGAAAAAAAGGCAACTAAACAAAATTCATATCGCTTACACTTGTTACGACCAAACAACATTGCCTTCAACTATGAACTTTATTACGCATGAAGACCTTTCGGTGCTACACACACACACATACATACATAGATGTACATATATACATGACAGTCAAAGAAAAGCAAAGTTAATAAGATGTCGAGGCGAAGTAAACCTGTCAAAGTGTTGGAAAATAGTGCGTTGCATTGTTTACCTTTTGGTTGTTAGTTAAAGTTACTTTAACTTTTTTGTTTTAGTCGTTGTTGTTGTTGTTGTATAACTGAAGAGTCACAGAGTCACAGCGACAGGCAACGGCATATAAAAAGCAGGTAAATTTATACGTACGCTCTGCTATTTTTAAAAGAATCACTCATGCCTAACGTTACTAGTTTTTCCAACTGCTCTTCCTCTTCTTCTGCTGCTGCTTCTTCTTCTTCTGCTTTGTCTTCTTGCCAAAGTATTAAGTATGTGCCTTGTTATTGTTATTTTTTTTCGCTACGTTCACTCACTTACTGACTGACAGTGTATCAAGAAGAAGAAGAAGCAGAGGAAGAAGAAGACTGACTGACGTCGTCAGTTCGCGAAGACATTAAAATGTATGAACGATCGCATTTTTTGTCTGTCCGTCTGTCTGTCTTGCTGTTGTTTTTCTTTACGCTTACGAAGTAAAAACAACAACAACCACAACAAAAAAGAAAGGTGCACACAGGTGCTCAGTTATGAGTATAAAACTACTCACGAGTTTTCCCCCACTTTTTTTTCTTATTATAAGTAAATTAAAATAATAATAATAATGATAATCAACCGTTAAGTGAAATAAGTTCAGCGCCCACACAGTTGCAAGCGTAAGTGAAGTGCATGTAGTGTAGTGTAGTGTAGTGTAGTAAAGTTGGCTTGCCGATGAGCAAGAAGAGGAAGCAGCAGTAGCGGCACAAGAGAGTTGCCAACATTCTGTCTAATTGCAATTAATTATGTTATAATGCAAAATTAAGCGAGTAAAATGAGTGATTGGGGTGCAGGGGAGCGGCGGAGGGCGCATAAAGGAAATAAAACGCGACATTTGACAAGTGTGTAGAGTCGCGCACATGAAGAAGAAGCACGCCGAGCAACTCATCATCGTTCATCGTAGCATTGTTAATATGAAAATTGCAAGAAGCGATGAGCAGCAAACAACTGTTTTATGATTGCTACATGAAATTATCACAACATGAGACACTTAAATGCGTTGCACGACTGTCACTCTGTCACTCTGTCTGTCTGTCCATCTGTTTGTCCGTCTGACTGTTGCAGCGAAATTATATAAGTGGGGCGGCTTGCGGCTTCTATTAAATTGTCGACAAGTCATTCATAAATTGTTGTTGCAGAACAAGAAGCTGAATTGTTTAATTTAAGTGATGTCATTAGACAAATGAGACTACTTTTTGTTACTACTACTTTTTTTTAGCAACTTATAACAAATAGGCGTAAATTTCTTTACCGAAAATCAAACTGAAAAAAAAAAGTCTATAAAAACGATCACCACAATTGCAACAACAGCTGCGATTGACAGACGAGTCGAGTCGAGCCGAAAAATTTGCATGTGCAAAATGCAAACACAAAAAAGGAGTAAATAAAAGTATATACGAAATTCAACCAATTTTCAGCTTTGCCATAACTCAGAAGACCGCAGGAGACTGCCAGAAATTCAGTCAGCCATTCAGTCAGACGGACGGGCGGACAGACAGACGGGCAGACTGAGTGACTTACAACATGCCGCAGCCGAGCCAAACGCGCAAGTGAGGCAAATTTTTTGGACAGCTAAAATTAGTTGCATGAAAAAACTTAGTAAAGCACGCAACATGACTGCAATAAGGGGTTAAGCTCAGCAGCATGCAAACAACAACAAAAACAAAAACAAAACTCAGTCTGCTTATAAGAAAAAGAAGAGAGACAACAACAACAACAACAACAACCAAAGCAAAAGCAAGCAAGAAAGTTGAATCGATCTCTCAATGAAGCGGCGCACGTTGACCTACGCAGAGCCTGCTTCCCGTCAACTCTCCTGGCCGACGCTCGCCCTGCCACTCCTGTGCAGCATCAGGCATGCAACCTCAACTTGCCGCACCGCCGCGCCACCAAACAAGTTGCCGAGCGTCTGCCTTTGGATGCTGCTCGAGGCACGATGGCAGATGTTGTTGCCAATACTTGTTGTATGTTTTTGAATTTTTCTCTTTATTTAATTTTATTTTTTATTAGTACTTCTTTGTTGTTGTTGTTGTTGCTGTTGCTGTTTTTCTTGTTGTACTCGCACAAGTGACTTTTGCAACGCTCTTGGTGGTAAATTTTTCTGAGTGCTGAGCAATGCAAACATTTTTCAATTTCATTTTGATTTTTTCCCTTTTAATTTATATATTTTTCATTTTCTATACTCCATTATGATTTTGTGCTATAACTGTTCTTTTCTGGTTTTGAAAACTAGTTTTTTCGGCCAAGGGTGGCGGCGCGGCGCTATCAGTCTGTGCACATCAAGCAAACAGAATCAACCCCTTGCGTCCCTCTAAAAATGTGCTCAGCTGTTTAAGTGCGCGTTAAGCTCAAATTACGCGCAGTTGTGTGAAAGTACCAAAAAACATATTTGTGTGCGAGGAGTTTTGTTATTCGTGCAAACATTTTGGCATTTGTTGAAAATCTCAAACAAAATGTTGATCGTGCTTTGTCAAAGGGTTAAAACTGTCATATTTTTGTGGCACGGCAACACTGCGCGAATGTCAACTTTCGTCAATGATCGTGCGCCGCCACCCTAAAACACGCGTTTTGGTCATCCGCTACGCCGCTGCTCTGCTAATCGGTCATTCTGCTGGCTCCTGTACGTTTTCGTGTATGTGTGTGTGTGTGTTTTAATAAAGGAGTATTGCTTAAAGACTTCGGACTCACCTGCACAATAATTGTGAAGCAAACAAATGCAGCTAATAAACATTTAATCCAATTCATGTTGTTGCAATTTGTTTGTCTCGTTCGTACTTTACTAAATCCTTTTGTTGTTGTCTCTGGTTTTTTGTGCCGGTACGAGTATCGTTCGTGTTTTAACTACTTTTTTAATGAAAAAAGCAGCAAAAAAAGTTTATCGACCTATTTTAAGTGCGTTTTGTTTATATGAAATTGTTGTATGAAAAACACTTATTTCTCCAACGCTCTCTGTTGTATAAAATTATTGAGTTTTTATAAATAATTATCGGCTTATAAACTTTTTGTTAGCTACACATTTTTTTGTATTTTTTTTTTTCGCTTAGCTCCTCTTGCTTTTATTTAGAAGTGTCGGAGCAGTTTTATTTAAATATTATTTTGTTTTTATATATCACACGTGTTTTTTTCAGTAGTTAAACATTTTTGTTATATTTTTTGTGTTTTTTCTGCTTTACGCACTTTTAAAATACAAAAATCAGCTTTTAATACACGCGGCGAAGTGGGAGGAGGACAGCGGCACACACGCACAAACACAAACACACAAAGTGACAGAGAGGTGACAAACTCACACGTTGGTGCCGTTTGTGTATCAGTGAACTTCTTCTAACGGTTTATTCCTTGCTGCTGTTGCTGGTCAGCATTTGTTTTATATTTCTTTTATATATTTTGTTGTTATAAACTTTTTTTTGCCTTTGCTTTGCTTGTTGCACAGGGCAGACAAGAAGAATTTGTTGTTGCTTTTGTGCTTATTTCTTGTGCATTTCTTTGCGGGCGCACGTTTTTTGTCGGTTTGTTTCTTCTCTTCTATATTTTCGGCTTTTGCTATTTTAGTCAAAGTGATTTGTATTAAATTATTTTGCTTTGTAAACAAATTTTCAGCTATTGGCTGAAATTTACAGTCTTGCACTATTTTCGCATAAAACCTTCTATGCCAATTGAATTTTAAAAATTACTTTTTATAATTTTTTGGCGCACTTAGAAAATTTATTTCGAAAAACTCTTGTGTTATAAAAATTCTCAAGTAGCGCGTTTGAAATTTTTATTTTGGTTTTGCGTTTAGCGCGCGTTTCGGTCTGACGTGCGCACCGTTTAACCGTTAAAAAAAGACTCGAAATTATAATTTGCCCGAAAGCCGAAGTACCAAAAAACTGTAGTAGCGTAAAATGTCAGAGAGTCGGTAACTTGTGCTGCATGTTGCTACACATTCATATGTAACATGTGTTATTACAATTCATAAAGTGCGCTAATGCACGATAAAATGTTAAATAACAGCTGTTAACAGTGTAAGCAAATGCTCTCCCTCTTGCGTATGCTGGTGCTTGTGTTAGAGCGAGTAAGGTTGAATGCAGCTGCTCATGTTTTGTGTGTTTTTGTTGTTGGCTTAACAGAAGGCGAGAATACGCGAGAGTAAATTTCTGTTGTGTGTTTGGCTTGTGTGTGTGAGTTGAATAAAATGGAGAGCGAGCAAGAGAGCGGTTGATGAGTGTGTGCGTGAGGGATTTGCGCCTGAAAACGCGTTTACTTGAAGTTAAAGCGAATGCGAACAGTGGCGTAAGTAAAAATGAAGAGGGGCTTATGTTAGGTTTTTATTTATGGTTCGAAACTTTAAAGTGTGTTGTGTTTTTTTTTCAACAACATGAACTGTGTACGGCCAAAAAAAGAAGACATTTTTCAATGTATTTTACTCGTTAGAAATTGTTATAAAAGAATACTTGTTATTAATTGAACAAGTAAAAAATTAATATAAAAATTTGATTTTGAAAACAATTTACGCATAAATTAAATCGAAGTATCAACGGATCTATGCAAAGGGTTGAAAAGCGGGAAAACAGACAAAGACTCGCGATAAGCCGCAAGCATTAGAAAAGGACATAGAAAAGGATTTCCATGAGCAGGAATTTGCATTTGAATGAAATGATGGACAAAGCGAAGGATATTTTTGGCGCTTAAATAATTTTGAATGGCAGAACGGAACTCACACTCGGCTGGGCGTAAAAATGATTTGCCGCCAAAAGTTTGCAACAATTTAAACTTAAATAAAAACAACTTTAAAAATAAAAACAAACGAATGAACATCATTACTAAGAAGGACATCGAACACGCGCATCCTTATTTGCATAGCATGGCAGGAAATGTCCACAGTACAAGGATAACAAGGCAAGAGACTACCTGCCGCTGCTGTTGTTGTTGATGCTGCCGTTGTCGCCTTCGCTTCGTCCTTCACGACAAACCGGAAATGGCCAAGGCAAGCCAACAACAAACAAGGTGCAAAAGCAAACAGTCACGAGGACTCTAGGACAACGAAGCTGCAAAGCGCGTAATTCGATTCGCGCGCGCGTCAGCCATCTCGCTCGCACACACACACGAGCACCCGCACTCTCCGGAAGGAAGATGCGCAAATGCGCACTCGTGCACTTCTAAGAAGAATTCCCACGGCTCTGTTGGCGTTTCCGGTTTGCGTTTTCGCGTAATTTCATTAAGCAAAAACCGCCGTGAAACTCTTCTTTTTACGCGAACTTTACGCATATAAATTTTTATGAATGAATCTCATGGTTCGTCCTTGTTGAGCTTTTGCGCGTTTGCTTACAAAAACATGCTGACTGTTTGCCAAAACAGGATGTTTGTGACCAAAACGAACAGGACATCGTCATCGTCAACAACATTGTCATCATCTGTTTGAAACTTGTTTCTCCAGAAAGGCTTAAGGCAGGCTTCAAGGACATGTGGCACAGCTTGCGCTCGATTCTATGAATTAGCTGAATCATATCAATTTGCGAAACTGAAGCTGCTTTGGACAGCAAGCTTTGAGCGGACAATGAGGAGCTTGAAGAGCGGGAGAGAGAGTCTCAAATGTTTGTTGAAAATGTCCTTTTTATTGAAGCAATTCTTTTGTCTAATTCGTTTAGTAAACCAAATCTGAAGTCTTAACGTTTAGCAGGTGTCCAACGCAATATTTTCCCAGCCAATCAGCAAGAGAAATCATAGCAAAGCCATTCCCACAAGTGAAATGAAGGAACACAGGATGCAAATGTAACAAAAACAAATTTCAAAATCAAGCAAAGAAATCGACTCAACTCAGCTTCGTTCTGTGCATTTTCGGTTATCCTTAACAGTTAAGTTGAGGATCGCCTAGCGGCGCAGAGCAGCGCTCGACATGTGCGCTTCCCACGCCGCGTTCGTCGGTTCGTTCGGTTCGTTGCAGCAGGTACAACCTGCCAAGGACGCCGCTCAGAGTTTCTGTGCACAAGCAGTGCGTCCTTGTGTGCGTTCTGCATAGGCCTAGACGAGCGTTTGTGCAACATTCGAGATTTTTCTCATGCAGATCAGTCAGAGCAACAATGTGGCAGCTGATTTCTTCATTTCATTTCCGTGTGAAGATTTTCGCAGTGCAAATGCTTTCGGCATATGTTCCTAACTGACACTTGTATGCGCCTTGTCCTGTCCCCCTACCTCAACTGCTGTTCTTATTATTATTGCACGTTAATCCTTTGGCAACATTTGTTTTCGCGTTTTATCGTCTTTTGTTAGAAGCTCCTTTCTCTCAACAGTTACGAATTTAATTGGCAACAGTTGTTGTTGTTTTTGTTGTTGTCGCTGCCACTTCATTATTGAATTCATATTTATCGAAGAAATCTGCGTAGAATATCCTGGGAACGGAAGTTCTTGATGCTCACTGCTTCTGCTTGCCTTTGCCGTTCCACTGCTGTCCTGTTTATCTTTCCGCACTAATTTTGATCCTTACTTTCGACTTGCACCCTCGCAGCTCTCATGTTCCGCGTGTTTGTTGATCATTGAGTGTTTGCTTTGGGTGCTTCAGACTTGGGTTTTGTTGAGGAAGCGGATCAGGTGTATTGCATAATTTTTCGGGGAAAAACAAAGCGAATCTTATGTTGTTTTGCACATTTCGATTTTAAGGAAGTGTTTCATAGAAAACGTGGGAAAACGGAAGTAACGAATGCGTGGGAAGTAAAAGATTTCATAGGCGAGGAAATTGTATGAAGGGTTAACAATCCGATGAGTTAGGATAGCATAAATGATATTCATAATAGGTGACAGAAGATTGGCGAACTTATACAGAACAGTAAAATGTAATATTATTTGGCTTGCTTGAGTGAAGGTTGAAAAAAGATTAGGGCGTTGAAACTACACGTGAGATCGACTGGGTTCGCTTGAATTACAGTACCTAAATTAAGCTTGAATGTTGAGTGAAGCACGCTTGCCTTGCAACAAAGTTCATAATTCCTCAAAGACCAAAACCAAAATGATGTATTGAAGTAAAACAAAAAGACTTGCAGACAATATTTTAATGCAAAAAAGGGCAACAACAACAACAGCATTAAGTGCAGTAATAAAGCGACATGCGCGTGCAGCAAAATGATGAACAGACACAAGAGTTGCTGCTGCCACAGACATCGACGGCGACAGCGACATGGACTCCAACTGCAACTTGCACTGAGACTCACACTCGGTGCGCTCGAATGTCACCGTGCGCCACGCGCCTAATTTTCAAGTTTTTCAAGCTATCATTGAAGGAAAGACAACAACAACAACAACAACAGCAACAACAACAGCAAAATTAAAGTACAAGCTGCCGCAATAAGTTTTTGTGCCTTTGTTTTTTTCTTGTAGTAAATTTTATATTATTTTTCGCATTTTGGGGACACACACGTACTCATGTCCATGTCCATGTCGCCGTCGCCGTTGTTGCAAAGTGCAATGGCTTCACTTCACTTCACTGCGCGGCAAGTTGACTTGGCCTGGACGCTGGCCAGCACGACAGGCGCACGAAGACGATTACTTGTTGCCGCTGAAAAAAACAACAAAACACAGAAAAAAGTTGCCGAAAAATATAAAAACAACAACGGTGAAGTGAAAGATGTGCCAAGTTTGTTTTCTGGCAGCTCCAAAGCGTTGCGACGTGCGTGCGACGGCAGGTTGAATGCTTTTGGCTTCATCAGCAGCAGCAACAACAACAACGACTACGCCAGTGCATGACCCCAATTTCTTTTGCATGTGTTTTGCTGTTGTTGCCTCGCTCGCTGTCATGTCTTTTGTGGGCTTCGCTCGACCAATGCTGTTGTTGGGCTCATTCGAAGGATGATGCATGTTGCGTACTCGATTTGGAGCAGCAGGACATCTGTTTCTGCTGCGCTCACTTCATCATCGAACAACAACAGCGACGACGACGACGACGACGACTGAAATGTGTCTTTCACTCATCTCCGACTGCGACTTCGACTGCGACTGCGACTCAAGTCACGTCTCTTTGTTGCTGTGCATTTGCTGTGCGGCTCCAAAAGCCGGTTTACAGGTGCTTCTGCCGCTGCAAGATGCTCGGCTGCCGTTTGCTTTTGCTCCACAGCCTGCAGCTTTTCGGCCATAAATTTTGTTTAATTTTTCGAAAACATTTTCGTATACAAAACTTTGTTTCTTCATTTCTTCGCTTGCCGCAATTATTAATGGCGCGAAACATTTTTCTTATATTTATTTACTTTGTTGTTGTTCTCTTGGCTGCATTTGGCCGTCCGTTTTAAGGACTCCCCCAGGGCAATGCCAGAAAGTGAAGTGAAATTTATTTAGTAATATGTTCCGAGCGAAGACTTTGGGCTCCAATGGGCGGTCGGCCGGATCGATTGCTCGATTGGTCGTTTGGTCGTTTGGTCGCATGGTCGTGTGGCTCTGTCGCAATTGAGTGTTGAGTTGATTGCTGACAATATGCAAATGCAAATGAAAATGCGCTAGGAACCGCGCCAACGATGAAAGTTTGCAACGAAACGTTTAAAACAACTTCATTTTTATTAAAAAAAAAAAATAAAAAAGTATAACCGAAAATCAAAAAAAGTTCTCGAGCATCATTTATCATGTTTTAATTTGGAGCTCAGCTGCGCTTCAATCAACAGTGGCAACTTTTCGTTGTTGTTTCTTCGTTTCAAGATGGAATTCATTAAGAATCAATTAGCTTTGCGAGTTGACTTTGAGTTCACATATGAAGTTATTAGTCATGTTTGGCAAGCGGCCAATAATTACATGTAATTACTCAAGCCAAGGCTTACAACAAATTATGCGTTGGTAATGAAATCAGTTACAAATTGAATTTGTTGAAAAAAGATACTTTTTCGGCTTAAATAAGTTCAAGTTTTGATTGCGTAAGGAAAAAGATTAATAACCTTAAACAAAAAAGATACAATTGTTGTGCAAAGTAAATTAAACTTATTGTGTGCGTTAGACTTGTTAGCAAGAAAGAGAAAGCCAGATACATGAGACGATCTCGAAACTTCTTCACAAACTTCATTGAAGCCCAACTTTTCTTGCTTCCTTTCTTCGATTTTGTAACATTCAATTTAATGAAACATTAAAACTTCACAAGCAATGAGCTGCAAAATATATAAGCCTCTGTGCACAGCTACTTGCCACTTGCAGCTGCAACTGCAACACAACAACAACAACAACGAGTGCGCGATAAAAGCGTATTTAATGATTGTCTTAAAGCAAATTGTGAAGCAATTCAATATAACTTTTGCTACCGTTGATCAGCTTTTCTTCTCTCCGTTTTGTGAGCGATAAAGTCTTCACTTGCGGCGTTGATCCCCGAAAATTGTATAGAAAACACACCAGCAGCAGCAACAACAACAACAACAACAGCAACAGTATTAAAGCAGATGAAGTGGAAGAAGAAGCAGAAGCCGAATATGAAACAAATAATGAAAATGTGTTGCATACAACATGTACAAGCTGCAACAAGTGACAGCAAGTGCTGACGGCGGCCGCAGGATTTGCAACCTGTTCTCACACACACGCATTTGCTTGCAACAAATTTAAAGTTGTAACCGTGTTGTTGTTGTTGTTGCTGTTGGCGTTGCAATGTGCAAAGCAAAATAAGCGAGAAAACAAGCTGCATCCGGTCTGTCCGTCTGTCTGTCCGTCCGTCCGAAGATTCGTCCTTCCGTTTCGTTGCTGCGACTGTAAACTTCCGTTTTTTGTTCTTGTTTTCTCTTTTGCTTCTTCTTTCTGCCTTTTTTTAAGGACGAACGCGCAAAAAACCAAAACCAAACTAGAAGGAATCAAACACTTGAGCTCAACTTGACACATCTTCCTCTTCTGCCACTCCTGCTCCTCTTGGCGTGTTTCAAAGTCGGTTTGCTGCCTTTTTTCAGCGTCTGCGGGGCAACCTTTGCCGAAACTGTTTTGCGCATGCTCGGCCACAAGTCAAGCCACGACAAGTTGAGTTGAGTTGAGTGAAGTTGAGTTGAGTTGAGCCCAGTCAGTCACACTGAGCCAAGAACGAGGCATCAACTGCTGCGACCGCTGTCAAAAGCTGCCTTTGCCAACAGGTGTATTTACGGTTTTTTCTTCTATCTTCTCTCTCTCTCTCTCTCTGTTCCGATATACTTTGCTCTGCTCTAAAGCTATCAGTCAGTATAGCAACAACAATGTTGCTGACGCTTTTATGTTGTTCTGCCCAGCAGAGTCACATAATCGTCGTCGTCGTCGTCGCTTTGGCGTCATTGACTTCCCAAAGTCCTACAACAACAACAGCAGCAGCAACAACAGACTAAGTCAAAGCCAAACGATATCTTTCGACTTCTTCATTTCAATTTATTTCAACGCTCTTCATGCCTGCCACACGATGTTGTCGTTGTCGTTGTGTGTTGTTGTTGTTGCTGTGTTTTCATTTTTGTTTTCTTTGCCATAATTACCATGATTAGCAATGAATTTAGTTAGCGTAGTCAACATTTTGATTCACCATGCGGCAAACACGCGACAAATTTATTTCTCTCTCCCTTTCTCTCCTTACACTCATTGCTCTTCAGTTTCAGTTGCTATTTTTGCTGCATTACATACGATATACTTTTTGCCAGCCCCTTTGGCTGCTTATCATTTATCCATAAACATGATGTCGCTTCGCCATGCACGTTGCTGTTGTTTTGGTTATGGCATCGCGCGTATATTAACCGTAAGTCGTAATTGTATATAAAGCGACATCGCCTCATCGTCGTCGCTTCGTCGATCGTCTGTCGTCAGTCAGCACATTTAATTTGTATTTATGCGGGGCTCGATTATCCACACACAAGTATCGGTTTGATCTCATGGCAAGCGTGACGGTACTGTACGACTTCAACATGTTGTTGTCGACTAAATACTTACATATCTTTTATGATGGTCTCAGGTGTGCGAAAGTCAACCTAAAATTTGACATGATCTGACAGAATGCCAAGTTGAGTCAATGGAATGGCAAAAGATCTGCTATTCTATAACAAATTGTTTGGTACAAAAAGTTGAGAGAAAATAATAAATTTTCTAAATCATGAATTGGAGTCTCTTTACTTTTTAGTCTTCATGATGGTTCTGCTAAAAGTGAACTAATTAAGTGAATTAATTAAGTCAATGGAAAGCCAGCAAATCGCCTTTTGTATATTGGGATGTCCATAATTTACGTGATGTACGAGACCCCTCCCTCCTGGTGAGATTTTGCATAAAATTTTGTAAAAAATAGTAAACTAATGGACTAAAAAGTTAACATGAGATTTTCGATGAAGGGGAGGTGCCTTTGGTGAGATTTTGTCACGTAATTTATGGATGTTCCTTTACAAATAGCTTGTTTCGAAAGGTTGAGAGAAAATCATAAATTCTTTAAAATATTAATTGAAGATTGTTCTCCTATAATATTATTGAGCAAAAATAATGTCTTGATATATCAGAAAGCCAAAGTTGAGTCAAAAGACTGAGAAAATATTTTGTAAATAACTTTGCTAATTTTAAATTGTTAAGGTCTTATTTAAAGACTGAGTTTAGCGAAATTTTTCATTATTGAAAATAAATTTTTATCTGGCTCGATATCGTTGTTGCTATTATTTATAAGAGTAAGCTCAGATATATTTCGGACTCCACTGACTTCAAGGTGTTACAAGGCGTCTGTACAGGTCGTCACGGAGTTGATCACTTAAGGCTTTTTGATTTCAAGTTTTAGATAATCTGAGGGATTGAAGGAATGACAAGATTCTCACATATAAGATAGCTTTAAATAGTTTAGAACCAGAGATAGAATTAGAATACTCTCATGATGGCCTTAGTTCTGAAAGCTTAGGTGAGATTAAATGATGTCGGGAAATGTAAAATTTACATAAAAGTTTAAGTGATCGAAACAACACTCAATATCGTTGCAGAAGACTATTTGGCTCTTCTTCATCTTTCATGATGAGCTCAGTTGAACGAAAGTGTACAAAAAGTTCAAAACGATCCCAAAGAAGTGGAAAGATTGTCATATATGTTATAGGCTCAAATAGTTTAGGCCAAAAGACAAACACTTTGTTGTAGAACGTTGGTAGAAGTCTATTGTGCTTCTTAGCTAAACAAATTAGTTGTAATGAATGCTTCAGAGAAATGCTCAAAGTACAACGATGGGACATTTTAGCACAACTGTGCAAATATTTTCCGGAAAAGTGTGCAAAAATAAGCAAAGAAAATCATTTCAAACAGTGGCAAGAACAAACATTTGCGTAATAGAAGATAATAGAAATGACATAAAGTGAAAACAATTTGAAATTAGCAAGAAGGTGACGACGCACAATGAAGTACAGCAACGTCATTCAGAGCCTACCGAAGGTCGAAATAACAAAACATGCTAGGCTGAAGATACAAAAGATGCGAAGGATGAGCATAAAGTCCAATGGCAGTTATCTCAAAGACAACTCAAACAACTGTCCAGCAGAACTGGACAAATCTGTCTGTCGACATATGCTGCTGATTTTTCCACTCGATTTTTCGTTATTCCATTGAAAATGTCCTTCTCCGGGCAGCAGTCAGTCGGTGACCAGTCGAAGGTCTTCGGTCCTCGTCAGTCAGCGTGAGTAAAGTGGCAGCGCGCCTGCAACGCAGCATGTGTCCTGAATATCCTTTTACCAATCTCTGTTCTGCCTGAGTTTGTACACAACTTGTAGGTGGTTCTGCTCGTCACAGCCCACACGACGAGCCGAGGCCAGTTCTGTGGCCTTGTCTGTTGCAGTTGTTTGTCTCAAAGAAATATACGACATTTTCTATTCTCAACTGTCGGAGGATTTCTGCTTTGCGCATCTCGTGTACAGTTGCCATTTGTCAATTTTGTGGTTTTGAACAGCATTTCGCTTAATTATTTTCGTATTGATTCACGTTGATTGCATTTTTGGCATTGTTCTTCATTGCTGCCTTTGTAATTGAGATACTTTTTTGGCATCAAATGTTGGCTTGATTGTTCACTTCTCGTTTTGTGGTCAGGATTATTGCAAATTGAATGATGTTAGTGATACTGAAGAAAGAAAAAGGCAAATCGAAGGCAGACAAATTATCAGCTCAGATTTCGAATGATATAAATTTATTCAGTGTCCTTTCATCTTATGAGATTTCTTCAATGTCTTCTTGCTATGAAGATTCTTAGTTCGATAATTCTAAGGGAAGTATCTCTTGCCGTTTGGCATAGTTTGTTCAGAAGTCAAGCAACCGTTATCAAGAAACTGTCGCGTGTCCATTTCAAAACAGCTCAAAGAAGTAACGGCAGTCGTTTATACATATATCTATAAACTAGTTAATAAAACTTCAAGGATGATTTCAATTAAGCGTGCAGTGAAAATGCCGCTAAGCACAGCTGACTAAAGTCATAAAATGCTTAGTACTTTGTACAAATTCTGAGCATAATCAAAATGTAAAACTAAAGACAACAAAGTCGCAATGCAATAAAAATCGCCACGCGTTTGCGCGAAAGCATCGGAGCAGCTGCGAATGCGGCACCTAAGACAGTGAGTGAGACAGAGAGATATGCTTGGCAGTACTACGCATGAGTCGAGGAAACGGCAACAAAATAACAATAATTATTTTATTGCATTTTACGCAAACATTTATGCCACACAAGCGTTACCATTTGAACATAAACAGATACTTATTTAGATACTTAGATACTTTAAACCGTTTCTTCTGTGAAGCAACAACGTTTGTTTGCCACGTGCTCATCAGCGACAGCTGCGCTTAAACGATAAAGTATTTCTCGATACTCTTCATTTTTTATTTGTTTATTTCAATTTTTTGTTTTTTTAGCACATTCTGTTGCACTTCCCATACAATCTTATCTTATCTGCCGTCGCCGTGGCCGTTGCCATTTGCCGCTTATCAAACGTACGCTTCTCGAAGTGCTGTCTGTCCACCACTGGTCTTATTATCAGCATAACAGTGTTTTTGAGACGTCCGTTGAAGGCAATTTAAGCTGAACTTAACCTCGATTTTCTTGGAAAAAATATTTATTTTGCTGAATTTTATTTGCAAAATTTGTATTTATGAGCACGCGACAAAAATACTTTTTATGGTATTTTCTTTGCTCTTTAAACTTGTTGGTTTAAATGTACAAATTTTATTGTTGCGATTGACAAATACCCATTTTGAATCGAGGGTGAAAGTGTTCTAAGCGCTTGGCTGATGAAAAGTCATTGCAGATTTTGGGATATTTGGGAATCACAAATTTCACGATTATTGAAGTTCATTTATTGTTTGAATTATTTTAAAAGGTTCCTCAAATTTGAAGACTCAATTGATGCAAGAATATCATGTGATTCCTTGCAATTATTCTCATGACTCAAAAAGGTTGTTTTTCATATGAGAAATGCTTAAAAAAATGTACGAACATTCAAATCAATCAATCAATCTTACAAACGGTTGCACGCCAAGTGAATAATTGGGTCAGTAATGGCAAGGCAATTTACTCAATTCTCAGGTTTCTCAATTTCACATTCGGCACATTCGCACAGCTCAATACACATTAGCCCGCTGTCGATAATTATCTGCCGCATCGGCATAACAATGCCACTCGAGTCGAGCATATTCATATTCATATTCATTATGCAAGATACGAAAACATGAAACAACAGACAATTGAAAACAGCTTGAACTCCAACCTCAAGACGAGCGATGAGCAAGATTACATGATCGATAACCAATGAAGCGATTATCCTTGTAATTATGATTGAATACTGAAGGCTGCAACTGAAACTTCAACTTCAATTTCAACTTCAGTTTCGTGCTCCACTTTCCACAAACGTCAGCCATGAGATAATCTACCGCAAAATGCAATAATAAACAGAAGGCAAGGCGCGCTTGTCTATCGCCACGGCTTAGCCGAGCCGAGCTGAGCGCTGAGCGAGGGACAGCGGACAGACGATGCAGTGTCAGAATGGCTGACTGACAGCTTCATCAGAGTGACTTCGACTTCTGCGCCCGAGGACAATGCGCTTGCAATACAAAAGACATAAAGATGCGTTTATAATGTGAAATGTATAACAATTTATGCGATGGGACGGCAGCGGCAGCGGCATTATTGACGCATTCTTATCCTGGCCTTGGCTCCGGGTTCCTTGCTGGCGTGTCTGACGTTTACGCCTGCGCTCGCCGCGTCGCACATTCTGTCATCTGCTCGATTCGCAACGCATCTTCGTGTCTTAATCTTTTGTTTGTTGCTGCCGTTTTGTGTTTTTCTTCGACTTTCAGTAAGGAATCCGTCCTGACAATGCAGTTAACAGAGCGTGCTTAATAGCGCTTGGCTCGACTGTGGCTCCAGTTCTTGTGTCTTGTATCTTTCGCCTTTGTTGCTTTTGTAGGCGAGCGTGTTTTGCGCTCGACTGCGCACAATTCGCATCAATTTCACTATTGTATCTGTTGATATGATATTTCTTGGGCATCCTTAACACACTTTTGTGGTCTATTAAATAACTATTTTTTGGATCTTGTATATTTGCTTTGTGGTTTTTCTGGTTGATAGCACGTCAGCAATCTTGATGCGAAATTTATTAGAAGATTGTTAAATTGAAACCGAAAGAGAAGTTTTAGAAAACCTTTTAAATAGAACGGAAACTGTACTTGGCATATAATTTTGGAGTATCAAAGCAGAACCCGTGGCGTTTTTGTTCTATTAAAGAAATGCTGTGAGGAGTGCAAAGAGTTGGTTGAGGCATTGAGGATCGATCCTGTCTTTGTTTTCAGCCTTGGCAAAACATCTACTTCCTTACCTTGAAGGCCAACTTAATGTCACAGTCGCTTGGCCATGGCTCAAGCGTTTCCGGCAGTTAATTCAACCTTTACCAATTCGCAAACAGACCAATTTTGTCGCCATGCAAACTAAATTGTTTACTTAGTCATTACCATTTTTGTTATTCTTAGCTAATTACCATGTTGCAAACGAGCCAAGAAGACACGCTGCCAACAAACAAAAGGACACTTAAACAATGGCAAAGGCGCAAAAATACATTAACTAAAACAAACAACTTGTGCACAGGGCAATTTAGCCAGACACGATAGAACAGTCTAGACTCCAGACTGGCAGACAGACAACAAGCGAAAAATAAAAAATAAAAGTAAACAGGACAAAATTTGTTATTTTAAACTAAAGATTACAGCGAGCGAGGCGCGCCACTGCACCTGCAGTTATCCTTGCGAATTTGGCAAGCCAATGAAGCAGAAAAGCAGCAAAAACAAAAAACAAAACGAATAAAAATAAATAAACAAGAAAAACCTTTTTCACAAAATGTTGATGGGTGTTTTTGCGCATAAATTCTCACTGCCTCAGCCGGCAGTCAAACGTCCTTTGGGTTGAGGTATTTACGCCCACACGACTCAAGCAAAATCGCGGGGATATCAACTGAGGCAATGAAGTCAGCAAAATGCGTCGTTCTTTGTCGGCAGCGGGACAACATTTACGATATCGATAATTACGCACGTTCGTCCTGGGCGCAGCAGGTTCCAGTCCACGTCCTAGTCCTACGTTGACCGAGACAAATCCGAGCACAAAACGTGCCGCAAATACGTTTCTTTCGGCCTGTCACTCCATTGTCCTGTGTGTCTTCTATCTTTGCGTCGCACTTATTCGAACTCTGCGCATGCGCGCGGCACAATTTTCCTTTTCTTAGCCCTGACACAAACACAAAGCGAGTTGCCGCCGAAGCGCTGAAGAGAGTGTCGGCATATGACCAAAGGACACGTCTCATAGTTCGTCTCCTATTTTCAGTGGGTGGATCACTTTGGTTTCCACTTCGAGTGAGTGAAATTATCGAAATATGTTTTGAATATTGATTTGGGTCGCAGTACAGTTTTCTGGCTCTTGCCAGTTGCTTTTTAAGTAGCCTCGCTCTCTTTTTTCGAAGTGCGCACTTTTTTACAGAAACTTTCAGAACGGATGTGGTTTTCAATTTGTTTTAGTTGCGCGTTTCAAAAATGTGTGGCGCACATGTGTTTTGTATTAGTTTGCTTTGAGCGCTTATTGATGCACACTTTGATTTGGGTTGTCTTGTATAACTTTTCTAGAAATGTAATGTTTTCTCTATATGATGATCAACATGATAAACAGTTGGCCAACTTTGATGAGATTATTGTGAAATTGAAGTGAAACTTGAGTCGATCCATTATAAGATAGTTAGTGCAATACTATCTATTACATATAATATTCATAATGGAATAGTTGAATGAAAGATAGCAAATTGAAAAGTATCTGATTCTTCAATCGAAGATTCTGAGATGTAAAAATATCAAATGTATCTTTGTGTGTGGTCAGTTATTACAGAACGTTGCCAACAAAGATTGAAGTCTCATAAATTAACACTAAGGGGCTCAATTAAGTGTAACGAAGTTAGCTTAAGTGAGTAAGTCAGTTGCTGAAGGCGTGCACTCATCAAATAATTCGGAGACATAAAAATCTAAACGTAAAATCTACAAGAGCGGTGACTTGAAACGAGTCGAAGAAGAAACAATAAGAAAATTATAAAAGAGGCATAAAAATGTGACAAACCGTTTGAGACTAACAAAAACTTCAGCTCAAAGTGGAAGACATAAAATTGCCGACAACAGGAAAAGTCGAAAGTCAAAAGAAATCATCGGTCAGTAATAAAAGTGGTAAATGAGCAGACTAATGAATTTGTAATAAGACCAAAAGTAAGCCCGACAGGAAAACAGCAATGAAATCCTTGGACAGAAAACCGAAAGCATAAAAGACGAAACGTGACGAAAATGTCATATGTGCGCAGTGTTTTTGATAGTTGTGGTCTTTTTAGTTCTAGAGACGAATTTTCGGTTCTATTAACGTTTACCGATAATGATTGGTTTGGTCGCTTCGTTTGCCACGACTGCATCCGCTAATAGGCAGTTGGGCAGGCTGGCAGAGCGCAGAACGGCAACTGTTCATTGTCAACTTTTTTTGGTGTTTGGCTGTCATGGCAATTTGAGTTTTTCATTTCGGCTGCGCGCTTTCGAACATATTGGCTTGTCTACCAATTTAGTGGAAGAAGTGAAACCCTTCTACGCAATCAAGCGTCATGTTCATCATCATCATCGTCATCGTCATCGTCGTCATTGCCATCACTGCCGCCAACGTCATCAGTGGCAGTGGCACAGCGGCAACATCATTTCAATCACTCACATGCTACACTTTTCCGACAACGCTCGTCGAGCCATGTCAGAGGCCACAGTTGCCGCTCTTTCTCCCGGCTCTCGGCTCTCGGCACACTTGTATTATTGTCAGTGCATATCGAACGCTCGCCACCTGAGCCAAATTAGTTGGCCGCGTAATTTTCCAAGGAATCGCGGTGTCTTTGTCGCACTCGTTCGCTCAGTCGGCCGTCTTCCTTCAACAGCTGCAACACTTAAGCGTTGTAGGAAATGCTGAATGAGTTCAAAGCTAATCTTCATGGTACAAAAATAAATGCTGAACCCTTTTTGTTGCTTTTTATTGCTCGGCATGGCTTTCAATTCGTGTTTAACTAATTTTATACTATTATCGGCATCAACATTATTATTATCATCATTAAATGTGAAATTGTTGCGATCTCGAGCGCGTTTGCAATTCCAGCAATGAGGCGCGCAAGTCGATCTCGTTGTTGTGGTTGTTGTTGTTGGCGTTCGGAATTGTTTTTATGGTATCAGGTTGTAGTTGTTAAAGCTATTGTCGTCTGTCTGCTTGTCCGTCCGCCTGTCTCTCTGTCAGTTTGCCAATTTGAGTCAGACACCAACGCCAACTGTTGCACAGAATCGTCTTTCCTTGCGTTGCCTTGACGCGCCTCCGTTCGCTATGCCTTGCCTGGCATAGCTTCCACTGGGGTTGCCTTCGGGGGTCAGTTTGTCGTACTTACGCCTGTTACGAGCTACTCAGCAATATGTTCCATATCGTTTCGCTTTTGTATCTTCAAACTTCGTTGGCAATTTTAAAGCTATGTGTGAGCATTCGAAGATTGTTTTCAAATGGCGAATGCGACTTAGATAACATTGGATAACTGTGTGACTTGATCATTAGCGGAAATGTTATTATTTATGTTGTTTGTTGGGAAAGAAAAGTGAGCTATTATTTTGGCGGTTGGAGAAATGAGCAATGATAGGAAGGTGTTATAGGACGATGTGTTGGAGAGTTGAAGATTCGAGCACGAAATGTAGAAAAAGTTTGGATCGCCAGCAACAAACGTTCTTTTGATAATTTTAGTTTGTTCGACATAACATGATTTGACAAATAATCAGTCAACAGGCATGCTCATTTATTACCTTGAGTCAAGCCGAGCAAATTAGACAACTGTTGCCGAAAAGAACATGTTCTACAAGACAAAGGATCAATGCACTAAGACCGCATTAAGCCAAAAGAGCGGCTGCAAGCTGCCTCAAAAAAAGCTGTTTCAATTTGACTAAGACACAAAAAAATTATCAACGCAAAGTCATCAAAAGCGGGAGCGAAACCCTTCCAAAATTCAATTTGAGTGTATGAAAATCAAAGGTGTTGCTGTCAAAAGAGCACAAACGGCGGCGGCGGCGGCTGCTGCCACTTGACCCTTGCTTAGCCAAATATATCAGCATATCAGAAACAACAACAGGCCAAAGTCAGAAGGCAAATGAAGAAGTGCAGAAGTGCAGGAGAAAAAAATCCAAGAGCATCTGCCAGCGCATGCGTAATGACCAACTGCCAAAAAATGTTGTGAGGGCCAAGTTGAAAGCGACGGCGAAGCAGGACTAATAAACGACGCCGTTGAAAATCGACAATGCTAAAAAGTCCTAAACGAGTGAGAGAATAAAAAACAAGAATACCCTCAGATAAAAAACCAAACCAAAAAACAGTTGCTGCTCTTTTAATACAGATGCCAATAAGTAAGGAAAGAGTTGAGACACGCACACAAACAACAGCCAACAGACAACAACAACACACACGGAACAGTTGCAGATGAAGTCGAAGTCGAAGTTGAAGTCAAAGCATTGGACGCAGACGCAGACGCCAACGTGTCCTCAAGGGTTACTCGAGCAGTCGTTGCAGTAACAGAGGCGGCGGTGGCGGTGGCGGCGGCGGCAGGCATGGGGCAATTATCGAGCGTTGATGCAGCGGCGCGCAAGTTAGGGATTTACCACCTGGTCGTTGACCATTTGCAGCGGGCAAGGATTATTTATATAAGAAAAACAGCGCAACAACAAAGCGACAGCAGCAGACGCATTCGGTCAGTGAAAAAAGGATTCAACGTGCAAAGGGTTTCATCTTTTTTCATCTTTCTGTTTTTTTAATGATGGCTTTGAAAATGTGTTCGCTTCAGTTTTTTGTTAATTTCAAGAAAACTCAAAAACAAATGTTGCCATTAGAAACATAAAAAGTGCGCAGAGGACCGGGGATAAAGGATAATTGAGTTGTTGGCAGACGGCAAATGTCAGTTGCTCACAAATGTTTTCTCAAAAGTATACTTTCTCTGAGCACTTTTCTTTCTCTGCAAGTATGCCAACACATGCTTTTCCCAGCAAGTCCTTTGTCCAAGCAACGAGAATGCCATAAGCCACTTGAGTCGTTGCTGTCTAATCTGCATAACTTGGGCGTCGCCGTACAAGACCAGCACAGCGCACAGCGTGTCCTTTGCGTGTCCTGCCTACGACATAGCATAGCACGTGCTTGGCAGCGCTGTCGCTTCTTTAGTGTTTTTACTCATGACTTTTTGGCAAACTGTACGCGTCCTGCGTCCTTGCCACAGCACACACACACACACACACGCACGCACGCATACAGACACAAACACCAGGTGCTGCATGCATCTACGACGTCGTCCTGTTTTGTGCTTATCGTCTTTAGTTCTTTTCTCATGTTGTTTTTTTTTTTAGGCTCCTTGCAGTTTTCTTGAGACTAGCCATTGCCATTGCCATTGTCTGCGTGTCTCGGACTCGAGTGGCGCGGCGCATTGTGCTATGCGACGTCACGTCACGTCGCTTTCCTTCGCCACTTCAAGCGTGTCGCATTGTCCTGCGTGCGTGTCTCGGCATCTCGTCGCACTTAAATGCATTGCATTGTTTTGATTCACTTTGTCAAATTTATATAAAATTTATTGAAGCACACGCAATGCAACGCAACGCAACGCATTCATTGAGCAAGAGCAATGCGCGCTTTACTTTGTTTCGCTTTGGTTTTTGTGCGCAACCAAAAATGTCCTTTTAATGCTATCAAAATAGGCGATCGAAATGTGTTGAAATGTTGCTTTTGAAATGCGTTCTTCTTTTCATTTCATATTTGGTCTTTGATTTATGGCACTTTTATTGATTCAACACAACGCAGCAACTTCATTCGAAATCGTTTGATTGATCAACGGCTGCTGCTCTCAGCTGCATTTCGTTTGGGAGAAAATCGTTCAACTGAAGTGTGAATAGAATAAAAATGCATCAAACTTACTGTGGAGTATCAAATGAAACTCTATTTTGGATTTGCCCAAAAATCAATCTGCTCTAGAGGCGTTTTTCCCCGTAGGATAAAAAATAAATCATACAATTTTGGCGTCGAGCTTTTACATAATGTTTATTGATATCTTAAGAACTCAAGAAACCTTTTTTCTAGAGTAAAAAAATGATCAGCGAGTAATGAAACTTTATAAAACTGAGACGATTTAAAAATAAATTGTTAGGGCCTCTTATTTTACCTTCACGAATTTTACGTAAAAAACATTTTCCCAAGATTGGAAGTTAGTCGGCTTATTAAAGCCGGAGATATCATGTCAACCAAGTCGATAAAAGTAATTTCGAGAAAATCGAGTTTACATCACAACAACAAATGAGCTCTGAAAAAAATAATAATAATATAAATAGAAAAAAGTGAAAATTCTCGACCAGAATAGTCCCTTAATTCGTCCGCAATTCGGGTTTGATTAAATTAATGCAAATCTCTAACAAACTTCGACCGAATCACAAAAATCAAATGTCAACATTGGAAATAATACTTTGATTTGATATCTCACTCAACATGCTTTCACAGCTGTGAGAGGCTCCTTTGTTTGTTGCAATTCACCCCTCGTGTTCCGCAACTCTTTCACTTCTAATCTTTCGCAATTGTTTCGTAAGCGAAAAACACCTTTGCGCCATTGAATGATCTTGCAACATTTGTGTAAACATGACCCCCAATTGTCAACTGAAGCACATCAATTCTCGTTTGGTCTTCATTGTCGCCAATATTTCTCTCCGTTTCAATCACGCCAACTTTGTTGACTTTGCTGCTTAACGAATCCTTTCGTTCTATGCTCAAAACGCACTCAATGCCTTTTGTTCAACTTGCCTTTGATTTAAATCGCAGCTTGTCTTTTGGCATTGTTTTGTCGTTTTGGTGCTTTGGTGTTTTGTCAAGCCTTCGAAGGCTTCTCTTCGCTCTTTTGTTAAGCCTTTGATAAAGGCTAATCAAGATACGAGAAAGCCGACTTTATTGTGTTTGATTTGATTGAAAACTGGTTCGGCTTATCAAAGGCTAAGATTTTTATAGCGAGAGGCAAACGCACATCTGCATAACTATGAAAATATTTCCATAGAGATTTCGAATCAGTTTCATGACAACTCTCACATGTATATTTGAATGCCTTACATTTGCTTTACAACTTCAGCAATCCTTTGCGTTACTGAGAATTTGTTTATGTTTTGCGCACCTTTCGAGGTTTTCCAGATTACTCAATCAATAAAAATGTAATAAATCTTCAAGCACATTTCACACTCAGACGTGATTTTTGCTTTGACTTCAACAAAGATGTGTGAATATTCAACGAACTCGCATTCATGGCTTCACCCATTCTCATTATGCCGTGTCCTTGTGCAAATGTAGGACAACACTGTTGCATCTGTTCTTGGCCACGTTTGCAGCCAAAAGCAAATAGTTTAAAGTCAAATTTACATCAAGGTTGAAGTGTTTGTTGAAAGACGGAATATTTCCTCGAAGCCAGCCAAGTGGCCACAGAAACAACGCTGACCCGCTGACCCGCAAAAGGTGCAACGCCACGGCAGCGGTGGCGGCGCAGTAGGGTGTTTGTACAGCTTCAGTTTCATGGACGTCGGCAAATAAACAAATTACACGAACGTGCGTTAAGGTCGAACCGTGTCGAGCGCAGCCGAGCAGGTTCCGTGCGTTTCCCTTCTATTCAAATGCGTGTCTATTTGAATTTGTTCTTGAACAAGACTGACCTGACCTGTTGCCAGCTCAGTTTCCATACAATGCACGGCATTATCCTGCCGCCTGTTGCTTCTCGCTTTGCTTGCTTTGCGGTGCCTCGTCTTGTGGCTTTTGTTCGGAAATTTGCAGCTGCAATGCATCGTCGAAAAATATTTGCATATGCACGCACTCGGCCTCGATCCCTCGCCGTGGGTGTTGTTCCTGAGCTCAGCTCAACTCAGCTCAGCTCTGAGCGAGAACAATGCTTTGGGCATTTCATTTCGGTTCACCTGATTTAACAAAACAACACGTGCTGCAAATTATTTGTAGTTTGTATTTACTGGTGGTCTAGTTGACCTTTGGTAGAGACAAAGACTGCTTTTGTGTCGCATATGAATTGCTTGGAAATGTGTTTGTTCTGAAATAATGCTTGAGATTTTATCAGCATCGATTTAGTTCTAAGTTTTGCTAAGTATTTGTATCTAAAACTGGAGATCTGTTAAGCTGTTCGTAAGTTATGCTAAGGAATTGTAGATTTCAGATAGTGATTTCAAGAACGCCTTGCAAAGAACTCTGAAGATTAAAGCCTTGATAAGCAAGCGTAGCTCACAAAGACTCACCTTGTTAAACTTTCCATTCGCCATTACTCATTTCGAGTAAACTGTAAACTTATCATATATGAAGCTGAAATATGCCAAGCCAATTGAAGCAATAATACTATGAAGCACTTTGGATCGCTAAGCGATTTTGAAAAACCTTTCAATTAACTCATTCACTCACCTCAATGCAAACCAAACAAAGCGAAATTGGCAGCAGGCCTCAAAACCATATGAAAACCAACAAAGCAAACAAAAATTAGGAGCGTCAATGACGACGACATCAGCATCATCAGCTTCATCATCGCTCAACCAAAGCAATTTTGATTGACAATTGCAGCTCATGTTTGCACAATTGTTGCAGGATAATGTGTGGCAACGAAAGGATTAAGCGGACTGACATTTGCGCAAAAGAAATTGCACGAAAGTTGTATAAATGTTGACAGAAATAAATATTTTGTTACCATGAATAGGCAACTTTTCAGCTGCCGCGGATTGACATGAACTCTTATGTGGGTGATTTAATAAGCGAAGCGCGAATGGCATATGAAATTGGCACATGCCGCCTCAAATAGCAATTAAGCTGGCTCAGCGTGCCAGACTGGAGCGCCCATATGCTAATTCGGGAGCAGCTGAGCTCGCACCGGAAGCAAAAGTACTTCACGTGCCGTTGACAAAAGCATACAATTCGTCTAACTCATGTTGAAAAACAGAATAAAATACTTCTTTTTCCTCTGCTTTTTTTAGTTTGTATGTGAAAAAAGTGACACATAATGATGACACGCTCCAAAATGTGGCACAACTTCAACTACACTTCATGATCATTAGCGGATGACAGCTGGCAGTGAGCAATGCCCGACGTACAAGCGAACAAAAAATCATAAGCAGGATACGCATATCCTGACCCAACAGAGGCACACAAATACACACATATTTTGTACTAAAAAACTATAGTTTTTCTATTAAAAAATAGCAGAAGCGCAGGCGGCTGCCACTCGTTGACCTTGACATTGTTTCCTCTCCATAGCAAAGGCAATGCGGTCTTAGGGGCGGCAGAAGTACGCCACCAGCATGTGTTGAGACAGTACTGTACTTGGTACTTGGCACTCTGTTTGTATTCCTCTCTCTTTCTCGCAGTCAATTTTTTACAGTCACGACTTGAATTTTTTCTGGTCTTGAATGTATGCCTGAAGTATCCTGTTGCAAATGTCCTGCGTGCTTGCGTACTAAGCAAGAAAAATAAAAAATTGTTGGTTGTTTTTGTTGCTGTTGTGTGCTCGTTGATGATGATGATGAGCGGGGCAGATGTTTCCTCAACAGGCAGCAGCACCACGCATGATCTGTTCATTTTTTGTTGTTTGTGCCTTTTCATTACTCTGCTTCGCTTCATTTCGCTTCTCTTCTGCCTTCGCCAGTGTCTTTCTTCAATCTTCACTGGAAATGTATTTTTTGAGCCTTTTCTTTTTGGCATACGTTTTTGTTCTATGGCTGTTTTTTTCTTATTGTTCGAAGTGTATAAAAAGTCCTCTCTAGTTCAATTCAATAAGATTTCTTCGTTGCGTTCACGCACAATGCTGACGACTTTTTAGCATCTTGGCTTTGTTTTCTGCTTCTCTACTTTTTTGGAACTTACTTGTCTTTGTTCGCCTGAGCAGTTGTTCAGCTTCGTCTATAAATCAGCGGCAAGTCATGTTGGACTACGCGTTAGGCTGCCTGTGTGCGGGTGTTTCACGCATGCTGGTCATGGTTTGAGTATTGAAGCCTTAGCAAAGTATTTTTAAAATCATTTCACAAGAAGACATTTCGTCGTGGCTCGTTTTTTTAGAGCGTTTGTAATAAGATTACATTTTAAGAAGTTTCATTCTGATTTTTATATGTTACCTTCATAAGTACAAATTATTTGTCATGATAAGAATAATGAAAACTTTATTGAAAACATTTGAAGACGGAAATAGTTGCAATCCAGGCATAGCTGCTGGACCTCAGGCCAATATTTTAACAGAATCAAGTCGATGGAGTTTTTGTTTAGAGGTGCTTAGAAAAGACTAGAGTCCGGAGTTGGGAATAGTAAAGTTCATTCCTTCGATTAATGTTGAATTCTGCATTTATTGCTTATGGTAAATGAACAGAGCTTTTGGAGATCACATTCATAGTGAACTCATACATCTCAAAAGTAGTCACCCAAGCCCACCTATAGTTGGCGATATCTCATGATGAGTGAGTCAGTTCCACTTCGCTTATATATGTAAATAAAGACAGGACTTGAGCTACTGAGGCTACTTTGACACTTTGCCTGTTTCTTACTTAGAAACAGAACTCTTCAAAGCTGAAAAAATACACTGAGACCTATAAATTGAAACCACAACCATCTGTTGCACGAGAAACTTGGCAACAAATCAATCGGTTTTAATGCTAAACGGCTTAATTTTCATGCAATAAAAAAACCCTTAAAAAAGACGCAGCAAAACAATGAGCAACAAAATATGTTCAAATTGAAATCAAGATAAGCCTTGCAACGGCAACAGGATAAAGCTGCAACAAAAAGTCCTGCATGACGCGAACAGGACAACAAAAAGTAACAACATGAAGAGGAAGAAGAACAACAATGAGGACGCGCATTGAAAATTATGATATAAATTAAACAATGCACGTTGCAACATTGGCAACTGTATTGCGTCGCACGGACACGGAGATACACGCTGACAATGAGAACAACATGAGAACAGCAACAGCACACGAGCAAGGACAACTACCTGCAGCGCTTGAAACCTGCCGATCGTTATCGCCGTCATTTAAAGCGTTTCAAATGAGCTCGAGACGCGACTCGTTCACGACCAGCGTGACGTGAGATTAGAGATTAGAGCAACAGACAGCAGCGGCTGCTTCAGTCCACCTCGTCTGTCCGTCCGTGCGTCTAGACTGGCCAGGCACAAAAGGATAAGCCTTGGCCGAGCAGGCGTTGCTCGAAATGGTCACGGTCTGTGTGTGTGTGTGAGTTTTCACTGAAGGTTTTATGGGTTTCAAGGTTGCATAAAAATACGTGCATTTCTATTATATTTGTTAGATAAAAATGCATTTAAAAAATAAGAATGTCTTTCTTTTTTATTGGAGTACTTGGAATTGTTTTGAAATGTGCTAGTCTCTTGTTCTAAGAAGAACTAATTATTTGTATCTAATGCAATTGTTATGTAGAGAAGAACTGCAAGGTGTGCGAACTGAGCCTTTAAGGATAATTTGTAAAGAATTTTGTATCTGAATCGCTCTCATTTGATAAGCAGAATTGCTGAAAGATAACAGTTTTGGTTTCTTCAGGAATTTAAAAGAAGTCTTTGCTAACGTAAGGTTGCTGTAGGACAGATTTTATATGGGATCACAACTGCATAACATTTTTCTTCCAGAAGTTTCTTTCTCATATATTTTCGTGCTCAATCCATCACTCTTCGCTTACTTCATTACCAAATGAGCAACACTTCCGGTAACCTGCCTACATTTTACGCACACTATGCAAATTACGAAGAAAGGACCTGTGTTCCCGAGCAGTTCTTCAATTTCCACGCTGACGGCCGGAAAAACCTGTAAGCGATATGCGCTGCCATTCATTTATCAAAGGGAGTTTTCTCATCAACCAAACGCCTTTTTCTTTGAGCGATCGTTGCTATTGTAGTCATCACACAATAACAGTTCGCCAAAAACAAATTAGAGAGTTCGACCTTTGTTGCTTTCTTTCATGCTGCTCAGCGCACAAAAACTTCCGGTTTCACTTCATTGAGGCATTCATGCAAAATCCAAGACTGAACGATACGCATTGATTGCTGCTGCTTCTTCTTGCGAGGCCGGTGTTGTTGCCGGTACCTGTCACGGCGACAGCTGCGTCGCGGATGCGGAAATGAATGAAGCAGAATCAAAACAGAAACAGAAACGGCAATGAAAACAAATGCGAATGCGGCGCAGGATAACTGAAAAAGGACGACAACGGAAACGGCAATGCAGCAGCAACAGTTGAACGATGCGTTGCTGATCTCATCTCATCTTTTAGTGTAATAAAAAACATAAATCTGAATTGTTTTCTGCCTGAACGCATGCAACATGTTATTGCCAGAGATTTGTTTTGATGCCATGTGGTTTGTTTTCCTTTTTTCTTCGCCAAATTAGAATAATGCAGTGAGTGAGGGCGCGGGGTATTGAGGATGCCAAACCAAAATGCACAACGCAATGCATGGCAGGCGTTTTCAAGTGCCTTTCGAGCGATTCAACAGGCTGCCGGAAGTCCTTAGGCCATGCAAAGTGGTTGTTTTCATATTAGAAGAGAAGAAGGAAAACAAAAACAAGAAATGAGCACTTGAGCATGGCTACTGTTGGCCACTGTCATTTTAATTGTGCGGACACTTTTTGCTCCACAGCTTCAGAGTTCAATTGCAAGAAGCTTTACTTGGCCTGGTTCCTGCAAAGATGTCACATGAGTTAACAATCACACAACCGAACTTCAAGTGCGCCGCCCAAGTGGCTTTGCTGGTTTTTTGCTGCCGAAGCAACAACATTTACCAATCGTTTTCTTTCCCATAATACAAGCGGACTGAACCTAAATGGGAGCCACCTAAGTAGCCAAGTCAACTGCAACGACAACGACAAAGAGGAGCAAACACAGAAAAAAAATAGATGAAGAAAATCGATTGACATCTTAATCATAAATAAAAGTGAAAAACTTGTTAGCACAACTCAAGTTGAAAGAAAAGTGGTCAATTGACTCGAATTCAAACGTTCGCTCGAACGATCGAAGATGCAACCAACTTTGTTACAATTTCAAACAATAAACAAGCGACAGAAATAAACGATTCCAACTAAACTCACAGATGAATGTCAATCAAAATGACAAACAAAATAAACACGCGAGCGAGAGAGGAGAAGAGAGGAGACGAGACGACAACGACAATCAAGATGAAGACGATGAGCCGAGGCAGTCGACAGCAAACTTGTGCAAATAGTCGAAAATAAGTCAAGCAAGTGAACAACTCAATTATGTAGGAAAGTAGCTGAGTGTGTGACTCAATGTTGCTTGCAGATACAAATCGACGAATGTAAATAACAACAACGACAACAACAACTACGACACTTTGCTCTACATAGCTGCACAAAACTTGTCTAATTTGATTTGGTGTCCAGTTTGTTGTTGCGGCTGTCAGTTGCTGCCACTGGCATTGATGAAGACATTCAAAAACTTTAGTGTTGGCAAGTTGTGTGATTATGTCGTTTGGCTGATATTTACGTGCTCTATAATTACTTTTAAATATCGCATTCACTCGCTAATGGCATGGCTAAATATTGTCCGTCAGATTTCATTGCTTCTAATTGCCAGCTACGCCTTGACAAGCTGATCTCCATCGCCATCGCCATCTTCATCAGACACATCAACATCGCCATCGCCATCACCGTCATCAGCCACACTGACGATCGCCCAGCGCTGTGCCTCAGCTTTCTGTTGAAACCCGCGGAAGGTGTTAACAAATTCATTTCACTCAATAATTTTCAAAGCAACTTGCAACTTGTAACTGGTTTACATTTTATTTCTCATTTTTTTCTTGCCACTTTTGAAAACGACTTCAGCTTGAGCAGAGTTGTTGTTATTGCTGCCGCCGCTGCTGCTGCCGTTGAGGCGCGGCGTGGCAACACTATTTGCATGCTGATTAGCCTTTAACGAGCCGAGCGACTTAAGTCGTCTTTAACTATCGCCTTTTGCTCGGCTTTTCCCCCCTCAACCGTCACTCGCCATTTCCCATTGCCATTCTCAGCGCTCATGCGCTTCATTGCTTGTCGGCATGTCGACTGGTATTAGCAGCGCCTCCTTCTTCTTCAATCTGCTATTACAACGGCTTCTTATCTTCATGCTCTTCAGGCGAGTTGATTTTCACTATGGCTTTTTTACTTTTTGCTCCAATTTTCTACACTTTGACGTGTTGTTAATTGATTTAGAGTGCTGTTGGTGTTGCGCTGCTGCTGCCCGCTCGCTTGACTCATGTTAGCTTATTTATTGAGCTTTTATTATTATATGTTGTCAGCGTTTGTTTGCTTTGAGAAGCACAGTTGTTATTACACGTATTCCTAGGCTGACTGGCTGACTGCCTAGCTGACTGACTAACTGAATGAATGACGGCTTGGCTGTTGGTGGCGTTTTGTTGGTTTTCGTTACGTTTTGTGTTTTTGTTGCTACTCTGCTCACTTGCTGGCAGTGGGAAAGCACCGACTTTGTTGCCAATGACAACTTCATTAGGCGCGTGATTTGTTGGCCGACGAAGAAAAAAAAGTGAAATGCTTGAAACCTTATTTGGATGTTTTAGAGCAAAGTGTCAATTTTTTTGTAATTCGGCAGATCTCATTAGAGTGTAATAAAGGTTTCTTTCTTATAATTTGCAACATATTTCAAATTTAAGTTTTTTACACGACATTTCATTCTCAGCGCCTTTTTTGACAGTTCATCATTAGAATTTTTCTGGCAACTTATTAAGGGGTTATAAAAGGCATTAAAATAATATTTTTTCTTTGACACAGTTTCTGTATTCTTGATTCAAAAAAGAAATATTCATCGTCTAGGAGAAAAAAAATGTTTAAAAATTATACATCTTTAAAAAAAAAAAATCCTTTCTAAATTCGAATGAGATCGCTCAAGTAGTTCTTGAGATATCATCTACACCAGTTTGGGAAAAGTAGTTGCGAGAAAACGCTATAGATTAATTAATACTCCGTATAGGGTCTACTGCCTGTCGGTCTTATGATTGCTATAAAATAATAATTAAAGTATCCCTAAAAGCCTTAACAACTTATTTAGCTTAAAAATACATGAATTTTCGACAAGCTCATGGTAATGAAATCCTTCTTGCATAAATTCATGTGATTTCGCACTTGATGTAAAATCCATTGAATTACTTGCACAACAACACCATGTTAATAATGTTGCTTATAAGCCATAAACGAATGCTTACATGAAGTTTACACAGAAGAGGCATGAATGTCGTGGCCGTCGACAGTCGTTTGAAACAATTGTGCAAAAGTGCTTACGATGAACGCTTTTTAATCGTTAGACGAAAGCGCTGCGTTGCATACTAAGCAGCACGGCGGCTCGGCAGCTAATGCGGCGGCAGTCAAAACACTGGACAGTCCGTCAATGGTGCTGAGCGCTGGTCGCTGGTCGCCGGTCGCTTATGAGACGATATCATCAAATGGTACAACAAATTGATGACATGCGAAAATGCCTCGTTTTGACAATGTACTACTTGTCTTTACTTGACTTGAATTCAATTGATTTGACGACAATTGACGCTGGTGCATGTGTGTGCGCAATTACCAACGTCCAAAAGTTGAGCTTGGCTTGAGTCAAAGCTGTCAGACAAAGTTGTTGTTATGTGTAAGCAAAAAAGCAGCAAGAGGCAACGCACACCCATTTATAACTATTTTTAGTGGCAAAATGTTGTATGTGCGTAGAAATTAAATTGAAGCCGTCGTCGTTGTTGTTGTTTTCTTTTTTCAACTGCTCAAATACTTTAAGCGATTTTATCTCATACAAGCACAACTGTAACTGCAAAGCCAAACACTTATTTTTTTAGCAGCAGCAATTTTTATCAATTAAGCGTTGGCGGCGTTGATTTACGCCATTTTGCAACAACAAACTCAACTGTTGGCAACTGCAACACGACAGCTGCAAAAATACAGCAAAACAAAAGACAAAAAACACTCACTTACAAAAATCTGTTGGCATAGTAAAAAATCAATTTACAGCGCACGGCGGGCAGCTTGTTGCACATGCACAAAGCCGGAGTGATCTATCGAAAGCGATAGCGAAAGGTCCTTTGCTATTCTCGGCTTTCTATGCCTTGGAAAAGTACCTGCTGTGCCACAGGACGCTGACGAACAGAGCCAATTGTTGCTGCGCTGTGATTCGTTTCATTTGTTGCATTCTCCGGCACAAAGAAGTGCTTATCCTGCTCAACGCTGGACGCATATCCTTCTTGCTGTGTGTGTGTGTGCGTGTACCTGCCAGCGTATCCCGACAATCTGTTGCATTGCACATGTTTTTCGTTTTGGTTTCATTTCGTTTAATTTCGTTTGGTTTCGTTTCGTTGCATTTCTTGCTTTGTATTGCGCTCAGTTTTGATTTCATGACAGCAGCGTAAAAAATTTGATGCCCGCGCAAGGTGTTCCCCTTAAGTGCTGACCCTGATTTCTGTATGCTTTGTTGTTGTTTCACTTTTGTGCATGTATTTCCTGCAGAAAAGAAGCAGTAAACAACATTTGTTGCATATTAAGAACGACAATGGTGCCAAGATGTTTCCTCGGTTGTCCTTAAGTGCAAGTACAAAGTCATGCGGGTGTAATCACAAACACATGTTCAATTCGTATTCGATTTAAGTAGCGTGATTTCGAGAAGTTTCTTGCGTAAAAAAGTGCAGAAACAACAGTTGATATTAAAGGACTTACGAACGGCGGTGGAGAGCAGAAGCAGAAGACATTTGGTGAAATTCATACAAAGGTAAACAAAATGCTACAATTTCATGTTAAGAGTTACCATAAATTTTTCTTATGTTCAACCAAATCACATGAAATAACACAACTGCCGTCAAAACAAAAGACTTAAGCAACGAACTTGCATATTGATTGCTACAATTCCGAGTAAATTCAATCGGCGATGTGTCTAGAACGCATTGCAATGCTATTGAACTCACAAGAACATATAAACCATTTCACTTTAACAATTTTACAAAACGAATTTCATTACAGAGCAGCGATGGCGGCAGCGACTTAACCACCAAAAGACAAACGCCGCGCGCATAACAAATGAGCAGCCGAGGCGCACAACGGTAGTCAAATGTAGAAGCACTGAAGGGCGAGCAAAGTGTGTGTGTGTGTGTGTGTGACAAGCGCCAAAAGCAACAAATGACATTAAAAGCGAAAAGAAGTAATCAAATGACAGAAGCGAAAAACAGAAGCAGAAGCAGAAGCCAAAACGGACGTGCCACAAAGCTCAGTCAGCGCCAAGCCGCAAAGCTCAAATGTGGCGCGGGTGTTGCTTCGTTTGTGCATGTGTTTGTTGTTGCTTTGCTCATGGCATTATAATTGTTGACTTTTGGCCGCAAACGAGTCAACCATGAATCGTTCTTAGTCTAAGACTCATCATTATCGCCCAACAGCTTACATTCCGTTGAGGAATTTACGAGTTATCTTCCGAGTCGCCTCAAAACGACTCTATTGACACACACACACGCACACACGCACACACAGTTGCACTCGAAACGTGACAAGTTTATGAAGATTTATGGAGTTCAGCAATGTATTTAAAACTTTAAGTTTATTTCGTCTCGTTTTGCATTAATTTCGTATTTTGAATCGTTGATACTCCTGACTGACGCCGCCATTTTTATTCTCACGATCGGTGTTCGATCGTTGCTGTTGTTGTTGCTGCTTTGCTTAACAACTTTTCGGTTAATTTAAGTAAGAAGTACGTGTTATGCGATGCCAATTCGTTTGCATGTCATTGATTTTTAATTTGTTCATTAAAATGCCATCATCATCACACCAAAGCCGAAGCTTAATGCGAAGCTTCGCATGAGGCGTCATACTTATTTCGTACACTGCGCTGCAATTGTCGCTGCTGCTGTTGCTGTTGTTGTGTCTCTGAGGCATCATGTTTTGCGCGGCTTGCGTACCTGACCAGATTGCGTTCGATTTTAATTCGGCAGCTTTGTGTGCCGTTTAGTGAAATGCGCTTCAATTGTCGCAATCAGACATGCAAATGGCGCTTTTTGTTGTTATTTTTGCATGTCACATATTTCCTTCGGTTTGTTTGTTGCCCCATTTTGTTTCAAAGCAAATTATTTGGCATGTGATTTGTTTGGGTAATGCATGATTTCTTCTTTCTGCTTCGGCAGTGACTCACATGCGTTTTCGTGTGAGAAAAAATAACAAATTTGGTAAAATTGTGAAATTTGTGCAGCATGAAAACATTTGCCATCGACATTATTACGCGCGTCGCTTGCTGGCCAACTGGTCTGCTCTCTCTCTCTTGACGGGAAGCCCACCATACGCGAGCGCAAGTTAATCACTATGATTTGCAGCAGCCAATAATTTATGTTAATGTTAATGTTTATCAACTGAAAATTGGCAAAACTTCACTGCCTGAGGCGCTTCACAGGAAGGGAGAAAAACCGAAAAGAAGAAGCGACGAAACAGGATTCAAAGCAACATTAACAACTTTATGTAAAATGCGCATGAGAAATCACGGCAGCGCAGACGCTGAAGCGCATTCACGCTGTCGCACGCAAAGTCGTTAAACGTCAAGGGCAGCAACAATTTGTTGGCCAAAAAAGGGGGGCTAGCCTTCAAAAGAACACCCTCGATTTTAATTGCAAAGCAGGGGTAAAAAGCAGAGACATGATATTTTAAACAGAAAACAAAAACTACTTTATAAGTTGTGTCCTTTTTAATGCGGCATGTTGCAGAAGTGCTCACCGAAAAAATGAAATTGTCCAACTTGCAATAAAGTCGAACTCTTGAAGCAACTGCTGTCATTTGCAGTCAGATTTCATTGTTGTTGGTTGGTGTGCTCTCGTAAGAGCTTATTAACTTTGTCATGAAGTTTGAAACGCAGAGAAGGTGACATCTCCGATTATGTAAAGTAATTGGTAAAGAGTTGATATGGCCATGTCAGTCCTTCTGTCTCTTTCAGAGTTCCAGAGTTTGAAGATATCAAAAGCAACATAAACACAGAAATATCCAGATTAATCTTGAACAGACTACTATAGCATATAGATTCAATAGTAATGATCAGTAGAAATGAGTTTTTTTTCTTGAAAAGAGTTATGTTTTTGGAGTTATTAACTCCAAATTTTACACAAAATCTTCTCGAACCTAAAAGAAAATATGTAATGCTTAAGCTTGGTTACGATCGGGCGACAATAACAAGTAGCTCCCAAAGGATCTATTAGAAAAATAAGGTTTTTGTAAGAACAAATTTTTTGTTCTTCAAAGAAACAGATGAAACTTTGCAATTGCATATTTTTCTAAAAGTTTAACTATCTTCCAAGGTTTTATAAAAATCGGACATAAGGAATCTTATAGAGAAAAACTTAAAAATGGTATTTCTCTGTAAGTAGACGATAGAAAAGATATATGAAGACATAAAGCGTAATATGATTGCAATGACTACTTGTAAGACATATAAGAAAATGGGATTATAATACGGGTTCTCCTATAAGAATAATTGGTAATTGCTGGCAAGAGTATAAAAGTTTCGCCAAGGCCAAAAAGAGCTCCCTTTCTTGTTAAATTTGCTTTATTTTTTTTTGGTATTTTCATGTTCATGTTTTTGAAATGACTTCTGTTGTCGTTCGTTGTCGTTGTCGCATGCAAGCCATGAAGCCAATAAGCCATGAAGCCAATCAAAATCAGAGCGGCAGGTTGAACGCTGAAGACTTTGCGCCAACGCATGCGCCGTCCAAGAGCTCCTCAGCACCATGTTGCCTTCGTTTGCTTGCGTTTTTTGCATAAATAAATGATAAGCTCGGTTTTTAATTACATTCGGCAAAAGCATGGCGACGCCAAAATGACTAAATTTGTGGTATGCGGCTTCATTTTTTGCTGGCGATCGCATATGGCACGCGTTGTAGATGCTTTTCGAGGTTTCTCTTCTTCTTGTCTTTAAATTTGACTAAAATGCTTGGCAGCTGCTCAAGATTATATAACGCAAATATTTGCCTTGTCTGAGCCAAGAGAGAAGAATTTCACTTTTGTGCAACTTCGACTAATTTCTTCTTTTGCCTGCCTCTGCTTCTTCTTTGTCACTGTCAGAGCGCACAATGCGCAATGGCCAAGCGAACATTGTGTAAACATGCCACTGAGCAAACATTAACTGCACAACAGCTCCAAGCACACGAATGCCCGCCAAGGACATGACTCGCACGATGAATGCTCACATTTCGTTGTCACATTTCGATTCGTCTTAAAGAAAAAATCAAACATTGTAAATGGTTTCCTTTGCCTCGCAGGACAAAAGCAAATGCTCAAATGCTCTTTTATGTCATGTCAGTTCCTTAGAATATCCTTCGGGAATATATTCAAAGAGACGTTCTGTGATTTCCTGCGCACATCCTTCATTATTGTCGTTTCAGTCATGGCTGTTCGAAGTTGATTGATGACTGTGCGACTTTTGACACATTTCGGCTTTATGATTGCCTGATTGCCTCCGCCCGAAGAAGTATCTCAACGATTTTTGGATACTTTTATGAGCTTATATTTTGAGCAGCTTGTTTGATTTCCGTTAAGTTTTGTTGGTGAAATAGTTTCAAGAGATTTATGTGACAGTTTAATGTTTGTGGCTTCGCTAAAGAGATTTCATTCTCATTAACTTGCGAAGCAAATTTTGGCAAATTAGTTTCGTGCAACTTAGAGGGTCTGTTTAATGATATTGTCAAAGTCTTTGAGCCTTCGATTGCTTAGCTTGTGTCAGACAAATGAATGAACTTCATTGCACAAATCATCACGCCTCTCAGTTACTCATTGCTTTTCAATTACCTTCTATTTGTGCCTTGACGCTTCATTCATTTACTCAGCACAGTACATTTGTTATCACTTGGATCGCCCTCACAGCTCAATCGTGTGCTGCACATGCCCTTCAGCTTGATAGCCTAAACTAGAGCAAATACACTTGTTCACTTCAAAATGTCAATTCGACATGTTGCCCTTGGCTGCCTCCTACTCCTCCTCCTCCACAACGGTATTGACATACTGCCAATAATATAAACAAACCGACAACGAAAGCGGACGCGACCACTTGAGAAAAAGAGACATAAATAAAAATCCACCTGCACATGCGTGGCTACGACGACGACGACGACTTTTAGTTGGATCATTCAACTCTCCGCCTCCCCCTCTCTCACTCTGTGTCACCCTTTCCACACACTTGACTGATACTACTCATGATTACGTTTTAATTTCACTTGTTTAGTCGTTGTCATCATCATCAGGCGACTTCGTCTTTGCTCTTCTCCTTTCATTTTTCGGTCTCACTGCAGATTGCAAGAGTTAAGCCCTTAAGTGTGTTCCATATCAAGTTTATCATACTTCGGCTCAGTTGCTGTTGTTGCTGTCGATTTACAGTTGAATGAACGTACGGATTAAATGTATCAGTTTTTTTTTTTATGTTCCTTGCCTTTGCCAACGCTCTGCACTCCATAACCGCAATGAAGAAATTTTTGGGTTTTGATATGAGTTTTGGCTAAGCGGTGGAGGGGCGTGCGGTGTGTTGTGTTGTGGTGAGCGGCGGTGTTAATACATGATAACACCTGAAAATTGCAGCTTACGGTAAGGAAAGTTTTAAAAGGGTTTTATTGTTGATGGTTCAACTCAAAGTGCTGAGGGGAAACGTTCGCGTGTTGCCGTGTTTTATTTAGTGTGCAACGATGTAAATACAGTAAAGTGAAATGATTGATATTGAGGAAATGATATTGCGCATGAAACTGCACTGAGCGAAAAAAGTCGAGTTGAAGTTATAACTCATGTTCAGCTCAGCTCCTAAAGACTTCCCAGTGAACTTCAACTGAAGATTTGCCTCACTTTATTGCTAACTTTTTGCCGAATTTTCGCTCAGTGTAAATTTATTGCTTTTTCGTCTAAAATTACAGTTTTCGTTTCGTTCTACATTAAATATCTCTTTTCGGTAATGAAGACTTTTTGCGACGTTTAACGTTTAAGAAAAAGGGTTGATTTTATTGAACAGTTATAAAGCAAATACAGGGTGCTTGTTAGTTGCTCTGATCTTTTTTAATCGTACTCTAAGAAATTAAGGAGTAGCAAAGCATTTCATTGTCTAAAAGTCAAGTCAAAAATATTAAATTATTTGTAATAATATTTTTATAAATTTAACAAAGTCAAAAATTACTTCAATGAATCCCTACAAGAGCTTGAGAAAACTGCCGAAATTGGTTTTCGTTTTGCCCATGTTGCATTACACTTTTCATCGCATGTCTCAAGAACAAGCCGAGCGTCGTAAAGAGAAATGTAAGTCTTCTTGAACAGCTTCAAAAGTGATAAGACAAAGCAATGCAAATATGATAAGATTTCATGCCAATATGGTTTTGTAAGATTCATGAAACACCCTGTTTAACTGCTGCCCTTACTACATTGCAGTGCGTTTGTGCGCCGCGCCAGAAACTATTTAACGGAAGCAAACAGTATACAAATTACATGAAGGGACTGAGCAGGGCAGGCTGAAAGCAAATGACAGCGGAAGCAGAAGCAGGAGTCGAAGTCGAAGTCAAGGTGCTGCCAAATCGAAAATCGAACAACAACAAGACCGGAGAGGAAAGACAAAAAAGCAAATAAGACATGAAATCATTTCACCTGTTTAGGTCGGACGCAAACTGAGGCAGCAAACGAAATTTTACGGTTTTTAAAATTTGATAAGAAACAAGACACACAAAAATAGTCGGCCTGGCCGCGAGGAAGGGTAAGCCAAGACGCTGCAATGCATCAGACGTTATGCTTGCTGGACACATTGCATGTTGCATGTGGCAGGCATTAAGGCAGACAGACAGACAGGCCAAGTTGCAACAGGACGTGCAATGTTGAATGAAATTATGAATATTTTTCGGACAAAATTAATAAATAATAAACATGCTTCGCTACACAAAGAGTCAAATTAATGAATGCAAATGCATCGGCAAAAGCAAAGCAGATCGTCGACTGTTGATGATCATGATAACGATAATGATGATGACGATGACGATGATGATGAGCGTGATAGCAACAACATGCGCTTGCAATTGACAGCTGCGGAAACTCTTTTTTTATTGTTTTCGCAATTTGTCAGTTTTTGAATTTGCGTGGAAATGAAATTATTCACAAACAGAATTTTAATTTGGGGTTTTCTTTTGTTTAATAGCAACTGATCATTTTTTCACATCCTTATCGTTAACACTTCTTTTGTTACTCAAAATACACCTGCTTGCCGCTGTTGGTTGCATGTTTCGGCTAATGAGTGAAAGGTTCAATAGATTTAAACCAAAGGCCCAACAAAAGGGTTGCAGTTTGCTTTGCGTGTTGCTTTTTTAATTAAAGTCACCGTTGGCTTTCGTTTTGTTATCTATGCATCGAAAATATTTCGAATTAAACTAAAATAAAAAACATAAATTAAACAAAAGGGGTTGCAACTTCTGCCATCCTTTCTGCTTAGTCATGCCCGACCATATTTGATAAAACGCTCCGCAGCTGAAGTTGAAATACACCAAAAAGTTATTTGTCGGTGAGTAAATTATAATAGATGTCAAAATTATTCCACTCTTAAATGTCTTAAAGTCAACCAATGTAAAAAAATTACGGGTTTTGTGGCGTGCAAAGATACCGAAAGGACTAATGAATAGTCTCAAGTGAGACAAAAGACTTAGGCAACGAACTTCCGTGCATGAATCAAAAAAATAACTAGTAAGAGCGTCGAGTATGTTCGACAATATTATACGCTGCACACGTGGTTTGCAGTGCCAGGTTCCCTCAAAAAATGTTTTTGAACTTTTAAATATTATTGAAAATTTCATGAAAATCGGCCAACAAATGTCGATTTTATTAAATATTTTAATTTTATGGTTTTTGGGGGCCACAATAAGAGGAGAAGGGGTATTTTGCAGAATGCAGAGTGGTTTAATTACTGAGCCTACATACGAAGTTTCAGGTGCGTATCTTTAAGAGTTTATGAGATATAATTTTTTTTAGAGAAGGGTTATTTAAAGCACTTGTGGGGGAGGGGACACAATTGTGGAAATGTGTTTACTGAGTCCACCACAAAATAGTCATGTTTCTATCGCTTCTGGATTTTTTAAAGTTGGCGGAAGTGGGCAGGTAGGAAAGAAGAAACGTGGCAAAGATGCTATCAAACTCAAGTCTCTTCGGATTACCGGAAGCCATTGATAATGACAGAAGAACGGATGGAAATAACCAGATCGATATACTTTATAGGACGTTCAAAATTTGTGGCAGGCGGGTCTATCCAAATCCAACCCATTAAAGGAAAGAAGGGTTCATCGGAAAGCGCATGTCAACTTTATAATCCTTTAATTTACTATTTTTTTTTCAAAACTTTTACCAAAATCTCAACTGAAGAAACCTCAATTTATGGACGTCCCTTTATAAGATCTCATTTCCCATCTTCTATGTATTACATACATTCGGTCTGAAACAAACTAAATATGCTCTTGCACACTCTTGTGTAGGGTATAAAAGAATGAATTATACACACAACCGGAAAAAAAGACAATAACTAAAACCAATAAAAATATATTACTTAATAATACATTTGGAACGACAAATACGAATACGAAATTAAATTCGAATACGAATGCGGCAAATGAGTGCCAAAAATTATGGTAGCAGCTTGCGTCAGTGGCATGAAAAATTGAAATGACAGGCGAGTTTATGACTGTGCGACAGGACAGGACACGACACTGCAGGACAGTTCAGGATGGGACATGTTGACGTGGTGTTTTTATTTTCGGTAACACGTCGCTGGCAATTAAAATGACAGCAACAACAACAACAACAACAACAGCCACAGCAACAATAAGAGTACTGCAATTGTAGCAAACAACCTGCAACTGTCAAAATGCTGCTTGATGACTGGCAGTGTCGTTGTTGCTTCTGTTGTCGTTGTTGTTGTTGTTGTTGTTGTTGTCACAGACGCCACATTCGCCGCAACGTGTTGCCAGTGACACACGAACGGAAGTAGCTGAAGGCTGTCGACGGCGACAGCAGCAACAACAACAACAACAACGGCAACGCCGAAACGCTTCAAGCCGAAGAGACAAATGTGACGCCATATAAAATCAATAAATTATAAGTGAGGACGGCGCATGAAAGTTGTGCAAAAACAAAAGATAAAACAAACAAAAAGAGCAGAAAAAATATTGCATAATATTCTAAGGATGAACAAGTAAACCGGTTGGGCCAACAAAAGCAACAGCCACAACGATGACGACGAAGAAGAAGCTGCAGCAGCAGAGTGGCGCACAAAATGTCCTTAGGGAGCAACAGTGGCAAAGAGCTTGAAATAAAGCGTCAGAATTTGGCGTTGATTGATTTAACTGCAAAGGTGTTTTGGGGCTTACAGAGCGATCAGAATCAAGCCAACTTGTGCACAACTTTAATGAATTAATTAAAAAAACAAAGCAGCGACGGCGACAGCGACGGCGATCAACCAACAGCGCTCGACGTAATTAAATTGCGTCGTCGCTCGTTTGTTAAATGTTAAAAGACAATTTTTTATTTATGCGTTTTTAATTATTTTCATCATTAAGCTCAACACACACACACGCACTCACACACACACTAGTCACTTAGCGCATAAATTGTAATGAAAGAAGAAAGAAAATATGAAACTTATTTTTGACTAAAACAGGTTGCACAGGATATGCAGGATATACATATATATATGTATGTATGTGTGTAAGTATAAAGTCGGTCAGCGATCAAGCGTTAAATCGAATTTTTGTTTCCTTTGTTTATAAGACAAGACACAAATTTAATAAGCTAAGTTAGCACTTTGAGGACGTGCTCAGCATGCACGAAACAAAAGACTTAGGCAACGAACTTGTTTTTTGCTTTTGTTTATATCTTTTTTCATGCTGTAAGAAAACAAATTTGTTGAACATATTTTTTGGAACATTTTAGCAGCTGTAAAGACGTAATTTAATGCTTGGCGCTCATTTTTTGATATTTCGTCGTTTTTTGTTCATTTTTGTTTTTGTTTAAAAAGAGTGTACTTTTGATTGTATTAGTTTTTCAATGCAGAAGCGCATAATGGCTGAGAATGGCTGAGAAACGAGTGGGGAGATCAGGTGTTGGCCTTTGTGCGACGGCTTTCGTTTGAAGAATGTCACTGCTAATGCTCAATTGTTTGGAAAACGAGAACAAAAGTGTGAATGTGTGTGTGTGTGTGTGTGTGAGTTACCTGCATTAAAATTCCTTTGGCAACTGCGAAAACTCATGATTGTTTCAAATGCTCAACTGCGCTGCTGGACAGGTGGACTTGCTTGAATTTTCTCATGAGTTGCACGGCCGTGCGTGTTGTTGTGTTATTATTCTGTGCATTATTTGTGCAACTATTGTGATCTTTTTCAAAAACCAAAACAGTTATTCTGCTAAACGTGGGAAGAATTTTCGCTTCATTTTCGTCGCTCGGCGTTTTTGTTTTGCTGCGCAAATTGAAACCAAAAACAAAACAAAAAATATATATTTCTATATTTTACTGTTAAGCAAGAGTCAACTTTGACATCGACACACATACATACATACATAACACACATGTATGTACAAATTAAGACGAACCATCAAAGTCAAAGAAATGAGTTCAAAATTTCGTAAAGAATTTCTTGCGCTGGCGCATAAAAAATCGACATACACTTGACCCTTTGGACTCATTAAAGATGAGACACACTAAAGCGGAGCAGAGCACCTAACGAAAAACACCAACAACACCAACAACAACAAGCCACAAGTAAGAAAGACAAGTTTAATAATGAAGCTGAGTTCAGCGACCAAAAACTCTCACTGAACACTTCAGAAATTAACGCTTTTGACAGCTAAAACGGACTTTCAAATTGTACAACAAAAAAAGATCCAAAAACTAAAGATGAAAATCTCATAAAAGCGACGACATTGTAACAAGTCAGCTGACAGTGAAGCCGCAATTGAGCAAGAGGCAGTCGAAGTAGAAGAAGATGAAAACGATGTCGTCGTCGTCGTCAAAGAAGAAGATGAAGACGAAGAAGAAGCGGCAGCAGCAGTTGGCGAAGTGTCAATGCGGCAGTCTTAACAAGATTGGCAGCAACTCAGCGACGCAGCGCACAAAATAAATGTTACAAATAAAAAAAACACCAAAAAAAAAAATATAATAATAAAAAAATGTTAAAATTTTCTCATAAGGTGCAAAATCTCTCAACAACATAAAAATGTATAATAAAATAAAAATTAAGGCATTGTCAGCGTTGGCAGAGGGGTAAATGAGGCAGAGAGGTAAGTGGGGCAGAGGTTGTGGTTCAGTCAAGCGCTTGTCGAAGTTGTTAACTGTGTTCTTGTTGTTGTAACTGTTGTTGTTGTTGCTGTTGTTGTTGTTGTTGGCAGTCAAAGCAAAGTCGAAGTTGTCATAAAAAGAATTTGGATTTTTGTGTCTGCTTTGCTTTTGTTTTTGTTTGCGGCATCTTTAAGACTCTTGTGCTTAATTAGTGACCGACATGTTTTGGCGCAATGAAGCTGCGCTGCGCTTAAGATACATTTTAATGCGCTCTTCTTCATAATTGTTTCGAAGTTTGTCGTTGGCGTTGTGACGAACTAACATAATAAAGAGATCGCTTCCTTTGAGTGCTTCTTCTTCTGCTTGCTTGACTCAACTCAAGCCATTGAATATGAAACGTTGCGTTTAATAATTGCGACTGCAATTAATTTATGGTGAAATTGCGCAATGAAATCTTCAAACTTTTACTCACCGTTCGGCAAAAGGAAAAACGCATTCAACTCATTTTAGAGTCACAAATGCCAAAACGCTAAGAAAAGTTCGCATGCGCAATGCACGAAAACAATGCCTACTTAAGATCAGCTGCTAATAAATAAATTACCGAAAAAAGAGAGACCGAAAACAAAAGTATCGCAGAGAAAACAATGCGGCGGCCAAAGCGCGCCTATCGTGTGGCCCTCGGAACATGGCGCATGCGTGCGTGTGGCCAAGACTTGAGCCAGCCACTTGGCTAAGGCATTGTTGTTGCTGTTGTTGCTATTGTTGTTGTTGTTGCTGTTGCCGACGCTGCTTTGCTCGTTAGCTCAATGACTCAATTAACTTTGCTTATTGTTATTGTTTTTTGATTTTTCGCTATTTTTCTTGTAACTTTTCAGGTTTTTTTTCGGTTTTTATTTCGCTTATCTTTTTAATTTGCGGAAATTTGTTGTTTTTCCTAAACGTTTCTCTGTTCCTCTGTTTTGTTCTTTTGTATCTTTGCTACTCAATTAAAAATGCGCCTGGCTCGGCCGCAGGGGTTCAGGTCAGTCGTAGGCCAAAGTTGTGGGCTCATTAAATATATATGCTTTTTTTTTTGACAGTAATTAAAAATGTAATGTGAATTGTGCTTATATTTTTTGCTCTTAATTAACTAATTTGCAAACAATTAAAATGGCTTGGAATGTGCGTGAATTTTCAATCTTTTTTTTCTTTACTTTTGTTATATTTGCCGCCGTTGAGCAACACGAGCGCCGAAAATACGCAAAGTCATTTGATTTGGCGTGTAAATCGCTTAGTTTTGGTTATTTGAGTCGAGCTTGTTGCGCGGCCAGTTCGCCTTTTTATTGTTAAGGTTAAAGTCTTTGTGTGTTGAGGCAACAAACTTGGCTCTGCCATAAAGAAACTACGCATGCTGACTGCGAATTCAATGAGAAGAGTTACACGCAACACTTTTTCAAACTCCTGGTAGAGTACATTCATTTCCTCATGTAGTTTGCAAAGCAATAAGAAAGAATAAGTACTCTCCGACTATATAAAGTATATTATTTTACTATGGTGATAATAGATCAGCGCGAAGAGATGATTCGCTGTAGACAAGTCCGTCTTTTCGTCTTTCGGTTTTAGTGCGTAATTCTACCAAGAAATTAATCAGATTTGGCCAGGCATTCTTTATCTCATAAATATCAAGATCGGACCGCTGTAACATATTACTGCCATATGAGTTATTTGCCATAAAGGAGATTTCTATTAGAAAACGATTTTGTTTGGGAAGCTTTTATTGCAGAGACACTTTTCAGAAGTGTACTCAGATGATGTGCAGGTTTAGTGAAGATCAGACGACTATAGCATGAAGCTGCCATGGGTCAATTTATCAGTTCGCTTAAAACTTTCAAATTCCGTGTTTTCAATGAAGCGTGAATTGATCTAGAAGTTTTATAAGCATCGGACCCAAGGACGTGGTATTGTCCAAATATAGTAACAATTAAAAATATAATATCTCTGTAAGCAAACTTTAAGATGGAACTTTGTTAAATAGCATATCTTTTGGCTTGGTTAAAACATATTCAAAAATTGGGATGATCATGGTTCTTTGTTTCCTAAGAGGGAAGTTATTTTAATGGAAAAACTAACTTTTATTTACTATGAAGAAATATTGCAGATTATTTAAGTTTCGTCAAAGCCGAACTTACTTTCTTGGCTTAAATATTTAATTACCGCCAAAAAGCAAAGAAATTTTCTGTCGTTTTTGGCATTTCATTTTAAATGCATATTTTTGCGACGATTAATTTATGAGAGAACGCGAAATGAGTGCGCCTGAGTTGAGTTGAATTGAGTTGAGTTGACATGACACATGCGGCAAGCGCAACAGCAACAACAACAACGTAGTGAAGCAAAGTGAAGGCAGACAACACTTTTGGGTCGCTGATTGCTACCGAAGCCGTGAGTTGTCCAAAGGAGTACAACTGAAATTGTACGACGAACGAACGAACGAATTTTTAATGTTACCGTTATTTCTGCTTTATATTACATATATATATATGTATGTACATAGTCGTACAACATTATTGCATATTTTCACAAGCGCATGTCAGCATTGCTTCTTCTTTATTTTTTATTTTTTTTGCTTTGCGGTTTGAATATTTTTGAGAAACGCGATGGCAAACTTAATAAACTCAATTAAGTCGCACAAGTGTCCAACTGTCGAGGGGGTCGGCGACGATGACGGTGACAACGACGACGTCGACGACGAACAGTGAAAATGAAAATCGAATAAGTTGTTTCATTGCTTTACAGGCAAATATTTAATTGGTATAAGGACGAGTTACTTCAACAACTTGCCAAGTTTGTCGCTTAAGTCTTTCGTTGTGCTATGTTGATTTATATGTAAATTTTTTTTTATATGCAATCGTGTACATTGCACATGTGTGTGTGTGTGTGTGTGTGTGTGTTGGTGCTGTGAGCTTTGTCATGGAATAAAAAGGCCATGGCGTTTTGCGGCAATAGAAAATCGTCGCTTTTGTCCACGCATTATCAGCCATCCATAATTCAAAACTCGGCGACATTGCATGACTCAACGGCATCAGATAAATGCCAACGAGAAATTGTTTTGCCAAGCAGGCATGCGCGTGAAGATATACTTGCACTATGACTAAAATATGGCAGCCAAAACAAGCGACGAAAAAAGTTCAACTAACCGTTGTGTACGTAGAACAGTAGCGCTTGGCATGTTGACACTTTCCAGCGACCGAAGGAGATTACACAAAGCGGCGCGACGGCGACGGTACGGCGATGGCGACAGCACCTTCTGCATTAGAATGCCCGCCAGCAGCAATTCGTGAACGCATATAGTCAACAGCATCAACATCATCATGCATCATGTTGCATCGCACACACCAACAAACTAACAAACCGACAAAATATTTCACACAAAAAGACAAAAGCCTTTGGCTGTTGGTGTTGCTGCTGCTCCTACAACGGCGATCGCCGCTGGCGTGAATGAAAAATAAAGCAGCAAAGATTTGCCAAGCAGCCGAAGAAAAATGAAGAAAAAGGTCGCAATATTGCAATGACGATGGATGGATAGATATGTTTGCTTAGTGGCACAGCATGCGCCAATTTCTGCTGAATTTACAGGGTGCCAGGGTGTCGTTGCTGCTGTTGCTGCCGTTGTTACAAGGCGAATCACTGCGAGTTGTTGTTGCTGTTGTTCGGCCTGTGTTTGCTGCTTGACTTCTGTGTTGACATTATTTAAAGCGTTGCGCTTACATATGTTTTGACAATGCCAAACGGCAGCTATCGGTCATTGTTCATAGGTCGTTGCCTAACCGGAATTGCCATGTTTATACAATCTTCTTTCTTGTTATAACAAATGAAATGAGAATGTTCTTGAACTCATATAAAATACATAAGAGATTTGAATTCTTCTTCACATGTAGTGAAAATTATACCAATGAAAAAGGAACGCGTAAATGCTGAGAGATCGAGTTTTGATAAATGTAAAATGAAATAAGCAATATTGTATAGACTTATGTTACATAGGTTGTTAGGGCACATACGTCAGTCTTGATCGTTTTTTCGAGATTAATGAAAACATGGAAGGCATGAGACATGGAAACATGATAGTTCGAGTTTATGTTGAAAAACTAAATAATTCATAATGTATTCACCTATGTTACATATGCTGACTCCACACATACTTCTCAATCGATTGATTTCCGTGCTTAATGCCAGAATGCTGTTTATAATGAATGAGTTTAATGCCTAAACAAACCGAATTGGGCGTGCAGTCTCAAAGTTTGAAGACATTCACATTTTTCGTTAATAATAAAGGAGCAACAAATAATTTAGACATGCCATCAAAGGCACAAAGGTTTTATTACAAAATATTTTGCAAAATTTCCTCAAAAAACGAAAACCTGAAAAATTTTATTAATTACAATTATTAAATCTTAAAAAAAAGAGCATCGCGCAAAGTGAAATCTTTCACAGCTTTCGTGTGAATGTTCGGTTTGCTCGTAGGCACTTTAACACGCTCGGCCAGTGCGTGAACAGCTCATGAGACATGCCTCAACATTGACATAACACCTCATAATTTGCGTTGTCCGAGTGACAGGCACGACAATGGCGCAGACACGCCTCACGCGCACACGCCCCAACGGCAATAGTCGTCGACGCCGACGTCGCTCGTCAGCACTGTGACTTACATGACTTTCGCCTTGAATATTCGCCAGGCGCTTGCGGGCAAACGTCAACTTTGCGCGCGACACTTGCAGCAAAAGGTGTTGCAACTGCGTGGCGTCGCTCGCCGCGGCCTTTGCGGCTTAAAAGAAAGTGTCGTCATCATCACACGTCAACACTTTACGAGGCGTACGAACGCAGTCCTGCTCAGGCTTCAATGTAGTTCGATACAGTTCAGTCGAGTCGACTCGAGTCGCCTCGAGTTGAGTGGAGTTGAGTTGAGCAAAGCAAAGGCCATAATCATCGCGCCATCTTCATCACCAAGCGTGTTGATCATGAGCGCTCATCAGTAGTTACACCTTTTGCCGCACGTCTGTCTCCCCAAATGGCATTGCAGCGCATTGGTTCGTGCGTGCGTGCGCGCGCATGTGTGCATGCGTGACCCGTTGGCTGTAAAAAAGCTCGCACTTTCTTTTGTTATTACAAAATTGGCGCTTTTGCAAACGCCCCAAAACAAAAGACCAAAAAAAAATACTTTGCTTTGTGCGCTTTTGTATTGTTTTGTTTGCCCTTTTGTTGTTGCTGTCGCTGTTGTTGTTGGTCATCTGCGTTGCTGTGCTACTTTAGTGTTGCCACCGTTGTTGATGTTCACACTTTAGGAAAGTTGGTTTTCAATGCAACGCAACCGTAAATGCCCAAAGGTGCTAAAAGGGTTTTCGTCGCCTTTTGCCTTCGCAGCCAACGAAACAATCGACGACATCAATACTTCACCTCAAGTGTTGCAATTACTTCAACTGCGCGCCCTTTAAAACGTGCGTAATTTTGTCCGACTCTTTTGTCTACTCCCCTCGCTGCCTGCTCAGCTTCTCTGCCTTCGCACGTTTGTCGCAAACGTTTGAGGTTAAATATTGCGTTAAGTGTATATAATTTGCATGAAAATTACTGTTCATGTTTGCAATTTAATGGTCAATTTATAGGGATTTTTCCTTTCGCTACGCTGCAACGCTTTTACTTTTCGGCGCACAATCAAAGCATTCAAAACGGAAAACAAAAGACTCAGGCGACAAACTTGCATGGACAATAATCGAAGTGTGCAAATGTTTTGAGTGGTTTGGCATTCGTTCCGGTTCATAAATCCTCTCAAATGCCACAAAAACAAACAATGCGCGAAATATTGTAACTTTTTTTTGTTTCTTTGCTTTTATATAAACAAGAAGAAGACACACGAGAAGAAGTTTGTTCGAAAAGCATAAAAATATGCGCACATGTTTGCATTAATTCTAGCAAAAGTCATTAACTTGCGCTGCTCTAATAAGCACGCAGCGTTTTAAAGACCCAACAAGAAGCACAAGAAAACAAAAGCAGAAGTTAAATATTTCTTAAAATGCCAAAAATTGCACATTTCAAGAGGCGTTCGTGCCTCAAGTTGGTGCCGCCATTGCAATTTCTTGAAGTTGCCGAAATGTTGCACAAAAGTAAATGCCTTCGGTTGCCCTTTTTGTGCGACACGCGATGCGCGCTTCAGCTTAATTAATATTAATGCACAAAGCTAAGTTGAATTCAAGTGAAATTTGGCTGAGTAAACAAACCATTTTAATTTAATGCAAACAATCAAAAAAAATTGTTGCAATGTAGAAAACAAGTTTAAAAAACTGTGGACAGCAAATATAAGAAAATGAATTAACTTTAAGTACCTTCAACATGAGAGTCTGACATTAAAAATTTAAGCTAGACGGACACATGTGTCATGTGCCTATTAATTACTTAAAGAATGATCTTGAAACAACATCAAGTACCCTTCTTGTTAAAGGGGCGCTTTATTGCCAACTTACTATAAAGAGTAACTAGGTGCATCATTAGTCGACGTCCTTTAAGTCCAGAAAGCATAGTATAATGAGTCTAGAAGGCAATGAGGTCTCAGGCTAAAATACCTACTAGGTTTTATTATATAAGTGCATAAAACTTAGAACGGATCATGTACAGCATAGTCAGTTGTGCATGTATTTAGATACAAAGAACGAGATGTCTCTTAATATGACTGGGATTACAGAATGTTAGAAGATTTAGGAGATTAGGAGAGTCTCAGCAGTATACATCAATTTATAAAGAAAAGTTGCTCCAAGAGCGATCCTACGATGGGCCAACGATGGTGGGTTAAAGAGGAGCAGCCTGGCTGAGTAAGATGGTAGGCGCGAATTAGGATAGTTTAGCACACGATTGGCAAGCAAAAGCTGCTGCACAACTCAATACGATCTCTAAATGAATGAGTAATTGCACTTGTTTGATTCCTTTCGGCGCCACCGTGAATGTCATTTGCTTGAGTAAATAAGATAAGATTGAAACAGTTGAGTAGCATTAAGAAAGTGGCGTTACACCGCAGGGCTTTACGAGAAAAACTGTTAAAATTAACCTTAATCAGTCACGCTTTACACAAAACAAACCCAAAATCAGATTTTAAACGCATAAAAATCGAAATCAATATTAAAAACTAAAATGATTCTTGAGCTTCATTCAAGTATCTTTATGATAAATGTATTGAATTTCACCGATGCAAACAACATGGTTACAAGACTTTATGGCGCTTTAATAGCACAACAACATGCCCATTCATAAGTCGAGCCGAGCCAAGCAGTGAAGATCATAAAGTTTGAACGAATTTTAATTGTGGCAAGATGATTTTTACAGCTGCACAGACGCTGCTATAAAAATCGTCATTAAACTTATTATTACACAAAATAAACTATAAAATTAAGCAAAATAAAAAAAGATTTTGACACAAATCGCACATAAAATAAACACAAACAAAAAGAAACGAGAAGAAGAAAAGAAAAATCATTTTCATCTTTTATAAAAAAGGGGCGCAAAATGTTGTGTTGAGCCAATAAAAATCGTTGTAATTTGCTGTCATAATTCTCTATTTTTACATTTCTTTCTATGCAAATCAGACCGCCGCCAAATGACTGGGCAGGTCGACCGACCGACATTGTTAAAAGTCACAGCCGCATTTTTGACTCAAGCCGAGATTCAAGAGATATAAAGATAAGCCACGATTGTTTGGCAACAAAACAAAAAAAAAAAAAAAAGAGAACATAAAAAACATTTTTTTAGTGCATAAACTTTTCTCAGACTGAGTTTTGTGTCAAAATGGTAGGAAGAAATGATTTCGGTTGACGGAAATGTATTTTGACATAAAAGTGAAAATTTGCATTTAAAAAAACAACAAAATGTTGAGTAAAATAAAGAAAAGGAAAGTTTCGACTTTTCGTATGACTTTTCTTTTGAATAATTTTTCATTCGCTGTTTTTTTAACGCTCATTTTAATGTAGAATGGTGGCAACTTTAATTGAATTAATTTCATTTGTATTTCGTTGGCTTCACTTGACTTCACTCAACTCAACTTCACATGCACATTTTTATGCTTCGCGACATTGTATTTCATTTTGTGTATTATTTGGCTTAATTATGCTTTTTTCAGTGGCATCTTGATGCATTCTTGCCATGTTATTGCTCGCCGCTTGAACGTGTCTGAAAGGGCCGCGAAATTGGGGTCACTCGGCAGTGGTGAGCATGGCACGTCCTTCATCGTCATGTGCTCAAATGCAAGACGCTCCGTATAATTAAACTTGTTAGTGAATTTGTCTTGTTGCGTGTCATTTTAATTTGGCAAGCGAGGCAACGAAGAAAAGTGCAAGAAAAACAGTTATGGCCAACTTTTGGTCAGTCAATTACGCATGTTTTGCGATCACAGCCGTGCGATATGTAAATGAATGCTTTGTGTGATGTATCATTGAACAAGTTGGCATTTCTTGAGGGTGCGAATCTTCATGTGAGTCTTTCTGTATGAAAGACATGTCAACTCGTTTTTCGTTTGACTTTGCGCGGGTGTGCCAACCGCAAGAAAAACCTGCTGTTTTACGCAATCAACGCCAAGCAAGCAATCAAAATCAATAAAAACAAAAAATAGCATAAAAAGTAGTTTTGTTAACTGCTCAACTTTTCAAACTAATTTAATAATGAACACATTTTAAAAAGCCGACAAGCGCGCAAAATGTCTATGAAAAAGAAAAACCAAAAATTAAAAAAAAAGCAAAAATATATAAAAAAGATGCACGGCAACATTTTACAAACTGCGCCGCAGCATGAAACAGACAAGCAACAACAACAACAACAATAATTAAAAAATTTAATTGATGCATTAAAATATTGGCAAAGACGAGAAAAAGTAAATGATTACAACTTTTTTATTTTTCGCCTCTTGCAGTTGTTTGTGTTGGTGGCGGCGGCGACGGCGGCAGCGGCTATGATGATGACGGCGACGCCGCCTCACAAAAATGCACAATAACAACAACAACAAACGCAAAAAATCAACTAAAACAGGAAAACGTTCATTGGCGGCTGTTGTTGTTATTGTTGTTGCTGTAATAATATTTTATGAGCTAACAAAGCTGTTGGCAAGTAGTTGGTCGCCGACGCCACCGCCGACGTCGCTGCCATTAGCGCTGCTACTGCACTATTTTTATAACATGTAAGTTGGCAAAAGTTTGCGTAGAATAAAGAAAACGACAACAAAAAACCGAACATTGCTTGTAAGCCAAAGTATCATTAACCAAGTTAACAAAATGCGCAGCTCATTATCGGCGATCGACTCACCTCGGCTTGGCTCGGCTCGGATCGTCATGTTTTGCCCGCCAAGTCGGAAAACTTTCAATGTTGTCTTCATAGACCACTCATAAAAATAGCACAACTCGCTTTGATGTTCTACGCAGTAAGCGGCAAATCGCAGCAGAAGTTGAGTGGAGTTCATTTTAGTTTCGTGGCATTTTTAATGTTTATGACATTGCGATACTTTTTTCTTTGGACATTTTCAGTGCTTAAACGCATACTTTGCATTCTGTTCATTCAACGGCCATGTTTGCTGGCACAGCTTGTAAGAATCTTGACATTTTCGTATCTCGCTGTGCGATATAAATGAGCCAATAATAGCAACATAAAATAAAACAATAAACGACAAATACTAATTTGTTACTCTGCTTGCAGAACATTTTGGTACAAACTCCTAAGCCCTTCACGCGCCGTTTCGTGCATTATGCATAAACTATACTAAACTTCAACACGTCCGCTCATCTGAAATCTCTCTTACGACACTTCAATCTACTATTCGATGCTTTCTACAGAAGCTGGAAGGGAATAGGGATCTGATATATTGTTCTCTTTGCGCTCTTTGTAATTTTGGTCTCTGACCACACAACGCTTTGAGTTGGGCATGGTGCGAATAGATTTCCCCACCGGGTCAAAAACATCTTATAATCAATTTACTAAAACTTTTCTTTATCCTTGGAGTAGTATTTTTTTATCCAAAATTTTTATTTATTTTTCTATTCTATTTTCTAGTTTTTCTTCTTTTCTTTACAATTTAATTATTATGTTTGTATTATTTTTTTTTTTTGTATTATATTACCTTTTTTATTTTATCATTACTATTATATTATTTTATTATATTAATTTACAATTTTATTTTATATTATTTTACATAATATTAGTTTTACTACTTACATAACAGTCAACTCTTAGTAATGGAAATAAATGAATGAATAAATAACTTTGTTGCAGGCGTTCATCACACATCTACAGACGCACGCCTCCAAACACAGTTTTATGATTTGTTTCAAAAACAAAATACAAAACATAACACAAAACAAACACACGACAATTTTCTCGTTGCACGCAATGTCAGAGGTATAATGTACAGTAAGGTAACTTCGATAAGTTATGGGCGACGGCACAGCCATGGGACAACAAAAGGAAGGAGCAGCCGGTAGTGAATGTGCGTTTATTTTGGCATTTGTTATTTGGCTGCCAAAGAAAAATACGTATTTGAACGGAGGTACAAACAATAGTGCGATATATTTGCCAAAGAAAATTCGTTGACAAGGAATTTTTCTTCTTAAAATGTGAAATGATGTATGAGCTTAAACAAAAGACTTAGGCAACGAACTTTGGCCAGCCAAAGATGAAGAATGTAAGAGGGCGAGACTAATGGTCTTCCAAGCGTTGGCAATAACAGAAGCGATGAGAGACATGACTGCAGTTGAGATGTTAGAATATTAAATACATTGAATGCAAGTTTATCATGCGACTGAGAGGGGGAGAAAGAGTGCTGGCCAGACGAAGTCAGTTTGTTAAACAGTAATAAAATGTACGCTTTTTATGCATCCTTCGATTACAAAATCAAAACAACTTCGAAGGCAAACATGTTATAAGACATGGAAAAAACAGATGAACAACTCATAAAAATTAACACATAAAAAAAGCTGAGCTTTGTTTCTTTGAGGAAAACAACGAAAATAAAAATAGTAAAACTTAGAAAAAATAATAATAAAGATTTATTAACCGCACGCATTAAGCGCCACTTAAGAAGCAATAACAACAACTACAACAACAAGAAATGTGCAGCGCTTAAGCAGGAAGTGAACATGATTCTCAGCAGCAACGACTTTTTCCTATTCAACGCAATGCAACTCAACACAACTCAACTGAACTCAACTTGACTCAAGTCAAGTCGACGGCTTTTTTATTTTAGCCTCTCGGCTTTCGTCTTTGCTTTCAATGCTTTCAATTTGAAGCGTTTAAATGATTATTATGTTTATATTTTGCTTAATGCGAGAGCAAAACATACAAAAGCGTGAGAGTATGAGCAGCGCAGAGGATTGGAGGATGAATGCTGACGCTGACGCAGACGTAAACGCAGGCGCCAAAACGGAAAGTAATGACAACAACGACAACAACAACGATGACGGCGGCCAAGAAGAAAAAGCTGCTACTAAAAATAATAGCTATAACAACAGCAACAACAACAAAAACAATAACAATAATAATAATAAGAAACAAACAATTTTTATAAAATGCTGCACGTTCACTATCAACAACAGCGACAACAACAACAACAGCAACGAGTCGACGACAATCGATGAAATCAATGACAATGAACAGCAAATGCAGAAAGACACAAGACTCAAATAACAAAAAAAACATCTTACGTTTTGATGTTGTTGACGATGACGACGACGATGATGATGATGACGTTGTGGACATTTAATAACGTCAACTATTGCAACAACAACAACGGAGACTCGCTCAGTCGTCGCTTACAACTTTTGCGCTATTTTAAAATTAGTTATTTATTTTTATTATTATATGCGCTTTTATATTGTTTTCTTATTATTATTTCTTGGGTTTTTTATTATTGTTTTTTAGGTTTTTTCTACTCGTCGTTCAGCTTGCCAGCTGTGCCGGATTTTGCTGCCCTTAGAAGCGCAAGCACAGGTTTTTGTTGCTGTTTGCAGCTCGCAACTCGTGGGCGATCGAGCCGAACGTAAGGCGTACAGGAAGTTGCCTCACGACTTCATTGCACTGTGCCATCATCAGCTATTTTTATATGTGCATTGTAGTCGTTGTCATTGTTGTTGTTACTTTGAACTTGAAATTGTTAAGATTTTCATTTACTTAACGTACTAATGCGCTTATTGAATATGATTTTATTAGTCTTTAGCTTTGAGTTTGGCCGCTTGTGTGGCGCCGTGCTTCGTCTGCGTGAAACGTGCTCAGCGTTTTATCTGCGATTTAATAAAATGTAATGTTTCTATTTATAGATACTTTTCATTGGCTTTGTGGCTATCTTGTGCCTTTGATACTTTTGCATGAGGTTATGGGGTAATGTTATAATTTGAAATGTACTCGGCAACGATTTGGTATTTTCGGGCAAAGTCTAGCAGAACAAAGGATTAGTTAAAACAATTAACAGAGACAAAAGTTTACTGATAAATGACTAGTGGTGGGCGCGGGCCGGGCTTTTTTCGTGGCTCGCGGGCTTACACAGGCCCAGAGTGGGCCCGGGCCTTAAAATTAAGATTCGTGCAGGCTTCGTGCGGGCCCGGGCCTTAGCAAAAAGGCCCGGCCCGTAAAAGCCCGAAAACAATTTTGATTTGTTCGCGCTATTTTTCTTTATGCTCGAATTAGAACCGCCATTTATCGCATTTGAATTGCTTATCGATACTATTATCGATTTGGTTATACATATTTTACTTGTTTGCACACCACTAATTTAAAATTGGCTTCCTATTGTGAAATTGATTAAAACTTTGAAATATAAAATATGTCGCGACAAACCATTCAGGACGCTGTGAATACAAAAAGTGAATGTGTAAAGCTAATACAAAATGAAAAGGGCAGGAGTGACGTGTGGAAGCTGTTCGATTGCGTTAATTATAATGGCATTAATGTCGATTTTGTGTGCTGCCGAAGCTGTAAGCATGTGCTAGTGTATAATTCAAAACAAGGCACGGGCACCCTCAGCCGCCATAAGTGCATGTCTCAACAAGACGCGCTTAAGTCACAGCCCAAATTGGACATGTTTGCCAAAAAAGTTGTTTCGACGCGATTTCGGGATTCGTTAGCTCGAAAGCAGCTAGCCTTAGTTGCAAAAGACTTGCACTCTTTCAATATTACCGAAGGTAAGTTCTATTCCCATTGCACGTGTTTATTGATTGACTCTTTTTTTTTTGTGAATTGGTAGGTAGCGGCTTCCGTGAATATAGCCAAGCGCTTCTCGACATAGGAGCAGAATTTGGAAGTCAGTCTTTTGATGATTTGGTTATATCCCGTAAAGTGTTAAGCACTACCATCATGGAGAAAGAGTACGAAACGTTGAAGACTCAACTTATCGTAAGTTTGAAAGACCAACAACTGGCATACACGACCGACATGTGGAGTGACGACTACACGCAGCGAAATTTTATATCACTGACTGCTCACTATGTGGATGATAGCTTCCGACTGAACGTCGCTCTTTTAGGTACTAATATAAATCAATTTTTATAATATATTTGTGTGTACGATTACATATAATGTATATGTTCATACGTCATCATACATATTTACATATTTGTTTATTAATGTTTATGAAGAATTTAATTTACTTGTGTTTCTTTTACAGGCATCAGGGAGTTCTTGGACGAGAAGAAAACTGGAGAAAATATTCTCAAAAATGTTCAGGATATTTTGCAGGATTTCAACACACTTGATACTATCGATCGAGCTGTCTTCGTTACGGACAATGGTGCAAATGTCGTTGCGGCATTTAAGAGCTTTAAGCGCCTATCTTGTGCTTGTCACAATCTGAACCTTGTCATGGATGACGTCATTGAGAAAAATCCTCTTGCGGAAGTGAAGGCTTTAATAGATTGCTGCAAATCATTAGTCAAATATTTTAAACATTCTCAGCTTAACAGTAAGCTCTCAAAAACGCTGAAACAGCAAGTTAAAACACGCTGGAACTCTACATTTTTTATGCTTTTGAGTATATTTGATGTAAAAGAGGAAATAAAAACTCTTTTACTTAAAAAAGATGAGCTACAGCGAATTAGTAATTTAGATTTTTCATTACTTAAAAACATTTTATGCTTCTTAAAACCTTTTAAGGACTGCTCTGAAGCACTTAGCTCTGACAAGGAACCAACAATGCAAATATTTGCATTGTGGTCAGAAAAATTATGTAAACTTTGCAGAACTAGCACACTTGAATCCCAAATAATAACTGAGTTTAAAACAATGACCCTAAGCGCATTAGAAAAAAGGTTTGTTCCGACAATCGCTCATTTGGTTGGTCTTTTCTTGAACCCTCCTTATAGAGAGATGAATTTCCTCTCAGAGAATAAAAGGGATAATGTGTTAGCTACGGTAAAAGCAATGCTCTCCGAATTTATAGGGGATCATGAATATAGTAGCTTTGATGACATAACTAATAACATTAGCCCAAATAATTCCGAAAATGGAATGTTTGCTGAATTTTTTGACTCAAGCTATATAAAAAACGAAACTTGAGAAAAACGCTGTCGACATAGAGCTTGACAAATATTTGGCCTATCCAGCAGCTCCTGGCACACATATTTTAGAATTCTGGAAAAATGCAAGGGACTTGAAATACCTTCCCAAATTAGCTCGGACCATTCTGGATATTCCCGCCAGTTCGTCTACGAGCGAAAGACTTTTTTCAACATCGGGCCATGTTTTAAATGAAAAAAGCACAAATTTGGAAAAAATTTTATTTTTGAATAAAAATATGCCATAGTTTGTTTTTTATGAAATACAATATTCATGTATGTATACCTTAATAAATATGTACTTATATACTATATCTATAAATCGTATGTCTTTTAAATTTCCTTATATGTGTAAATAAATTTCGTGCGGGCCGGGCCTTGGTAAAAAGTTTCGTGTTTGGCCAGGCCGGGCCTAAAGATACAGGCCCACGCCCTCCTCTACACAGGTAACAAATGTTGGATGTGAGCTTGCCCCACGTTGTTTTGGGCTTGGAGGTCTCTGAGTATTAGTAGAGGTTGTATAAAAAAAGTGGGAAAAAGAATAAAAGAACAAAAACTTAACGAACAAATGTCAGTTTCTTGATTATTACATCTGTTATAACTTCTTTTAAGTTCGTAAACTTTCAATTGACAAATAAAACACCTAATTAAGTATTAATCACATTCAACATGACATTTACGTGGACAAGTCAACGCAAATAAATTATTTTAATAATGCATTAAAAAACGTTATAAAAATGTTCATTAAGAAGGCATAAAAATGTACGCACCGCACTTGCGAAGTTGTGCCTTCATCGATTCGTCGTCCGTCCGACCGTCCATCAGTCAAGTTTTTCACTTTTTATTGCTAAGACATAAATTAATGAAATTGTCAAAAGTTTTACAATTTCCGTTTCCCGTTTGAGTTTCAGTTTGTTTCTGTTTTTAGTCTCCTTTGCTTCTCTATGATGAATAGAACTTGAATACATCAAGTTCGTTGCTTGAGTCTTTCGTGACGAAGTGAAACAAAATAAGGAAAAATGAATCAAAAAGACAAAAGACTACAAATAAAAAATGTTTATGCGTTTTAACGCATTCACGCATCGTCTGTCAAAATAATAATCAAAAGCTAACAAAACAATAATTTTGTAGTTGGTGTTTACTGTTGTTGTTGTTGCTGCTGCTGCTGCTCTGCTTCTGCTTGAGTGTGTGTAATCAACACCAAAGCAACAATAACAGCGGCAAGACTGAATTGAAGAAAACAACATTAAATATGCATGACATTAAATTAGTGCAACAAAGTTTGTAATAATGACGACAACAACAACAGCAACAACAACATTAATAACGAAACAGAAAATTGTAATTAAATTAAGAAGCGACCAAAATTAACAGTTCAACGCGCGCATGCTTTTTCACTTGCTTCACATTCAAGCTGTGAGTGAGAGAGCGATTGTGTGTGTGGTTTGCATATGTGAGAAAATAATCATAATAATAATAATGATGATGAAAAATCAACATGATTTTGTGAAAATTTGTCCAACATTTTTCATTAGGCGGGCGTTCGAGTTGAGCGCGCGAGGGGCGTAGCAGCTCAGAACTTGTGCGCTGAGTCAATTAGTTACAGCGCATGGTTTCAATGGCACCTTCTTGCGACTGCCAAACAAATGAGAAAGAAAGAAAAGATACCAAAAAAATATGAAGAAAACGAAAAATTAACAAAAAATAATTCAAAAATTCACAAAATTATACAAAAAATAAAAAAAGATTCTACAACAATAAACAAAAATTATGAGCAACATATTTATGCATTTTTACTTTGGGTTATATCTTTTTTCTTAACTGTAAAATTATGTAAAATAGTTAAAAAAAAAAACAAACAAAAAATAAATAAATAAAACGCCAGAAACCCGAAAAGCTTCAACAGGATACGCAACAACAACAAGAACGACAGCAACAACACGGCGAGAAACTTGTTGTGCAACAATGAAATGTTGCTGAGACTTTTGTGGCCTTTCGTTGTTGTTGCGGTTGTTGTTGTTGTTGTCTGAAACAGATGTACAAGCATCGCTGTCGCTTGGCTTGTTCGGCTTCGACAACACTTCTTCAATATGACAATTCTTAATATTCTGTTGATGTTGCGATTCTTTTACCTTCAACTTGCTGCAGCAACTTGTTTTTGTATTTAATTCTTATTTATTTATTTTTGTTGTTGTTGCGGTTGCGTTGCCTGCCACAGTTGCCACAGTTGCATGCTGGCTGTCATAAAGCAACGTCTACAGTTGGAGAATCTCAACAATTTTAAAAGTGTGCATTTATGCCAAGTGGTGTGGCATCTTCCATCTTCAATGCAACAGCAGCGGCGACAGTGGCGGCAATTCGTCGCCGCTGCCATCGCCATCGGCATCGCTGTTGCACATTCAGTCGGACTGTAAGTTTTGTCTCATTGTTGCTTTTTGCTTCTTGTTTTTGTTTGGTTTTTTGTGCGTTTAATTAGCAACTTGCACACACACACACACACACACACATGCTCGAATGACGGACAACGCTTAAACATTTTTCTTTCAATTAAAAATTGCATTCGGCATTCACTCAGTCACTCAGTCAGGAAGAAAGAAAGCCACTCATCCAACCAGCCAGCCAGCTATCAAGCCATCCGCCAAGCAGGCCTGAGCAAGTGAAGCCACTAAGCAGGTTCGCTCATTGGCGGCGCCGACAGACAACAGTCAATGTTGCTGGAAAGTTGTTGCGAGTGTGGCGCGCGTAAGACACAGGTGTTTTTGCTGTTGTTGTTGTTGTTGCAGCAGTTGTTGTTTATTTTGCTAATAAAGCATGTTTGCCATATTATTAATTATGCACAATTGTATAAATTTGATGTCAAAGTTGAAAGCTTTATTTCGACAGTTGTACATGAGACTCCTAGCGGTTCAATTTACCGTTACATGCGACTTGTCGTTGAGCCGAAATGATGTGTGGTTAGCAGAAGACTAAACAAGCTTTATTTAAGCTTCATATATCACTATAATGCTATGTTGTAATAACTGTAAAGACATGAAGCTTTCCAAAAGACTTTCACACAGAACACAAATTCGTGTCAGAACATTTCATAAATGTTTATGTTGTAAAAAGGCGCCAAATGAGAAGACGCTCAGCAAACAGTTAAGAAAGCAAGGCGAACAAAGCGATTACTCAGCGGATATATGTGCAGGGTAGCAGCAATATAAGGACGACAGCTGTTTCCTAACGTAAGCCATAAAAAAGTAAAGCTAAGCGACCGAAACTAATCAGCCACAGATTTAAGCCTTTGCTGCTTTACTCCTTTTTATATTTATGAAGCAAACATTGAAGCAAACCTCGAGTAATCAAAACAACTGCACGGCCACACCTTGAAAAAATAAGCAAAAGGATTAAATTTTCAACGCATTTTTCCTCAGAGACGAAACGAAGATGAATCTGCGTTACGCACGCAGGCAACTCCTACAAACGACAAAAGAAATTAAATCCTTTCTGGTCTAGAATTTTTAATTGTCTCAGGCTTAAAACTCCACGCTGAATGGTTGGCCTACGCACAGGAAGACGTTGCGGCAACTTAGGGTCCTGAAAGAAGAGTTGTGTTGAAGAAGCGCTTAGGCAAGGAGTTATCCTTTTCGGCGCGTTACTTTCTTTGCTTAGAGCAACGCGCATATGGAGTGTGGTTCTTCTTCTATCTTTTCTCATCTCTTTTTTTATTGTGCATTAGATTTTTTATGGCAGCCGCCCCGCTTCACGCGCGCCTGCGCTTCAATAGCGCCAGCATCAACTTCAGCGGCAAACTCTTCTTCTTTCGCTGCTTGTTCTGCTGCTTGCCTAGGCACTTAAGCCCTTAGCAACGTAGCAACGGCATTGTCTATGCTAGACCATTCATCATCTTGTTCTTGTACTATTTTTTGTGTCGTCTTTGTTTTGTTGTTTGAGCTGCGCTATTTTTCGGAAATTAAAACGTCTACTCCTACTATTTGTTAGCATGAGGGCTGTTTTTTAAGGATATCATCATGTGACGTCCTTGCGTCTTTCTTCTGCTGCTGCTGCTGCCTCGCTGCGCATGATGAATGTGCGTGTTCTATACATGTTCTTGTGCGCCGTGTCTATAATTCAATTTATCTTTCTCAGCAGACAAAGTCGCCAGTCGCGTATATATAATGGTTTTTAGTCGTACACGCGCATATCCTGCGTGGCTTGTCTAAGTTGCTTTGCAACTTAATGGCAGCTGTGCTGTTAGGCAAGGTTTTCCACTTTTTGTTGTCATGCGCCGTTCAAATTGTGCGTTGATGCGTTAAGCTGAGACGTCTTTGCATCTTTAATACATTAAAGTAATGATAGGTTCTATTGTAAGTGGATTTGATTGAAGACATCAAGATTTGTCGCTATGAGAAGTCTGCCTTGGAATTCTAAAGCAAGAAACTGAAATCTTGCAATCTTAAACTCAGATCCAAACATAATGCTGACCTATTCTGGAAACTCTTTTTAAAAAGTATTAAGCGTGCTTTTACTTTGTTAGCTTTGTTAATAGAGAAATATATAGGAATAGGTTTGAAATTCCTTACAACGATATGTATAGAAATCCAAAGTAACAAGAATTTAACATCAAAGGAGGAGCTATTAAAAGACTGTTGGCTAATAGAACAAATAAACAACTGTCCTGAATATTACACGCAGTTTAAATACTATTTTCATGCCATTTAATAGATTTTTTTCTATTACCAGTGGGTAATAGAGTTCCCAGATACGGGGAGTCACTCATACTTGTTGCATTTTGTAGTAACTTAATCTCTCCCAACTCCTTCCACCGAAACCTTTGTAGAAATTTGGTTTCTATCAATTAATAAACAAGTTAGGTGTTACTATCATTTATTTTTTTTGCTTATAATTTCTCAACAAATTATAAAATTATATGCTATAATTGTTAATTTCTTTCAAATCTAATTACGTTTAAAACTTATTACAAACAGGCTCTCCAATTTTTAAGGCTCAATACAAGAACTTAATAAACTAACAATTTATAATTTCTGGAATTGATAAAAATCGCAACTTCAAAAAAAAAATAAAATTAATAACTTAATCATATTTTTTAGCTTAGCCTATTGTACTAACTTAAATGCTTTACTGTACTTATGAATCCGCTTTAACTATTTTTATAGCATACTTGCAGGCTGCGAGTATTCCTCAATTATTAGACATTCTAGTTATCATAGTTAATCTAAGTATCCTTTGTGGGTGTCAGATTGCCATTGTGGCCACCGCTCGGTGCTGGACTCATGATGGGACTACGCGTGAGTGGCGTCGCTGCGGGACTACGACCAATGGGCACCAGCAGCGGACCCATGGGTCGTCGCGCACGTGGCGCACCGCGTGTACCGCGATTCACTGGGCCACCGGTCTTCAAACGAGGTCGGCCGGGACCACGTTTGATCAATGAGGGCACCGCTGACGGCGAGAAATTGACGGAGGCTGATGAGGTGCTGGGCATGTCGGCTGTTAATTAATTGATTTGGGGAAAGCCAAAAATAAAATAGAGAAAAATATATAATTGTTAATAGTTGAAATTTATGCCTCGCTTTGGTTTGCTTGCCTAATGCCACTTGTCTGCAAATAAGCACGTCTAACGCACGAGTCCTGCGAGGATTGCAAATTGCCATTTTTAATCACTGTACTTTCGCGTTAATTGTGGTTGGCATTCATGTATTTTTGCCTATTTTTTTGTTGACTTTCGATTTAAATTGCCTTGTTGTCTGCCACGTCTAGTGTAGTTGAGTGGCATTAATGCAACGTTGCATATTTGCCATTCTGATTATGGCTCTGTTAGCGTGTAAAGTGTCACGTGTTAAAAGCAACACAGACATGAACAAACATCAATTCATACACTGACTGCGTCGGTCCGACAGTCAGTCAGCGAGTTTGGCAGTACGAGTCAATGCTCATGTGTTTTTGTGTCTGCTCATTTAAGCCGATTTGCGCAATTATCATTTGTGTAAATTGTCATGCAGGATTCCATTGAACTAAAGGCATGATGGTATGGCATGGTGAGCTGTGAGACGTGTGCGTGTATTTAATGCAAATATTAAATATTCTTTTTGTCAAAGTTGTATTGAATAATTTCATATTTTGCACAACGTACAAGTTCAATATTACATGTTGCTTTTAAAATGCGCACAGCTGGTTTCCTATGCGGCTTCAAAAGCAGATGAGCAACGTTTGTATTTAAAAGGCATGCCAAGTCTTAAATAAAGATATTTTTACTGATCAAAATCAACAAAAATGTTCATCATCGGTTTATAGATCGAGGAGAATACTCAAAAACTAATAAAAGAATCAAATTGATTCCGATTCAATAATGATTAAATGCTTACTTTTGCATCAATACCGAAACCATGTTGTCAAGGTTATGCCTTCCTTTGTCAAATTACAATTTTTCAGTCTGCCAATAACAAAATAGCAGTTTGGCTTTGCTCACTTTGATTATAAACTAAAAAATCAACAAGCCACAGTTGATTCTATTGAATTTTAAGTAGAAATGTTTGTCAATTTAAATAACTTGAACAACATGATTATTACTTAACATCGAAGTACAGCGCAATGTATTTGGGGTTGTTATAGCGATAAATGTTGACAGATACAAATCTATAAACAAATATTTGGCTTGACTTGCAAGAAGCCAAACGAAATAAATTGGGGAGCGGCATAGGACATGAATTGCTGCAATCGAAACGGCCAAAAACAAAAAAAAATATGATAAAAGAATGGGGGAAGTACGAGTAACAAAAAAGGGCATTATTTAAGCAAGGCATGCGCTAAAAATGTCACGTACACGAACGAAAAAAAGGCAGCGCTGATTTATGCAGGAATTGCTTGCAGAACAAAAAAAAAAAAATAAAAATACTAAAAAGAGAAGAACACTGAAAAAGGGGAACACACACAAAGGAAGTGATGATAATGCTTAAGTGGGCTCTGTTTTATTTTTTTTGTGGCAAAGTTATTCAAAATTTTAAAGAATTTTACTTAGTTTTTTTTGGGGGTTAAAGACAGGAAATGTAATAACTGTTAAATGACAACAGCGAAGGATATTTTATGACAAACTTGTTCTCTTTCAATTTTCGACATACTTTGCTCAAGTGTCATCAATGCTGACATGCGACGATAAACGTGATTATAACGCCGATTAACAGACGACAAGTGGCACTACAAGCAAACTTTACACCGTCTCTTTTTGTAAGGTTTTACTTAATACTTGTACTTACCCTCTGCATCATTTGGCTGCGGCGTTGTTGGGCCTTCATTGCCGCCTTCGTTGACCGCGCCTGCTGCTGCTGTCGATGATGTGCTGCGCTGCAGAGTGCCATTGCCGCCGCCACGCCGCCCACTGCCACGTGGACGACCGCGTTTCGTGCCACGCGGATGGTGGCGCCGCCGCGTAGAGCCAATGCTGTTGAAGTCATGCAAGAAGCCTGGAAGCAAATAAAGACAATAGATTAGCACGTGCGCAGCTGTTCTCTCGATTTCAGCTAATAAATAATTATGAAGAAGACATAAAACAAACACGAAACGCATTTATTACCAATTTTTACTTATATTCCTTAAAAAATTATGCGTTTTCCAGCACATTAATCTAACAAGACGTAATGCCTTCGATTGCGACCTAAAAATGCCATTAAATTTTTTATTGCAACGTTTATAATTACGGCTTTCCACATAGCGACGCACGCCTTATGTTTGACAAGGATATGTTGAAGGTTATGGTCAAGGATATGTGTTGCTTTCAACTCAGGATATGTCGGGTCGCTTTGACTTATTATTTAGAGAGATCAATTATAACATGTTTTATCTGTTTTGTTGGTGTCTCATGTTCTTGTGTTCTGTGTGCATATGAAAATGTGTGCTTTGGCATTAACAAATTAGAAATCGACACAGCCAAAAGTCATTGCCTTTTTAGAACAAAAATTGCACAGCGAATTACATGCCGAGACGAACAAAAATGAAGCCGCAAAATAACTCTTATTGAATTTCGCTTTTGTCACAAGTTTTATCAATAAAATTGAATCCTTTTTTTGTTCGTTTCTGCTTCGTTTTGTCACTTTTTTGGGTTGGCAATTTTTTATGTATTTCGGTCAGAAGGCAGCGATAGTGAGCGAGCGAAAAGCGCCAACAACGTTGCCAAATTCACAGTCAATGATGGCGGTAAATAGTTTCGTTGCTTTCAAGTCGAGCACAACTTTTTATAGGAACAAAACAAAACAAAACAAAACAAAACACAAACAGAAACAGAAACAGAAACACAATTTTATCGAAATGACTTCGATATTTGTTGCAGTTTTGCTACTTGTTTCTTTTTTTGTAATTTGGCTATAAAGAATTGGCAATAAGTTGTGGCAGGAATATTGCTCAACAACACGAAAGTTGCAGTCAACTGCTACAAGTTTGTTTGGCGCAAAATTTCAAAACTCGAGACAACTTATTTCAACGTCATTCAAATGGCCATGTTGGGCGGCCTTACGAACTTCACTACCACTGTTTTTTCACGCATAATCGGATTTAACAAATAATTCATACAATTATCTAATTGATTTGACTAATGAATGTTGCTGATCTTTGACTGAAATCTTTGACTGCTGTGCCTGCTGCCGTCTTGCAATCGCTGGCATTTCGGTTACGCATGTTCACTCACTGACAGACGAGAGCGGTAAAGTGTGAGGGTCTTTCTTCTGCTTTGTGCATTAAGTGACATTTTACGCATTTGCCATTTACCATTTACCATTCAAGTTGCCTTGCCTTATCTTTTATGCTTGCATTTCGGGCGCTTACTTTCAACGGTGGCCATGAAATGCGATTTTTATCTTGCAAAGAATTCTTAATTTTTTATCGGATTTCCTTAACGTTGCCTCTTTCTTTCTTGCTCACTCTCAGTTAATCAATAATAATGCGTGTCGATTTAATGTGACATAATGGCAGAGCGTTTTGGCTTCTTTCTCACTTATGCAATAGCAAATGCACAGCTGACCTTTTGCTTGAGGCATTTGTAGTTGGCTTTTGTGTATGCTTAAGCAGCCTTGAAGAATTGCTGTACCTTCAAAATAATCTTTTCATGCTTTAAATGATTATGTTGCCTTGAGCGGCGCTTAATAAGGTTTAAGCGGTTTTTTTGGCATTTGAACTTCTGAATTTGCTTATCGACGAAAGTCTTAAAAGTTAAATATTATCACAGCAGTTATGAGTTTTAGTTAAGAGCATATTTTATACATTATTCTGAAATTCCAGTTTTATATCCTTGACTAACAATTGAAGCAAATAAATCATGCTCATTTGATTAATGCATACATTGTTGTTTTCGCCGACTGACAAAGTTGTTTTGCGTTAAATGTTAAACATAACGTTGACAAACTCTGCAATGTCATTCAATAATAACGAACAACAACGAAAACATAAACACGACACTGTTGATTATATTGATGACGATGATCATGATGATTATGATGATGATCAACGACACTGGCTCTGCTGTTGGTTCTTGTCACTTGTGCTGCATACTAAACAGATCAAGCGCCATGGCATGCGATGACGCCAGCCAGGTAACTCAGCCTCGCACGGCATCAGCAAAATCAGCCATAACAGACGTCTTGCTTTCATTTCTATGCATTTTGACTTTATTTCTTATATATGCAGCGAGTTTACAGTTATGTTGACTTTAGGAAAAAGGGAACAAATGCACGGCAAATGCAACAAAATTCAAGTTTATGCCATTTATTTATTTCAAAATATGCGCATGTGAAATGTTTGCGACATAATTGAAAAACCAAAAGGAATAAAAACTCAACAATGCTGTTTTGGCTTTGAGTTGTGTTAGAAATGTAACACTTCGTAGAGCAAATATGGACATGACACACTTTATAAGCATGAAAAATCGACGAGAAAGTGAAATGAGTGTTTCGACAAAAGAAAGACAAACAAAGTTAGCCATGAAAAAAAGATTGTCTAATTCTTACTTAGATATGAACAAAAAATTAGTAAAAAAGTGCGACGTTTTTGAAAAAACAGAAAAAAAATAATCTAATTCGACAAGAAAACGCGAAATTTAATGTGAAAACTGTGTATTTTTGGCCGTAAATTTTCGAAGTTTTGTATTAAGACGATCAAACGCCTAGTCATAAGACAACAAGCTAAAGGAGAACGATAACATGGAGAAAAAAGAGAAACGCAAGAAGAGTAGAAAGGATCCACCAGCTGAACCTGAATTTGTGGAGGAGGAAGAAGAAATCAAACATCCGCCATGGTGGGAATGGGTTGAGAAAAACTCAAAGGCAAAGGTTGTGCATATTGTGCGACCGCCGAGGGAGCCACCAACGCCGTGGCAGAAACCCGGTCCGATGAAGAAAAAAGATTGGAAACGTTTCTTTGGCTGGGCAGATACAAGAGCACGACCGCTGAATCTACAATACGAACCAATGCCCATACCATGTGAACCAGACTATTTGCCATGCGCCAAAGAAAAATCGAATATCGATCGGCAAGACTTGCTGGAGGATTTGACCAAACTGTCAACGCCGCTGCAACGTTTCGCGCGCAAGAAGTACGAATATCCTGAAAATGATTTTCCCTATTCACCGGTCATTGTTTGGGGTAAGAAAGCGCATCATGATCGCGGTCGTCCATTTCAGCCGCCCTATGTGCCGAATCCATTTCTCAACGATGAAGTCGAAATGGCATTTTGGGCCGGGTTGCGTTTCCCGGTCTCGAAGGCGGCATTGCGCGCACGACCCTCAGCGCGTATCTTGAGCTTGTCAAAGCCTCGCGTAACACCGCCATTTCCACCGCACTGTCCCATACCGGAGCGTCTGCCGGAACCCGATCCGTGGGATTTTAAGCCGCTGCCGCGACGTAAGTTCACGCCACGTGGCTGGCGCATTCACCAGCGTCGTTTACTCTATCTGGCTAAGCCAGTCTTTCGACCCGAACCGGAGTATCCTTTTTTGTACTAATCTGAGGATGGGTTGATCTTGTGTGTTGACAGCACGGGGTACGCGTGTGTTTAAGCAATGATGGCGTTGAAGATCGTTAATATAAATTTATTGTTATCAAAATTCCGTCAATTTTTTTGTAGTCATGTCTTATTTTGTAAATGAAATCTCAATTGTGATAAATATTTAATTTTAGTTTTTTTTTTTACTATTATTATTCGAGAACAAGACATAACCAAAACTCAGTCACAATTTAAGCACAGTACATTTTGAAAGAAATTTTGATAGAACTCTTAGCAAACAGCTGATTGCCTGTAAATGCTTCTGTCTGAACAGCATTTATCTCCTGACATTTGATAAAATTCCTATTTAGGAAATTTCATCAATTGTCAGATGAAATTGTGTTCAACAGAGGCAAATACGTGCGATCCATTTTTGACCCGTTAGCTAACGGCGGGCGGACTTTTTGGAACACTGACAGCAAGTGCAGGGAATTTCGGCTAACACACGCCACGGCGGTTTTGCCAGATATTTGAGTCGTCGCTTGTGCGCGCGCCACTGTGCCCGAGTAAAGCGCTTGCGGGGCTCAATCACTTCCTCCACGATGAAGTCATATTCGTCCCATTCGCAGTGCGGCGGCGGCGGCACCTGCTTGGGCTCTGCCAACTCTTCTATCCGTGGCGAAGGAATGTAGCGACGTGCTGCCTTTGATACACGAAATCGTACATTTGACCAGAAGTCCGTTTCAAGATCTTCATGCTGAAAGCAACATGGCACTTTTGGTTTCCTTTGTGGACGACCACATTCACAAATCGGATAGCGATAACCATTTATCTTTGGATTAAAGGGATATTCACATCTGATCGGCGGTACATATTTTCTACATGTTTTACGCTCTATCGGCTGACTGAGCCTTTTTAAATTACTGAAACTCATTGTTCGGGTCGGTGAGTCTGCATTCTTGCCGGAAACTCTCGGGGATGATTTCTTAGATCCCGTTGCATTGACTGGCACCGCATTCACCATGCACCATGAATAAAAGTTGACCCAATCTTGTTTGCCCATAGGTCCTGGTCGTTGCCAACGTGTCGGTGATTCAAGCGATGGCGTGTAGCTTCGCTCACGTGGCTTGGAATTCCTTTCGACCCAATCATACCAACGAGGCTTCCTAATTTCATCAAATTGTATCTGACTCATGTTCTGGAACTTTCTTTGTTTTATCCGCTCTTGTGTTTAGCAGCACCAACTGATGGATTGATCAGTGTAATGTGTCCAAAAGGTAACCAAATTAAATTGCATAGACGAAGGTGTTAAAACAAAATGGCGTCTATTTGCCAAAACAGTTTATCATTTTACAATTGAGAAACTCTTCCCAAGGAAGCTGTTAATTTTTTTTTTGTCTTATTTATCGTTATTATGTGATGATTTGTTGTTTTTATATTATATTATTATATTCATTTTTTTTATATATTTTCATTGATTTATTTTTTTTTATTATTTGTTACTCGATACAGAATAGTTTCCCCGTTGTATAAAATAACTAAAATGGCAAATAATTCGACGAGAATGAAATTAAAATATCAAATTAAAAATTAAAGATCAACCAAAGCGTTTGGTAGCCACGAACTAAATTATAAATGAATCCTTTAAAATATCGTTCTCAACTCATCAGAAATTGCCGAGATTGGTGATCCAGCTTGAGTATCAGCGTCTTTCATTGGATATTGCATGGGCTCATTGAATCACAAATAGTATTAACAAAGGCTAATCATGTTCGAAACAATCACCCGTCCTTACCTTATCATGGACTCAACACTTAGACTTCTCTTTTTGGATAAAGTATTCGAAAAGTTGAATAGTTTTTATTTTGAAATTCTTTGAGTCAAACATAACACGATTGCTGAGCATTTTGTATCATTGTTGTGTAAAAATACTCTATTCTAAAATTAAACCGCAGCCACACAAAAAATGTCTAGTATTAAATTTGTGGCATTTTTTAGGCTGCACATCTGGAACGCTTTTTTTCTTTTTTAGGATATAAGAGGACACGCTTGTTAAGTGTCAATTTCACACGTGCGCCTGCGGTTTGCCGTTCTTTATGGCGTCTGAGATTATGAGGGTTGAGATTTAAGGGAATTCACATCGCATTTCTTTAATGAAAATGAGAATAAACAGAATATGGTTGGGGTGTTCTTTATTTTATTAACTTAGTTGATTTAAAGACATCATAATTTCTGCTAGAAAACTATGAGAACGACACCATTTTCAAAGAGCACTTCAATTATGCGTAAAGTCTTTTCGATTACTGTTTGATACACGCCACGAATCAAGTAAGATTGTCTGGCGATTTGCTCAACAATGACAAAATCAAAAAGAAACATGCGAGCATGATTTAAAATTCCGTTGGCATCAAAGAAAAGTTGTCGCCGCCAACAGCCGGCGATAAAAAGGAACAACAAAGTCCGTCACAAAACTCGTGGCGACAGCAATCACGACAAACATAATGACGCTGCTGCTGCTAACGATGACAACGATGATGAAGATGGGCGACGACGACAATGATGACAATGACAACAACGTTAGAATGGAATGGTGAGTGACAACACCAACAACAACAAAAACAAAGTGCAACGTTCAATTGCCGCTGCCAAACGAATTTCAATTGAAAATCAAAATGCAAAGACACACAAACACACATGTATATATATATATATATATATATATATATGTACAGTATAAAAATACACAGAAGAATTGTCCAGTGAAAAAGTTTATCAGCGTACAAAACAAATCATCAACTAACAAAAACAGACAATAGTGTTTGTTGTCGAATGCAGAGAAACAATTGCTACAACAACATTATCAGGCACAATGAAGACTGCAACACCGTCGTCGTCATCATCATCATCATCTTCATCTGCAGCTCCAAGCATCGCAGGAATTGGGTTACGACCTCGAATGCGTGTCGCCTGGCGATTTCTTGAATTACTTGCATTCACTGATCTTCAGCTAACTTGTAGTTGATCTTGATTTGTTGTAGGCGCTCTAAACTTCATGTTCACTGTTGTTGCTTTAGCTTATTTGGCATTTGTTGGCTTTTTGTGTTTTGATTGCACAATTTTCTTGAAATATTTTGAACGCCTGAATTCTTGTACTTCACCAAAAGACTAAGTTTGTTTTTGAAAATAACTTGGCTTGAAAAATGTTCCAGAGAATTAATATCCTAAAAAGCATAGAGAAAAGCTGAGATTAAACTGCAACAATTATGAGTTAATGAAAGTGTAAATGCTGATTTATTTTTTAAGCGCAAGAACGGCAACTTCAATTAAGTCAAACATACGAAACAGACTCCACCCAACAAAAGTGTTTCAACCATGTGTACACATGTATTTTACTGCATATTTATGAGCATTACTTATAAGCAAAAGCCAAACACATTTACAACTGACTGAATGTCTGTCGCGCTGTCTGCCTGAATGAATGCATGATAATACATTTGACATGTTACAGATATCAATCCTTGTTCATTTTGTATGACATAATGAGCTTAAAAAAAAATACACCAAAACTAACGACAATAAAAAAACTGCCTACATTTGTTAACAAGCCAAGAGTCGAGCTGAGTCAACTTAAATTCTCCGCAAGAAAAGCCGAAAAAAATACATGTTCACCATGAGAAACCAATTACAAATTAAATTAAATTTTAACAGACCAAAAGACATAAAGTAACGAACGGCGAAAAAACTGTGAATAAAAACGCGTTGCTTGTAAAATACAAAAAAAAATTCACACAAACTCGAAAAAAATAACAAAAATAAATTACAAAATTCACGTTGACTATGCGAAAATGTGCGTTTGAGTATTGTAGAAATTAACAATGAATTAATCTGTTGGCTTTTTTGTTTCTACACGTTGTAAGGCGCATAAACTTACACCTTATTGCCCCCCATTGCAATCTTGTGTGTGTGTATGACTTCAGAAGTTGCATTAGCTAATGCGACAGACTGTTTGTCTCTATATCTCACACACTCACGCACGCTCACCCCTTCGAATGTTCTGCTCTGGCAAACGCTCTTTGTAAGTGGTTTTGACTTAAATTGGCTAATCATATTTAAACAATTTATACAATGCGAAAATGTTAGAAAAACAACCAAAATCAATTGGAAAAGTTGTTTCAAAGAATTTACGGTATGACGTTTAGAAATTTTTGCTAAAATTTTTAATTTTATAAATTCTAGCATGACATTTTTTCATGCTTTTCGATTTTGCGCTCAAATATATTAAATTTGATTTTTTAAGAACAAAAACAAAAGACATTCTGAAGCATTACTTGAGTTTAATGCACATCTCATTAACAAACATTGAATAATAAAAAAAATATTGCATACTTTCAGGTTGAGATTTTGCAGGAAACTTTTACAACATTGAAGTGATTAAAGGAAAGTATTTTGGCTAAAATAAAACTCAACTAAAATGATGTTTTTCATCAATGGCACGCGCAGCATTATTAAATCTATCAAGAGGAAAAAATTACGATTACACAATAATAAGGAGACTTAAGCTAAGAAAAACAAAACTCCACAAATTGGCATTTGAATGCGTCGCACGAAATCCAATTGCAGCGTGAAACAATGAATCTCGAAAAAAACTTATAGTAAGCCTACAAATTCAAAGCTATGTGAACAAGTCGACACAGATACAAAATTTTGTGATACATTTCAAAAATTAAGCCACATTGACGCAAAGCGAAGACAAAAAACGCACAACAAGTGGAAAATTGTTAACAACATGAAAAATGCTGCTGCAGAAATCCTTCTGCATAATATTAAATGCGCAAGAATGTAAACTGGCAAACGAGACTTGTTGTTGTTGAGCAGACAAAACGCTATTGGCAGCAGCATGAAAAACAACACGTTTGGTTTGCACAAACTGACGGCACAAACGACTGTAATGAAAACAAAATCGGTGCGTTGTGTTGATGTGTATTTGTCAAGGAATGTGGCACTCGCATTACTGTCGATAGAGCGAAATACAACAAGGCAAACACACAGGGGACTTCAAGAGAAATATTTTTTAAGCTGTATCAAGTCTTAGCACACCTAATTAGCTGACAGCAAATAATAAGTGATCTAGCAAAATAATAAAGATATCTACTTGTCACACGAGGTGTGTATTAAATAACGGAACTATGCTAAGCCGAGAGCGCGTAAGAAGGCTGAGTTGGCGGGGAGAGCTTCATAGGTGCACAATCTAATCTAACAAGAGTTTATTTGTCTTAAAAAAAGTGTTCCATGCGCTTTAGTTGGCCTAAGCATGTTGCTATAAAAATAAATATATAAAAAACTTTAGTGAAAAGAAAAACTTCATCTGCCTGAGACTGCGCCAAAAAAAAAAAACCAATCAAATCAAATCAGGTTCAGCCAAGTCAAGCCAATTGATGAGCTCGAAACACGTGAAACTTCATTAATTAGTTGATTTTAATAGCATTTTTCTAACTTTCATGTCTTCGATGCCATAAAAAGTAAAAACGTGCGCAAAAATCAATGAAAATATTATGGCCCGGATTGAAGTCGAGTTGATTGAATAAAACTATAAACCTCAATTAGCCCTGCGTGCGGCATATTAATGTGAAAACGATAAAATTACGGATAAGCAAATAAATATCATTGGCAAAGTCACTCAAGGAAAAACTAAAAAAAGGAAGTAAATTCGACTTTTTTATGGGTTGAGCTTTGGTAACACAAAAAAAAACTCAGCAATTTGTTACGCATTTCTGTAATTTAAGCAACTAAATTACATTCAAATTGCAAGTAAAAAAATCGGCACAGCCAACGAAACAGAAACTTTAAACATTATCAAAGCAAAACATGTCAAAAAAAATTCACTGTGACTGTCGTCGAGTCAAAGCAATAAAGCCAAAATGCAACTGCAACTGTGCCTGTGCCTGTGCCGATCCAATTGAAATTGAACTTTCCAAACAGCAACCGCATTGCTTTCAAACAACAAATTTAGTAGCACAAGTGAGTTGTTGATGGCATCTCGGCTGGCTGGGTGACTGACTGAATGGCTGGCTGGCTGGCGCAGTCACAGACAAATATTGTCGACTGTGTCGATGCTCGCATTAATGCGACAAACGTATGCACTTGTTGCTGCAGCAAATGTTAACTTCATCTCTTATATTGCCAGCGATTAGCCACGGTAACTGTCTTCGTTGTTATGCCAATTGCTGCCGCTGCTGTCGTCTGTTGCTGCATCGTTTTGTTAATTGTTTAACAAATATAAACTACATTTTTTTTTCAATTTCATGTTTTTTGCGCGCGAGCATTTTATTTAAAATGCAAATTTTATGCATTTATCGCAGTGTGCAACCCACGTTAACAAGATGATGGCAACGGCAACAAGTAACGGCAACACAGACAGACAAGTGCTGGTGAATGTGTTGCATGTTTATGATTAAATTAAATTTAAGAAAAAAACACATTTGTGTTATTTTATTGGGCAATGCAAATTTCAAATGAATTAATATCATATTGCTCAAAAATTTAAGCGTATTATGACGGTTCATCGATTTGCGTAGAGTGACCGTTTTACCTTCTTTGTGGAAAAAAACGAAATCTAAAAAACATTTTCATATCTGTATATGCTCAAAGAACTTCATTATTTATACCGTTCGCTGCAAAAATTCTACTGACACTTCTTATTGCAACACTTTCGACACATGGTCACTCTAAACAATATAAGACATTTCGCAGACAAACACATGATGTACTAATTTGATAGTTTCGGCGTATTGTAGCGACGTTGTTGTAATCAATAGACCTACTTAGTTGAACATTTTATGAAGCAACAACGATGAAAATCGTGTGCCTAATTGCAAACGAAGTTTTATTTGCCATTAGAAAAATATACATACTAAAAAGTGCACTTACTTGGTGAATCTGTGCCATGTATTGAGCTGTCGCCGCCGTCAACGACCAAAGTCTCGTTATCGGAATCATCAAACTGCTGCACACTTGTCGCGCCAGGCACATAAGTCTCATACACATTCTGGCCAGCACCGGGAAAGTTGCCTACGTTGGGGCTTGATGTTACCGATGTGACAGCAACATCGATCGATTCATCGTCAGTCTCCTGTTTCAGCCGTTTGGCGTTCGGGCCTTCCTCGACGATGGGCGAGCTCGTTGAGCCACCGAAATTTTGCTGACAAATATGAATGTGTAACAAAAATTTTAATATTATGCATACATACTTATATAAAATAAACATAAAATGTGAAATAATCAAATTAATTAACATTTTAATGGGCAACGGAAGTGCAGTATCACCCAAAGATTTCCCTTCATCACAACTACTATGCATTGTCTCTCTCCTTCCCTTGCACTCTCATGAAATTTTTATGCAACAGACTGCAACAACTTCAAAAAAAAAAAAGGTTTTAAGTCTTGGCCATCTACGCTTCTTGACTATATTTCATTCCTTCTTTTACAGTAGTCGCATTAAAATCATTGAAGCTAAACTTATTTTGCTCTGACTACAACAACAACAACGACAACAATCACAACAGTAACAGTAACAACAAGCATTATAAACTTGGGGTAATGTTAAGCAAGTCTGTCAAGTCTTTGGGCGTTGCGCCAGTTTTGTGTCAAAAAGTTAAGTTATTGTTTGTCGGTTCTGTTCAAATTGCGCTTGTGAGGGCTTGGCGCGTTTCTTGGTAGATCGCAGGGCGTTAAAAATGGGTTGGTTGGCTCATTTTCGGACAAGGTTTTCTATGCATGAGCGGTTAGGGTGAAAGAAAATTGCATTAATTTTAGCACAGATTTTTCGTAAGACATGAGAAACAAAAATACTAAGATAGTATCGAAAATTTGTTTAAATAATGGCAGTTAAAGAAAACAACATAGAAGTCTGCAATACATAATATTTCGACTTTCTAATAATAATAACACAAAAATAATGTTTTTCTATAACCTAAATAGAGCATGAAACAAATCATAGATTTTTAAGCTATTGGAACCCTAAATTAAACCAAAAAAAAAAAACAGTTCCAATTGAGTATCAAACCGAAACCGTTGTCAAAACCATTAGCAACTTAACCTCAAACTTGAATAATAAATACATAACATTGTAATAAACGAGACAAAAAACAGACTTGAACTTTTTAAAAATGACTTTTATTGAAGCACATTTGTTGCAACCATTTCCTCGATAAATGTTTTGCGCAGACAAAAATAAAAATAACGAAACGTAAGAAATACGAATAAAAACATGGCTGCATGCCATAAGAAGTGTGGTATATGAACTTGACTGATGGAAACAAACGGAAAAGCAAGCAAAAGAAGCAAGTTCAAGTCATAAGAACAAGAAGAAATAAACGCATACATTGACCATAATCACTCTTCCATTGAACGCACAAAATCATTTAGCGAAACCGAAAAACAGAAACAAACACAGAAACGATATGAAAAGAAAAGAAGTCAGACTGGCAAAACAACCGACATCAACCATTGAGGTTCAACATTTTCTAAAGACACAAAAAGCACTTGAAACTGTTTTTTTTTTTCTACATATAACAAACTACTTCGTTACAGAAGTACGAGCCAAGTAGGGAAAATTATAGAACTCTAAGAGGGAACACTCAAGTGTATGTATGTTCGTATGTCCCGCCATTAGTCAGTTAGTCAGTCAGTCAGAGAGACAGACAGACAGTCTCTTTTGATGGGTTGTAGCATGAATGAATGAAATTGGAGTCTCCAGGAAGATGATACAAAACGTACAAACACAAAGATACAGATACAGAAATATTGCTTAACAGCAGTTACAAGTTCAAAGCACGGCGGCATCAAGTTCTGACTCTGTGTTTAGTTATAAACTTTGTTGTCTTGTTACAAATTGAATTGTCTTTGGTTGCGTACGATTTTGGTATGAATCACGTGACCATAACCGCGCACTCAGCTTGACTGACACCAGAAGGCAGTTGAAGAAGCGCGTCTCACACAAATATGGTAAACGCAATTTGAACTAGTCGTCAAGAGATCATTTACTTTCATTAAAGTCATAGAGTAGCGCAACAAGTGCTTTGTCGAATGAACAAGTGTAAACGTGGTCTAATAAAACAATTCAAGTGGCAAACGCTAAGCAAACAAAAAAATGTATCATGCGTGTAAGCAACAAAACTGTTTTCCATTTTTTCTTACACTATTTTTCTATATTTTTAAGATTTTTATGCAGATAAACGAAATGGAAGTCTTATTTATTTATGCGTATAAAACAAGTTTCATGTCTCGGAGTGTGCCGACCTCTTCACGGTGCACAAACTTCTACTTTAGTTGTTATAATTAAATAATTATTATCACTTGTTCTATTATAGTTCTAATACGCACCTTATCTGATTGAGCATGCCGGCGTTTGCGCTCACTTTGCTGTGCCGCTGAAGAAGTGCTTGGCTCCGACGTGACTGAAGTTGCGGCTTTTTGGCGATCTGTTGAAACGAATCAAAATAGAACTGCAATTGTATTTATAATTTAAAAAGAGCATTCATTTTTACTTACATTTCATTTCAATTTCTTCATCATCCAAAAGCAATGAAACAACTTCCTTTGGTTTCAGCGTATCTGGTTTGAAATTGCCGCCACTTATGACCATGCGTTGTATCTGAAAATCAAAACATAAAATTAATCAGTATAAATGTTTAATTCTTATGTGCATAAAATAAAGAATATTCTTTCTGAAAAGAAGCGCGCACAGGAAGTGAAATAAAACACGTACGCACAAGTGGCACTCACTTTGGGCATATTCGGCATTTGATATAATAAAATTAATAAATGCACAAAATCGACGAGAAAACATACAATAAAATGGGAAGCTCGTTGTATGTAAGAGTTGCCGAAAAGGCTGAGACATGCATTAAGGCGTAACTAAACTGTCGCGCCTACCAAATTGTATATGTAATTAGCTTCCGGTGTCTGTTCATTCTTTCTTTCATTCCTTCTTTTTGTCTGTCTTTTCTTTACAAGTGCTTGAGGCGGCGATCATATTCCAGAGCCAGCATTACCAAATGCGCAACAATGCATTCGGCATTGTCGAAGGGGAAGTCGCCGCGGTTAAGTGTTATCGGAGACGCACGTGCCTAATACGTACAAAATACAATAGTTTTGCTCTTGAAAAACTTGCGGTTTCCTTTGGCAAAACAAATTGTATTCACAAAAACGTTGACATTAACTCGATTTCATTCAGAAGTTAACCAACAAAAAAGAAACAAAAAAAATCCAAACAAGCAAGCAGAAGTTTGTGGTCGCACACTTACCTCACTCTTTTCACGCGCTCGCTGCAAAATGCGCTCTTCGATGGTGCCTTTGCAAATGAGACGATAGACCGTGACTTGTTTTGTTTGACCAAGACGGTGAGCGCGATCCATTGCCTGTTGGTCCACTGTGGGGTTCCAATCGGAGTCGTAAAAGATAACCTGAAATTATAAAATAAATTATGTTTAATCATTGATTTCTTACGATATTAAAATTCAGCATTCAATTGAACAATGAAATAAAATATTTAAAATTAAAATTTTAGCGAGTTCCGGGAACAGTTCCGATTTCATACTCGTTGAACTATTTCCGTGCGATTGAATTCAATTTGAGCTGAAGAATGACGCATATAATTATCGAAAAAAATACTGATTTACAAAATGTAATCAATGAAAACTATTCGTAGCTCAAATGAAGCCGACGACTACCTTTTTTGCATACGAAATTATGAACGTGTTAGAGATAATGCAATGATGTCCTTTCTATTCCTGCACGTGCACGCATAGAATTTATTATTTTTCTTTTCGTCAGCACAACGGAAGTAGAAAATTTCGATTTTCTCAATTTCATTAAGAATTTCAAACAATTCACTCAATAGAACATCGATTATGCATTGGAAATTTCTGAGCTACTTTAGAGTGTCACGATTTGACGCCTTGTTTCCTTTCCTTCTCATTCTCTTTTTTGGTTTTTATCATCCGCGGCAAAAATGGAAATAAACGTGCAACCCTTTTATTAAACACTTGGGGATTCCATGAGTTTAATTACAAGTGTTTAGGATTTCAATAATGCGTTGTTGGCAGGGGTTGAGGATTATAATGTAGAGTTTTCCGTTGGGTTATCTTTGTTTGAGAAGAAACTTCCGGCGCAGACAAAAGTATAGGTAATAAAGTTAATTAGATTGTTATACCATTCAAAACACGTGTTTAACAGTTGTTACGAGAAGCCCAAAATTGTTACTGGCGGCAAAATACGAGTTTTCAATATTATATAATATGGCAGAAACAACTTTGCATTACTGAACTGATACAAACTGCATGCTATTTCAATAATAATTGTTACAATTTGCATTATTAAACTAAAAGCCATATTATATATTCTGAATCAGTTCCACTTCTGAGTGAAGATGCTGTGCTCGATGTTCTTGCTATTGATTCTCAGCGATATACCCATTGTTATAAATCGCAGTATTTTTGAGTCAGCACCGGAAACAGCCACATCAGCAGCAAAACTAAGCCCCAAGTAAAACATTCGTTTATCAGACCAAAATTGGACAACTTCAACAGGAGCGAGTTCATCCCACAATGTAAGTTTGATACCAGCTGTTTTAAGACCAGTAATAGTAATATCAAATTTGATAATTAATTAGAATTAATTTGACACTCAAATATGCTTAATATATATTATTCATTCATGGTTTTATCAACAGTGCAATGAACTTGACAGGTTTAATATCTCAGGCTGTACAAAACATCCTTTCGGCACAAAGAAAACTGGGCATTGCCAAGTTAGTCCGTAAATAACTCGTTTAGTTCAGAACAGACAATTAGCTCTTCCAGTTGCTTGGGATCTATACTGAGCATCGCTACTACTTCTAATTTATTTGCTGATATGGGATCAATTAATTGATTTAATATTATTTTCATTAATTTAATATTATTTGTTTAAAGCCAATGAAGTTCATGGTATAGAAAGAATCGATTAGAAATTTATCGCAAAATTATTGCAAGTGGTCACTTAACCCATAATTTAATCATAGAGAGTGAGTGCTTTATTCACCAATAAAACATGGCAAGTTGCTTTTGAACAACTTTAACGGTGATAAGCACTCAAATTCGATTGTTAACTAACCGTGTAATATGTGCTTTAACATAAAACACTTTAACACAATACTTATACTCATTCGTATCATTGATTTCAATGGGACTAGGCCAGAACTCAGCGTGTTGTGTTGTGTTATTTATGAGGCATACACCAGATAATGCTATTATAAAGTGGCGATAAGATTTGCGTGTGTGGTTTAAGCATTTGACGAAAACCTTTCAATTAGTTGGATTTTAGTCGTCCACAAAGCCTAACCAGTGTTCTAAAATGAAAAGTGTTTCGGGTTTTCGGTTGGCCTTGGCACTTTTGCTAACCACAATTGCTTTTGTTAGCGCTAGGGACGAAGGATCTGGCAGTATTTTTAAGCACACGTTTCAGCGGCTGCATCAAGAACCACCGCCACCGGTACGTAGCTCGACACGCGATGATGAAGACGATCCAGTCGAAACACTTTGGATAGAACAGAAAGTGGATAACTTTAATGTGGAAGATACTCGAACATGGAATATGGTGAGTAATAAACAAATGAATGATTTTAAAAAATCATACATGTATATATTTTTCTGCAGCGTTATCTTGCCAATGCTAAGCACTTTAAGGCAGGTGGACCCATTTTCATTTTCGTAGGTGGTGAGTGGGCTGTATCGAATGGTTATGTAACCGCTGGTCACATGTATGACATGGCCGAGGAGCACAATGGCTACTTGTTCTATACAGAACATCGCTACTATGGCGAAAGCCATCCAACATCGTAAGTCTGATATCAATTATTGTTTAGACCATTTAAATAAAAAAGTATCTAATGTCATTTAGTGACATATCCAACAACAATATTCAATATTTGAGTGTAAACCAGTCACTCGCGGATTTAGCGCATTTTATTCAAACGCAGAAGTCTTCAATAGCTGGTTTGGAGAACTCAAAAGTGATTCTAGTAGGTGGTTCCTATTCAGCAACCATGGTGACATGGTTTAAGAAAATTTATCCCGAATTGGCCACTGGTTGTTGGGCTTCAAGTGCACCGCTCTTTGCAAAGGTTAACTTTGTGGGTGAGTTTCAATAAAGAAGTTAATTATAAAAATGTTCATGTATGCCCAATTGAATCTAGAGTACAAGGAAGTCACTGGTCAATCCATACGCTTAGTTGGCGGCGATGCTTGCTATAATCGAATTGAGAAGGGCATCGCTGAATTAGAGGCTCTATTTGCTAATAAACGTGGCGCTGAAGTTAAAGCTATGCTGCAACTTTGTGAAAAGTTTAATGAGTTTAACGATTTGGATATTTGGTCCTTATTTAGTGAGATTTCCGATATATTTGCAGGCGTTGTTCAGACACATAAGTAAGTAAGACATGAGAAACAAAACCACAAAGATTACTTATTACAATTATTTTTAAAGTGATGGCCAAATACAGGGTGTCTGCAATCAGATTTTGAGTGGCTCAACCGATTTAATTGGTTTAACAAGCTATATCTTGAGTGTATTTAAGCAATCGGGTGGCAGATGTCACGATTTGTCATACAACGCGATACTTGCAACGATCTTAGATTCATCCTATTCCAGCAACATAAGTAAATTGACTGTCGCAGTTAATTGAAGTTTTAAATTATGCATTCTTAATATTTAAAGTGCGTCAATGGGTTTATCAAACATGCAACGAGTATGGCTGGTATCAAACTTCAGGGTCTATTCAACAACCGTTCGGCACAAAGTTCCCTGTAGCTCTCTATACAACGATGTGTGAAGATGCTTACGGTTCTAAGTTTACAAATGAATATATAAATAATCAAGTTGCTATCACCAATTCCTATTACGGTGGCTTGCAACCAGAAGTGGAAAATGTGTACATAACACATGGTCACTTGGACCCTTGGCGTGCTATGGGCATACAAGATGAGGCACAAGCAACTGTTATACCAAACTATGCGCATTGCAAGGACTTTGCCTCTATCAGCGATAAGGACTCAGCAGAAATGCGTGCTTCCAAGCTTCGCATCGCTGAATTAGTCCGTGGATGGATAGCTTAGGTCTGCACAGACAGTCAGCTTGTCCATTTATAATAAATGAGCAACACATTTGCAAATACTTTATAACAATTTTGATAAATAATAATTTATGATTCGCAATAAACGACTTTGTCCAAATAATTCACTTCTAAGTTTACTTTTTTGATACAAAAACGTTTCAAAAAATCTACAATCCAGCAGTAAATATATGCAGGGGTTTTCCAAAGATTAGATATAAGAGATTGAACTTGATAAAAGTTGATGAGGTTAGACTTGTTTTTGATCTCAAAAGCTTCGTATACTTAGTACCTTTGGAATCTCAATATTAATGGACAGTCCAACGGACTAATGCTCATACATTTTTAGCATATGAAATTCTGTAAAACATTTTATGTTTTTTTTTATTTTGCAACCAACTTTAGCAACAATGCTGAATATAGTCATGGCCATAAACAACATAACAAATCTAATCTGTATTAATTTTGATTTATTTCAAAATTCTATGGAAATAATAAATATAAAAAATAAGGAACCAAAACCGATAAGGCATCAGCATAAAACTGCCGGCAAAGCAATGCCAGAATTCATTTGCAAAAATGTCTGCAACGAGGGCTTTGATGTTCGTAGCGCTGCTGGCCAGCGTAGCTTACGCCATTCAGAAGGATTCACCGTTGTTTGTTAAAACACTGAACCAAATACAACGTGGTCCACCACGTCAAATGGTTAAGTCACGTGCGGTAGTTGCGACTAAATGGATAACACAGAAATTGGATCATTTCGACGACACGAATGAGCGCACATACAAAATGGTGGGTAACGAATGAAATATGCGTGAAAAGATTGACAGCTCAAAAATGTTTCCTTGTTTCTTCAGAGATATTTGATCAACGATGAATTTCTAACAACCGATAGTCCAATCTTTATATTTTGTGGTGGCGAATGGGAAGCTGAACCGAGCATGGTAAGTGGTGGTCTGTGGTATGATCTTGCAGCTGAACATAAAGGTCTGCTGGTCTACAGTGAACATCGCTACTATGGACAAAGTGTACCCACGAGGTGAGTTTGAAAAGTTTAGGTAAAACTTTTGATACTAAACATGATTTGTGATATGTAGCGACATGTCTACCGACAATTTGCAGTATCTACATGTGAAACAAGCATTGGCTGATTTGGTACACCTTATAAAGACGATTAAGACCGAGACACCTGGTTTGGCTAATTCGAAGGTATTGCTGGCTGGCGGTTCTTACTCGGCCACCATGGTGGTGTGGTTCAAACATTTATATCCTGATCTTATCGTTGGGGGTTTCGCTTCAAGTGCACCTCTATTGGCCAAAGTCGATTTTCGTGAGTATAAGGAGGTTGTGGGCAAGGCTATCCGTGAATTGGGTGGTCAGCAATGTTATGACCACATTCAGGCTGGTGTTGCTGATTTGGAATCAATGTTTGATAACAAACGTTCTGCCGAGGCTCGCGCAATGCTTCGTTTATGCAGTGATTTCGATGAGAATAATGATTTGGATGTTTGGTCACTTTTTAGTGCTATTTCAAATATTTTCTCAGGCATTGTGCAATATCAGAGGTATGTGCTATTATACAGTGGAAAAAATCAAATGCTTATTTGTGCTTACTTTTAGAGATGATGATATTCCCTACTACTGCAGTTACTTGCTTAGTTGGGAAGATCCTGCAGCAGCCATCGCCAATTTTGTCTATTGGGCTTGGGATTACCCAAAATGTATTGATACGACCTACAAGAGTACAGTGGAGTTCTTCAACTCGCGGGTGGAAAACTTTGACGCGGGTACGAAGTTAAAACAAATATATAATACGGTCTCAATTATTAATTAGCTCTATCGTAGCTCGCCCTTGGTACTATCAAACATGCAATGAATACGGCTGGTATCAGTCATCAGCCTCTAGTAATCAACCATTTGGTCGAAAATTCCCGGCTACACTCTATACAACAATCTGCAGCGACATTTTCGATTCGAAATTTACTAACGAGCAAATCAACAACAATGCCGCTCAGACAAATGAAGACTTCGGCGGTTTGGCGCCCAAAATTGAGAATATCCATATGACTCATGGCGCTTTGGATCCTTGGAGCTCAATCGGTCATGGTCTTGGAGATGGCGCTATTCTTATAACGAATGCATCGCATTGCGCCGATTTCAGTTCTATAAGTAATGACGACAGTGCTGAAATGCGCGCATCCAAGGAACGTCTTGTAGAATTGGTAGCCGAATGGCTGGCTTAGAATTAGATTATTTTTTGTTGAAATAAATAAAATATTATCAATGGTATAATAAATTAAATGTGTACCATATTTTCTATAGAATGTGTTTCAAAAACATTAGCTTATTTGTATTATTGTTTGAAGAATATTTTACACACAAAACGATTAAACCCTTTCAATAAGGAGTCATAAGCAATATCTATGGGTTTGTCACTTGAAATGTAAAGGTAGCAGAAGAAATCGATAATTGTATAGAGTTGTCAATACAATTGATAATGGATTCTGTTTTTTTTTTGGTTTTTTTTTTAAATAACTTCACGTTTTGAAACAATAATCAGCCTTGTGGGCGACATTGATTTGGAGAAGTTGAATTAATAGCTGAAATGATCAATGAGAGCAAATCATTGGGATGCACCCTTTTGAGTCGTCTGCGTAATTGTTCATTGATAAGAGATGCTGCAAGATTATTTGGTTGAGATAAGTTTAAGTGAAGACTTAAAGTTTTTTTTTTGATTCGGGGCATTATATTGCCATGTGTGTAGGGTATTATATTTTTATTTCTGTTTACCATTAATGAATTATTGGTTTCCAGAATTTATTGACCTCTATACGATAATGAATAACGACGTAATGATATGACATGTAAGATATAATCCGTAATATACGACTCAAGTTATTAATGTTTGGTTACTTACAATTAGAAGTACAAATAGCCTCAACGTGATACACCAACACGTGCTATGATAATAACCTTATCAGTAATATATATTTATTTTATGACATAGCTTTCAAAATAAACCATTACTCAATAGAAAATTTAAATGTAGAGATACTAGAGGACAAAAGTCATTTGACAAGACTTTCAGTACAATTGTTAAAAATGTGATGAATTTACTTAATACTTAATATACTCTGCTCAAATTTAATTTCCAAAAAGTTTTTAATATAAATTATGGACCACAAACTATCGTACCCAAGATAAGACACATAAGTAAAAATGTGTTACAAAACACTTTTTCTGTTCAATTCTCTAATTAATTTATTAGTCGGGTTGTTTTCAAACAAATCCAATGTGGATTTTTAATTATATGCGTACATATAAAGACACTTAAAATTGAACAAGAGTCCGCCAAAAACAAAACACTTACATAAATAAGTAGAGGTCACGAACGACAACACTATTATAGTAACTTTATTTGATTTTGTTCAACGTTTTTAAATTATTGGGTTGCAAACCTTTATTGACCCATATCCGATAATGAGTTATGACATATACTACATATATGACTTGTAAGATATAATCCTTAATATACCACCCAAGGTGCTTACTTTTGGTTTTATATTATAATTAGAAGCACAAATAGATTCAACGTGATGAAGCCACACGTGCTTTGATAATAACCTTATCGATATTATAAATGCATTTTTATGACATAGCTTTGAAAATAAATGATTCAATATTTAATAAAGCTTAACAGTTGGTTACCTAAGGGTAATACAAACAAACTTTTTCAAATAAAAAGATCGGCTGACTGGGAACCAAATCATTCGCAAACATGAAGTCTTCACTTGCAATTACAACTTTTACACTACTATTTGCACTGGTTACCAATGCCAAAGCAGCTGGTCTCAAGTCCTTTGCAGACGAACCAACACCTATTTTTGCAAAAGTACTTAACGAAAGGTTGACTCCACCATTAGTTCAGTTAAAGAGGCAAAACGCTAATGTTCAAACCGTTTGGATCGAGCAGAAAGTTGATCACTTTGATGACAACAATAACGATACCTGGTATGAGGTAAGAAAACATAAAAACAATGGAAGATATTTGTTCCATATAAAATATCTATACATTCTTTTCCAGCGCATATTGGTAAATGACGAGAACCACATTGACGGAGGACCGCTTTTTATTTACATCGGAGGTGAGTGGGAAATCGATGATAGTTCAGTCACCGGAGGACTATGGTATGATATTGCAAAGGAACACAACGGCAGTGTGATCTACACCGAACATCGTTTCTTTGGACAGAGCATTCCGACAGCGTAAGATAAAACCGCAATGTACAAATTGAGTTTGAAATTGTTATTTTTTGTCATGCATATTTAGTACTCTCACGACAAAGAACTTGCAATACCAGCATGTCAAGCAAGCGCTCGCTGATTTAGCACATATCATTGATCATCTCAGAGGTACTGAAGCTAAATACAATAATTCCAAGGTGGTCATCTCAGGTTGTTCCTACTCAGCTACGGTAACAGTCTTGTTCCGTCAACTGTATCCTGATTACACTGTGGGTGGTTGGGCATCCAGCGCGCCACTTGAAGCTAAGGTGGATTTCTCAGGTATGTTTAAAGGTTACAATTGCAAAACAGTTCCACAAACTAAATCTGACACTCCAATACTTAGACTTTATGGAAGTTGTCGGTCGTGTTTACTTGGAGTTGGGCAGTCAAGAATGTTATGATCGCATAGAGAACGCCACTGCACATTTTGAGGATCTCTTCGCAAATAATCGTACGGCTGAAGCGAAAGCATACCTCCAACTCTGCGACAGCTTTGATCCAAATGATCAGCAAGATATCTGGACATTATTCAGCACTTATGCCAATTCGTTCGCTAACCTCGTACAGAAACAAAAGTGAGTAAGGTTTTAATATATAAAAGAACAACTTCATAAAAGCTTTTTACAGACCCGGCGATGTAGCAAAATACTGTAAAATGCTGAAGGAATATGATGAGGACGATGCTTTGGCTTATGCTAACTTTGTGTATTTCATGCTACATTATCCGAAATGTGTGAATGCACACTACAAAAGTACTATCAACTACTACAAATGGTCAATGAACAACTATGAAGGCAGTAAGTTGCAATATAAGACAAATTCGGAGTTTTGACAGAAAACCTTAACCAATAAATTTCATTTTAGCTGGATTGGCATGGTTCTATCTGACTTGCAAGCAGTTCGGTTGGTATCAGTCATCAAATTCGCTTAAGCAACCATTTGGCTCATCTTTCCCAGTCGATTTAAATCTTGATACATGTAAGGACGTTTTTGGTGAAAATTTCGGTGAAGATGATATAGATCTGAATATCGCGCTGACCAATAATGAGTTCGGTGGCAAGGAAGCCGCTGTAGAGAACACCTATTTGACACACGGTGGCTTGGATGGTTGGCACTTGGTTGGTGCTGGTGTCGAACAAGGGGCCGTCATCATACCACAAGCATCCCATTGCCCCGATCAGGAATCGATCAGTGATAGTGACAGTCATGCATTGAAAAAATCAAAGAAACGTCTAGCCAAATTGGTGCGCAAATGGTTGGAGTGAAAATTTTCATATTCTTTTTTTTTTTGTGTTTTATTAAATAGTATTAAGAAAAGTATGCATACTTTAAATATTTATAAGAATATAATATTTTTTTTTGGTCGGTTTTTTAAGTAAAATCAATAAATCATGTTCAAATCAAATAATCATTATTTTTTTAAGAACCCTTTTCAAGATGTGACCTCATTTTCAGACCTGACGCAATCGCAACTTCTTGTTGTCATTATGATAAAAAAAATAATAAATTATAAAATAATTGCAATAAAAGAAACACGCTTTCTGAAGTCAACAAATCCATCAAAATCATTTAAAAAGGTGTGACCAGTCAGTCAGTCAAGACACTAACACACACACACTCATACATACACCATTCTACACCCAACGGACTGAACCAAATTTGAAAACGTGCTCGGCATTCGAAATTGACATAAATTAGTCTATCTATAAAACAGAAACAGGAGCTTAAATAGAGTAAAAAGGCATTGATACAATACGAAAAATGTCATAAATCTCTGAAAGCAAGCGGCACATGAGAAGCATGACAATGATTATGAATGTCAACTGGCGGTGCGAGTCATGAGTTTGGCTTTCGAAGAGCATCGCACAAACAAACGAGTGACCAAAGTGATTAGACCGTTTAATTTAACATGTAACTGGTTCATTTATTTAAATTTCAATTTAATTTTCTACACGAAATTAACAACATAAATGACCAAAACACTTTGGTATGCATTTGGTGAACATGTTTCGGAAATATTTTCACTGTGTGACAAATTTCAGAGTCAAAGCTCATGTCTCTTCTTGTCTTTCCCACAGCAGTCAAAGAGGAATTCCCTGCTTGTAGTGTTAAATTGCGCTTGGTCAATTTTTCGCATATTTCGATGATGAATAAACATGCACAAAGGTTTCTTGAATTGTTAAAGAACAAAATTTGCTCGGAATTTTCAATAAGGGCGCTCGTAAATCACTGACTGATCGTTATAAGGATTTGTGGGAAAGTTTATTTGACTGTGTTGGCATACATGATTTAAGTATATGAATGACCAACTGAGTAGCAATTTGTCTTGAACACAAATTTAGTTTGATTTGGCTGCTTTCTTATTTTAGTAATTCATCTAATAATGTATTATAAATCACATTTAGCTAGCGGTTTTAAGATACTTTGAGTTAAGCTATAGCCACAAAAAAGTCAATACGTGGTAGCGCCTACTAACAAGAATCCTGAGAAACAAACAACAACTGCCAAGATCAATACCAATAACAAATCAAAACCGATGACAAAATGATTTAAGATGCGCACAAAAATGTTCACACAGTATTGGCAGCACAAAGTGGCAGTCAAGCTCAAACTTTTTAAACAAACCAAAAACAAATAATAATAAAAGAAGAAATATAAAAAGAAACTGTGTATCTAAAAATGCAAGCCAAAAGACATATGCAAAGACCAAAGAACCAAAAAATAAAAGAGAAGAAGAATCCTACAGAACAGACAAACGACATTTTGCTTGTAGCCGGCAAATGTGCGCCTGAACCTGATAGAAATCATAGGAAGCAAGAGGCAAGTCGCAAGACAAACAGACCGACAGACCGACATACGATCGTAGGTGACTAAGCGTGCAAGCAAGAAGCAGAACGAACATGGTGAAATACAAAAGACATTTTAAGGTGTCAAGCAAGGCATGGTTACAGTAGCAAAAAACAACAACAACGACAACAACAAGAACAACAAAAAAATTCACAAGCTCCGCTATAGTAGCTGACAACAGCAGTCAGTCCGATAGCGATCGCATGTGTAAATCATGCTCTGAGTGACGATTACCACAATGACAACAGCAACGACGAAGAAAACGAAGCAGCAACGCCACCGTTTGCCGCGGCTAACAAAATCGCTGCCACCATCGGCATTGCTCCAACGCATAAACAAGTAGTTGAGCAAAATGCTACAAGCCCATTTGAGAACACCGCGAAACGAGCACTCGTTGTCTAATTTATCAATACTTCAATTTATTGTCACATCATAAATTTTGATTATGCAGACAAAGGCCAATTGCAGGCATTGACAGACCCAATAACAACAACGCAGCAGCAACAGCAACAGTAGCAGTAGCAGCTGGCAAAGTTGTTGAAAGAGTTTTAGTCCGGTACATTTAACTTCTATTTGCCATCACCAGTCGCTGAGGGCAACATCTTTGACAACAAATTCGGATTTATAAGACTACCACAATTTTTTAGTTGCTTTTTGTTTTTTGCATTTTTCAAGAGCAGCTCATCACCAGCGGCACGTTGCACATTGTCATAGACGTTTATGATATCCTCGTACTTTTGTAATTCATGCAAGAAATTCATATACTCCTTGTACTGATCATCTCTCAATTGTATCGGTTTTAACGGTTGAAAGCCGTGCTCGGTGTTGAGCACTTTGTAGCCGCGTTGTTTTAATGCATGTGCAACTTTGTTTATATGCATTGGATTACACTTGAAGCAAACTGCCCCCGTCTCATAGTTTACTATCTCCACTTGATTAGCTCTGCAATGTTGCGCATCCCGCCTTAGCGCCTCATCGAAATCATTGAAATCGACAGGCATTTGATACGAAACAATTGCATCGATTATGCCAACATCATTGAAAATATTCGGCGAGTAGAAAAACGCCGCATTGTGCTCTTTGAGCAGTACGGTTAGCTCGCGCTTCATTCTGAGCAAGTTCTGCGTACGCACCGAGCAAACCAGATACACCAATTGTCGATAGGATATGTGCAGTATGTACGCTGAATTGCGCGTCTCGAATTGCTCACATTCGCGGAGTATGCTTTGTATATTGTGTGGCTGCAAGCGTTCCGAGTCCACATTACGCAGTGCATCGCGTAATTTAACATTGATTTCCGGATCCGTTGAACCGCCGCCCTCATGCACAGCACGGCGCAAATAATCTGCCTGGCGTCGATTCTCAGCGCTTTGCTCCTTCAATTGTGATTTCTTGGGTGCACGTTCTTTTTTGGTTTCACCGCCCAAAAGTCGTCCTCTGCCCATGTATAGCAACTTTAGCTCCGTTTGTTTGGTGTTGATTGGACGTACCATGAATGATTTAGCTTGCTGTTCGTTAGTATTAATTTTTGGCTTGCATTTGCTGCTCATATTCTCCGTGCGCAACATATTGAAGCGTCTACCGGGAAGTTTTGGTGGCGCCGTGACTGCCATGGTATCCAAGCCATTACGCCTTGGTTCGACTAAACAATGCGTTTGGTTAAGCATAGTGCTCTTTTTTGTTGTTGCTTCTGATCGTTGTATTGTTCTGCCAATGACCGCAAGATCTTCCCGCTTTAACTTTTCTCGTTTTATTGCGGCATACATTTTGCAAGCCAAAAATCAAATTTCCAACAATTTTGTATAAAAAGTTGAGTAATTAATTTAAATAGTAAATTAGAATTTGGATTGATTTCGATTTTTTTTTTTTTAAATGCAAAGTTAACTGAGACAAAACATATGAAAATAGAAAAAACAATTTAATACTTCTAAAAAGGACATTAACAAAAATAATCGATTAATGGATTATTTTCAAAAACTTGAGTAAACATCAAGCCTGTAAAGCCTAACATTTCAAGGCCAATGAAATAAAAATGCAATTTAAAAAAAAAAATTATCAAACAATTCATTTCTTGTTTAATCACATAACATATTCAATACCAAACGTTGCAAACAATCAACAACTTGGCCTCCAGTTTCATCACTTCGTTGGCCGCCACCACACTCAATAACTATTCCCATGGGCCGAAACAACATAAAACTTGTCAATTCAAGCACCAAGAACAAGAACATAGTTTGCACAAAAACCTGTCGAGTTGGTACGCCTGTGCTTCACAGTCATATGTATGTGTGTGTAGTGTGTGGCACAGTAGTCAAGATTAATGATTATACAAACAATGGCATTGATTTATGCGCACGAAGCGTATTGTACACACAACAACAAGTAATAGAAAAAAAAACTTACCGTATCCGCCGCCGTCAGATTAATGCCTAAGCCACCAGCACGTGTGGACAGCAAAAAGACGAAAATATCTGCACGAGATTGAAAGTCGGCGACCATGTCACGACGTTCCGATATTTTACTTGAGCCATCCAAACGCATATAGCGATGCTTCCGGTGCCACATGTACTCCTGCCGATTGCAAAGGCGTTCAGTAAAAGTTGTGTTATAGCAACGAAGATCACTTACCTCCAAGAGATCAATCATTTTTGTCATTTGCGAGTAGATGAGCACACGATGACCATCGGCCTTCAAGCGCGTAAGTAAGCTGTCCAATACAGCCAACTTGCCCGCATCCGAAATGAGCGTCTCCTTGTCGGGCACAACAATGGATGACCAACCATAACGTGGCCTACACGAAGCTAAACCGGAATCGACCAGTTTACGCCCGGCAGCATTTTCGCATTCATTGTGTCGTATTTGCGTCCAAGCAGCAGCGCGACTCTCACAACTATATAGACAAGCATATATATATTCAATACAATAATTAACACTTTAATAATTATAATTCTACTACTTACTATAAACGTCGTTTGACAGCTTGTACGCGTTGACCAAGACCATAAAGAAAACGAGGCATTGCCAGCGGCTCACAGTGATAGAGACATGGTTTGCGTGGCCGATGCGTGAATTCTGGCAACAATTGCAATGTCGTGACTTTGCCTTCGCTCTTATGTTTCGCTTTATGGCCTACGGTATGTGCGCTCACTTGTACCTCAACGGATTCAAGATCGGGTTCAGTTTTTACATTCTCCACATCGACCTCTTCGCTCACATTGCTCTTCGTTTGTGCAATTTTGCTGCGTATGACGCGATGTTCAATGGTCTCCTGCATATTGACTGTCTTATAATCTCCAAAGGCATAAATGCTACTGTGATTTGTGGTCTTTAAAGTAACAAACAGAACAAACTCAGATCAAAATGTTTAAATAAATAAATTAATCAATTAAGCTTACCGTGCCCGTGAAAATAAAGTTGCGTAATATGCTATTTTTTAGCATATACTTTTTATTCAACTTTTGTTCCAATAGTGGCTCAATCAATTGAAAGCGTGTGCTTCGGTATTGCGGCCACCACTGTCGACGGTAGGCAAGCAGCGCATAGAATGAGATTTGACGACGATAGTATTTGAAACTGTGTGGCGAACAAAGTTGGGTTGATTTCAAATCAAATAAATATTTTGTTATTTTAAAATTACATACAATGTTATAAGACCATTGACAGTCACTTTTTCGATATCTCGTGGGCTCAATGTACAGAAACGTGTGAAACTAAAGCATGAACCGGCATCTACATGGAAATCGTCGTAACGTGCCGTGCACTTGGTTCGCCAGAGAGAATCCTGAATGTACGCAGCTTTGAAAATGGCAAATCTATTATAAAGCAAGTGGCGCTTGCTCGGCAATGCGCGATATAGCAGTCCATCATCGAAGACCAAACGAGGTATTACGTACTCCGCGCATTGCATGTTGAAAGGGCTCTTCGCATCCCGACGTTCGAACAGTTCAGGATGATTGCACACTTTGCGGAACTGCATGACTAGATTCATGAGATTCGAGGTAAAACTTGATGTCGCCGCCGATGAGGCGCCCGTCGTTAAATGCAATAAATCCTCAATGCGAATCTTTTGCTTAAGCGCCATGTACAATAGCTTCTGGCGTATGGTTAATGGACAATAAACCATAATCTCAATTTTATCGGAGAGCTCGTTCTCTACATCTTTCTTGATGCGACGCAACATAAACGGTTTTAGTATCATATGTAAACGTGATATTTGCTTTTCATCTATGCCTGTTTTATTCTCGGCATGCGACTCGATGTCTTTGGAGAACCATTCATTGAACTCATCGTGTGAATCGAAAAGCGTTGGCATTATGAAATGCAAAAGCGCCCATAATTCAGCCATGCTGTTTTGTATGGGCGTGCCACTGAGTAAAAGTCGATTGCGACAGTTGAATCCCAGCAACAGTTTCCAGCGCTGTGAGGCAGCACTTTTAATAGCCTGCGCCTCATCCAAGACCATATATTGCCATTTGATGCGATTGAAATATTTGTAATCCGAAACGATGAGCTGATATGAAGTGATAACAACATGAAAACTTGCTTCGCGCGTGTGTAAATCTTTTTGATCCCAGAACTGACGTAGAATTTTACGTTCATTCGGTGAGCCCCAATAGGGTACAACATTGAAATCTGGCACAAAACGCTCCATTTCCTGTTGCCAATTGTGCAGAGTTGATGCTGGTGATATAACTAAGAATGGACCCCAGACGCCATAGCGTTCAGCAATGTGACAGAGAAACGCAATCGACTGTACTGTCTTCCCGAGCCCCATTTCATCGGCGAGTATACCACTGATGCCCTGATCGTACAGATTGGCTAGCCATGTCATGCCTGTGAAAAAGCGTGGTTATCAATTCAATATAAATACAATATTTGAAGCAAGTTCTTACCTTTAATTTGATACGTTTTGAGCGTGCCTTTGAAAATATCCGGCTGCGGTAAATCAGCCTTTACTGGCGCCACCACAGGCACTTCCAGCTTAATATCCACATTCGCTTCGTCTTCCTCTTTTAACACTGTCGGCTGAGCCTCTAATTTCATCTTCACCATAAACTGCCTGGCTTTGGCTTGATCTGCATTAAGTGCATCTTCGGCATGCTGTTGCGCCAATTGTTTCATCTCATCAACATCGTAGTCATCGTAAGCGGCCAAACGAGGATTGACTTCCTCATCTAGCTGACTTAGAATACGCATCTGATCCTCTTCGGTTCCTTGACCCAATTTCTTTGACATGAAATGCGCATAGAGCTCAGTTTGTGTTATAAGGAAATTCAGTTTCCGCTGCTGTCTCTTTGCTTCAATCAACTCGACATCTTGTTTGCGCTGCTCCTCTGCCTCACGTTCCAAACGCCGTCGTTGATCACGTTCAATACGTTCATAACGCTTCCAATATGCGAGCATTTCACGCGATAAACGCTTTGCCCGCCAAACCGCCTCCTTCATGAGACGCTGTGATTGTATTGCTCGTTGTCGTACCACCTTCATGCACATGCCCGCCACCCGTTTACAATTGGTTAGCATTTCTTTGTGGTTGTTGAGTTTAGCGCGTTGACAGCGTCCAATTTCTTTCTTTGCCATTAACTGCCAAACTCTTCGGCGTCGAGCAGCCATTACCTCTGGAGTACGCAATTGACTACGCCGCCGGCGACCACGTGGAGCACCTGGCTGACTTCCAGCTTCACCGCCGACCATGGAATGATCATCGAGTCCATCGCCGCCAACATCGAGTTCGTCATTCGATAAATAGTCGTCGAGTTCACCAACGCCCAGTTCATCATCATCGTAGTCGTCATCATTGCCAGGCAGCGTATCAGCAAAGGCATAATTTTTCAGATCAGCAGGATTTACTTCGCCTGATTCTGGCGAATCGGCGTATTTGGACTGGCGGGGTTTGCGTTGCTTGGGCATCTTTGCTGGTTTTGGTGCCTTTGAGAGCTTGGCAAGCAACAATTCTTTCTTCGTGCGACGGCGCCTTTTGCGTACACCAACTATGGACTGCTGATGTTCCGGAAACATGTCATGATTAGAGAGCAACCCCGAGCCATAGTAGGCGTATTGTGTATTCTATTGTATATTAACATTATAATTGAGAAATTTTTGCATAGACTCGAATACCAACCGCGGGTTTTTTGTAGAAGTTCTCACGATGTTTTTGCTCGCGGACGTGCACCTTTAACATCTCTTTTATATATTCATTTTCGTCGCTATAGTCTGGCTCTGATTCCGTGTCGGAGAGCAAAACTTCGTATAACCACTCACGGTCGCTAGTGAGATCGCTAAAATTATAAATCTGCGCTTTTACGCCCTGACGTTCTGTGTACAAAAACAAAAGTGTTTCTTTTAGTTTACCAATTTTAATAATACTTCAACATCACTTGCCTTCTTTAGTGCCAAGCAATCGCTTGCGTGGTAACTTTTTTGACACCATGCCTACTGTAATATTATCAGAGTCATCAGTTTCTTGTCCAATAGCTGTACCATCCTCATCCGAATCATCACCGCTACTCAGTGGTTGTGACAGCGTTTGCTTAGCCGCAGCCATAAATGGTCGCATGTTCAAGGCTGCCTCAAGACGCTGTATATGAAGTGGCTCAGCCATTCGTTTTGCACTAGATATTGATGGCTGAGGGTTGGCCGTGGGGTCATTATACGTAGCTTCGTCAGATACTACAACACCAGCCGCCACTGTCGCACTACCGCCAATCACAACTACTGGCCGGCTATTAATCATTGCTAGATTCGTAATTGGTACTTTGTCGTTGCTGAATCGCGTGCTCAATCGAATCCCGTTGTACTTTGTCTGTCATTAATTACATCGAAGAAAATATGTTCAGTGCTCAGTCGGCGTTGAGTCAATTCCAAATTTCCGTTAAATGTTACACTTCCGGCTTGTTTGCAATTCAAATTGAGATTTGAAAATTTTTTCCACGCCCAATACGCACAATTGATCACGTAATAGTCACAAATGAACATGCGGTACGTCAAAATCTCGACACTGTCAAATCTTTTTATGCTTTTTTCCACGCTGCTCACCAAATTGAGACCGACGAGCAAACAAATATTCTTGATCGGCTGTTTCATAGTGCTTCTTCTTACTGTATTGTTGTTGTTTGTATAAACGCCGTATTGTCCAGCACTGCAAATACGAGCGCTGCATTGCTTAGGTGTTGTGAAGTTTCAGTTGAGGCATATCCACACGGCTACAAAAATGTATCGATTAGTGCTGGAAAACTATATATTACCAGTAATATAAAGACAGCCCTATTACCTAATTAAGTTTAAATTTTAGTACTGTAAATTACAGTAATGATGTCACTGACCACTTGAATTTTAACAATGTTGTTTGTGGAATTGAACTCAAGCAAGCAAAAATGTCAGAATTATCTGCCAGCTCAGTTACAAGTTTTGTGCCAGCAAAGTAACAGACCATATGCCATATCGGTAGTCACGACATCTTGAACCAATCCAGTCAATCTAAAGTTATTTTAGCAAGGTAACACTTTTCCTTTTTCTTTTCGAGTTGAATATGCAACCTGTGCCGCCAATTTTTTAGTGCCAAAATTGTCTGTTGTAAAAAGAAACTTCGAAATTAATCAGTACATCTGCAAATTTCTAATTTCATAGACCCACCATCATAACACTTATAAAGATTACTGCTGCCAATTTAGCTATTCACATCGCTCACGGAACTTAACATACACCCAATTGTGACACTATCAATAAATCATTAAAATAGAAGTCAGCCATTTTAAAAACAGAATATGTCTGACAATGTTCTTCAAAATCGCCGAATTTTTAGCTGCTGTGTCTAAAAAGAAGAAAAGTGCTAGCAGCACTGTATACAAAAACATCGATGATTCTCCTCTCTACATAACAGCTGTGTTTGTTTGGCGGGTTAAAACGTTCCAGCTTTCTGTTCCAGTTTCCTGTTATCTAACATTTAGAGCAGCGTTTTTCTATAGTTGCTTCGTTTTCTATAGAATAGGCGTACGCAACAATCCGAAAATGAATTGGTGAAAACCTTCTTAAAAAAGGTCAGAATTCTGTCCATTCTGGCTGACTTGGCCACACTGCTCGCCACTTAAATAATTTCTTATTCTTTAGAAACGGTCTTCACCTTAATGTTAATGATTAACAGCCTGCTAGCGCCCTGTTCGCGTGTCTGTTGGTAACAGAGAAACTGAATGTTAACAGCATAACGCATACAGCGTAATTTGGCGAGTTTCCTCACTAGGTGGCGTTCTTGCTAGTTTAGATAGTCCGTGTTCCAGCCACCAAAATTGTCGTGACAGTTGGTTGTTTTTGTTTTCGTTCTTTAAATCTGCTTTCATAAAAAACAATTGGTTCGGTTTTTGATTGAAGATGTCAAATTCGTGGTCAATGGGGCTTGTTAAGACTATATTTGAACCAAAGAACCTCATAATATCGAGTGAATGTGCAGTTGTGATTGCTGACAAGTATCCCAAAGCGAGACATCATTACCTTGTTTTGCCTACTGCTGACATACCAACTATTTTCGATGTGAGCATGTTAAAATGAATAGTTTAAAATTGTAGAGTTGATGTATTCGTTTAGCTGAACAAGGGACATCTGCCACTGCTGGACGAGTTGTTGTTGCTGGCTCACAACATTGTTGAGTTGCGGGGAGAGACATTGAAGAATTTCAAAATTGGATTCCATGCTGAGCCGAGCATGCAACGCCTGCATTTGCATGTTATCTCGAAAGATTTTGTATCGCCATTTCTTAAAACCAAGAAACATTGGAATAGCTTTAACACAGACCTTTTTATACCCTACGGCGGTAAGTGAATACAAATAAAGTCGTTAGGTTTTAGCCGATGTAAACATTGAATAATTTCAGACATTTATAAACAAATACAAGCAGATGGTCAAGTTAAGAGACTAGCAAAAGAACAAGTTCAGTGTTTACTTTCCACGCCATTACTTTGCAATCGGTGTACATTAGAAGCAAAGAACTTGCCCGCATTAAAAACTCATTTGGAGTTGCATCTTGAAGAAATGCCGACGTAGTCTAACAGACTATATTGACATAGCTTTGATTAGATTGTATAGACATATTATATAGTGTCATGCAAGATGATTGAGATAAATATTCGGTGAATAAAAATTTTCAACAAAAAAGTAATCAAACCTAATTTTTAGTACATTTCGTTTTAAGCGACAAGGCAGCACTGCGGCATCGCCTTTTCAAGTGAGACATAACGCAACGCCTTTGTTTATGGTGCCGGCATAAGATGGGTCCTAATGGGAATTGGCAGTTTGCTTTGCGGCACGAAAAGTCAAATCCAGGTGTAATAGTGCTTTCTTCGCCTGAGGCTGTGGTTTTGCGTGACTTATTTCCAAAAGCGGAATTTCACTTTTTGGTGGTGCCCAAAACTGAACTCGATAATGTCTTTGCCGTGAGTAATGCATGATATTGTTGATTGCTTAATATAATAATAAAATGGAAAAATGTTTTAGCTTAATCACTCACATCTGGCCTTGCTCGACGATATGTACAATTTGGCAAACAGAGTTATTAAAAGCGAGACGCACTTGGATCCAAAGGAATTCCTTATTGGTTTCAAAATGGATCCATCGATGAAACAGCTAAATCTTCACGTCATATCGATGGATTTTGTTTCTGATCGTTTGAAGACAAAACGCCACTGGTCTAACTTTCATACACGTGTGTTTTTACCATTCAGAATTGCCTATGGAACTCTCAAGATTAGCGGTGTAATAAAGCCTTTATCAGCAGAGGAGCTTGATTTTGAACGTAAACGTCCGATTGTCTGCAATCAGTGTGATTTTACAACTAATAGTATGTTCCCGCTTAAGTCGCATCTTATGACGCATTGGTATGAAAAGCAGCAGCAACGAAAAATAAAAAATGAGCCTGTAACTTCTAACAAACAGAATAATGTTGACGAAATGAAATCTCAGAATTTACCAAAATCTACGTCATCTATCTCAGCCACTTCTTCAACCATTGTTCAACCAATGGAAGCTCAAAGAGCCGCAATCCGAGATTCGACATCGAAGCAATTCACCCAGACCTCGTCGTCACTTTCAAACCCAATTTCTCTTGAAGAGTTTAACCAGACTGAAAGAGAGACGGCGGGCTCCAGCAAATCAACACCTTCAATGCTGGTCCGTCTAATGGAAACTCAGAGAGCTACAATTCAAAATTCGCCTTTGAAGGAACATCTAGAGAACTCAACGCCACTGTCAAACTTAATTACTGTCAAAGAGTTAAACCAGACTGAGAGAGATACGGCGGCTTCCCAAGAGTCATCCAAAGCATCGTCAGCAAAAGAATCGTCACCTTCAACATTGGTCCGACTTATGGAAGCTCAGAGATCTGCAATCCGAGATTCGCCTTCAAAGGAAAGTGCAGAGATATCATCGCCACTGACAAACCTTATTACCATTGAAGAGTTAAACCAATCTGTAAAGATGATGCAACTATCAAAGATTCCAACAATGCAGGATACCCTAACACAAGCCAAATTAAAAAGCATCTTTGACATGGCAAAAGCCAATAAAAATGCTGGTCGTGGTCAGGGGGCGATGCCAAAAAAACGTCTCGAAACACATATGTTGGGTCATCAATCGGATAAGACACATTCACAACCGATATCTTCACCACCTAGTTTTAATAATGTCAAGCCGGCAAACCAGATAACGTGGAAGAATCCTTTCAAACAACCTACACCCTTGCTTGAAAATGGAGCATCAAATAATTTACAAAGACGAAATCCATTTAAGGCAAACAATTACAATCATCAACTAGCACGGAATGACACTGGTGACGGTGGTAAGTTTCACTTTAAGCAAAAGCAGCCTTATAAACCGTCTGCTGGTCCAGCGGTACAGGGAAAAGCGATACCAACCGCTTCAGCAGCGACGGCAATAGAGTCAAGCGCAACAAAATCTGCAGAGCGGAGACCCGCATCAGTTCAGCACGCAACCAACCAGTATAAAAACTCCTATAAAAAACCAAATCAGCGTTTCCCGAAAAAAGAGTTTCATGATACACAAACAAACGGCACAACAGAAGATCAGAATGTAAAGAAATCATTCAATAATAAAAAGAATTGGCAGCGAAATGCTTATGACACGTCAAAGACATTAAGTCACCAGCATAATTTGAATAATGGCAAATCTACAAATGTGCCAACTAAGTCGGCTGAAGAAGTCATGAAGTGGTAAAGAGAAGAAGATCTGAAGTCGACATCAACATAACTCAATAAATACGCCGTCTTTAGTCTTTATATAAATATAAACACAGACACATTACATATTTGCTTTGAAATTTTTTGTGATGCAAGCAATTTTGTAATGTAATCTGAGTATTTATTTTTTTATATTGTTATCTAAATATATACGTATATATAAACGAAATATCACTCACTTACTCAACATGAGAACTCCGTAACTATAAGTCTGATTGAGTGGAAATTTCGCATAGCGACAATATTCGTGATGTTGACGATTACTAAAAAGAGAATTCCCGAAAATCCTGCACGTTGGCCAAGCCAAGCGAAGCGGGCGTGTATAAATTAGTACTGTTATAAATTCCATTTTACGTAACAGTAGTTTGTAATATTTGAATAAAAAAATAAAGCATGTTGCATATTACTATTATTTTTATTTGATTTTTCAAACGCATGACTTTAAATCTCACAGTTTGCAAGCATTGTACAGAAACTATTTTAATAGCACTGTTATATCTTTTAGTGCGCTTGTGACTGTACAACTGTATAAGTTTTATAGTCACTGTTTCTAACCTTGACCTTCCAAAATGGTGTTTTTCACTTCGTCTTTATTTATACGTGCTTCCAAATCTGTAAGTGCCTGTAAAACTAACAGACTCGGCCAACTTTGGACGTAAAGTTTATGCGAAGTGGCTACGGACATTATTCAGAAAACTCGCTTTGTTTCAATTTGTATTGCAGTCGCAGCTATAAAGCGACCAATGAAAGTACCTTGGTAGAATGACACGCGCACAAGCGTTAGTTGGTTCCGCATGCCTCACAGGATGCTACTTTAAGATTTGTCTAATTAGCACCATGTTTGTCGAAAAAGTTTCAAGCTTGAGCGAATTTATGCTACGCTTATGAATGTGTTCATGCACAGGCAAAAACTTTTGAGCGCATTTTCGTTGCATGCTTTTTGGCGCGGAAGACATAACTCACAATTTCAATGGTTTGCTAGAATTTTCTTTCTTATTAAATAATATGCGATTATTACGTGCTTTTAAGTTCACATGTGTGCGTGTGGAATTTAAGCATTTTCACAAATTAAGAAAAAAAAACATCTTTGCGATTTGCAGCTGTGTTCGAACTTTTTCAAACGGTTTGTCGATGTGCGCGCTTCATTTGGCCAAAGCGCAGACAATTTATTGCAGCTACACTTTAGCGCTGCTGTTGCTACAATGCGCGGCATAGCAGCATTAAATTGTGTACACACAAATGTATTTATGCCATTGGCAGGCATGCCAAGTCAAGTCAAGTCAAGCCAACTGAAGCGTTTTGTTGCCGTGTTGCCGTTGCCATTGCCGTGAGTCCTGCGCGTCTGAGTTTTGATTTCGTCTCTAAAACTTTGCCTTCGCCAGTGTGTCTGCAATGTCAACTTCAGCCTGTTTGCTGCTTTGGCAACCAAAACAGCGCCGCGGTTTCGACTTAATCTCAACCTGGCGTTAAATTGTTTTTATTTTCTCTTCTCTCTTGGTTTCCTTGTTTCTTCTGGTTGCGCATTGTGGCGTAAAAAGTCGTTCTGGCGGCGCCGCAATTTCGCGCGCAAGTTTCTCGCCATTTGTGCGCTAATAATTTTATATTTAGTTTATGCGTTTCGAAGTGTGCTTTAATTGAGTGTTGAATTTAATCAGAAATTAAATATTTGACGTTTCCTTTAGCGCCACTTCGCATTTCCGCCTTCGGCATGTCTTGTCACTTCAAAATTATTGGGAAAATTGTAAATAAAAATTCAATTAATGAAGTGAAGAAACAGAAATAATCATAAAAATATATATATTTTTTTCAACTTTGAATCGAACTTGACCTTTGACTTTTATTTTGTTTTCAGCAGAACATTTTGCGCGACATTACAGATTCTTTTTTTATTTTATCATTTTATATGATATAATGCTGTCATATTTGATAGCATTTCAGTTGCTAATTTGATTAACTTACGCCCACAAACGTCGCTTACTACGCTCAACTGCGGTGCCACGCGTCGTATGCGCATTTTTTGTGGTGTATGAACTTTTGAACTTTGAGCGCACAGCATTTCGTATTTTCATTTCTAGAAAAAAGTGAAATTCGTTGGGGATTCATGGGAAGCCAGGTAACTTAATTGCGACACTGTGATTGATTACAGATGACTAAGCATTTTACAACTAAACGAATTTTAAGAAATTGCAATGATGAAAAATCAAAGGTCATTTAACCAAATGACGCACAAATATTCGACTAAATAATGTAATTATGGCAATAATACTGTAGCAACGAAAGGATCTTTAATCTCCAACATACAACTCCCTCACCACAAGTTCACTACACAAGTTCAGAGCGCAAAGTTTAAGCCATTTCCGCATAATCGTTTTGAACATTATAGACGCCATGCGCCGGCTAAATCGAAAGTCAACTGACTGCCATAAATTGTTATGTTTTTTCGTTCCAGTTTTTCTTAGCACAACTTCGTTTCATTTTTAATGCGCAAAGTTATTATTTGAACTTTGCAAGTTGCGTAAGGATAGAGTAAAATTTAAACATCGCACTTAATCCAAAGTCAGGCCAGGTGCTACTTTCAGGGCTTAACCATTTGCCACACAGCTTAAGGCACAAATGGCAATGTACGAGTTAAGACAGACAACGAGACCGAGAACGACTGACCAAAAGCGAAACCGAGCAAATCCCCGCGAGGATATAACTTACAAAGTGCAATTTGCCGTCGTTGAGGTGAGAAATACAAAACAAGAAAAAAGTAGAAAACAAGCAAAAAAAAGGCGCTAACAGAAAAATAACACAAAACAGGAAGAGACAAAAACAAACCAAAAAAAAAAAAAAAGGAAAATGGCTCGGCGCGACCAAAGCTATAAACCAAATCCAAGGCAAGGCAAAGCAAAGCAACCCTGAGACAGAATTGGCTGACGTATATATATTTTTTTACTTACTGTACTTTCATTGCGCTTGTTTGTGTTTTCTGGCATACCGAGTGTCTTTTGCAATTACGGGGACGACTTCAAGGCGCTCAGGCGTGTGCAAATTTCAAGCAGCAGCATTTCCGGTCACTCATTATTGCTGTTAAAATTAAAGTAGAGCCAAAAAAAACAAAGAAGGCTTCTTAAATGCAACAAACCAAGCACACACATGCCTACGCCCTCGCCCACTCCCCCGCCCATTATAGGCGGGCAAAACATGCAAGAGACAATGGTTGTATGGGACATCATATGAGCGCTTCTAAGTGTCAGCGTTAAATTGAGCAAACATTGCCAACCGATGACGTCTAAAGTCAAAGCGTATAGCGAAGGAGCTATTAAGCGCCCAAGCCCAAGCCCAATACCAAGCACCTGTTATGCCTAAGCAACAGGAGGCCATTCATAAAGGACTTTCAGATTTTTCGCAGGGCTTTAGTAGTGCAAGAGACAAAGAGATACATAGCAAGCAGAGATAATGAGTTTGTGAGCGAGCTTTCTTCAACCGCTCAAAGAGCTTTTTGGGCGGTTTGAGCATATTTGGTGTTTGAGTGATACTAACATAGATTGACGCGTATAAAAAGCGTTGCCAGACTCTTCTATTGATAATTTAAGACCAAAAGTCTTTAGTTTGTATTCAAGTAAATTATTAAATAATGTTTGATTTCTCAAAAAAACCGGCGGTTTCGGAAAGTAACTTCTCTGTAGCAGATCCGAGGATCTGCAGAAGCGACATTTGCATTCAGCATTGCAATCAATTTTCATTACTAGACAATCAGCTTTTTACATCAAGACGTCAATTCGATGTTGAGATGCACTGATTTCACTACTAAAAGCATCATGGAAGAGTGAAATTACCCAGACAGGCCTCTAGGCACTTGGAAAACGCCAGAGCTGAAAGCTGAGCTCAGCTGAGCTTGTCAAATGTGTCAATTTTATGTGTGACACTTAAATTTTCAGCGAGCGTGTAAACGGCAAGAATCATCATATTATAGGCTATTAGAATATGCGCGTGAAAAGCGAAAATGTTCTGCTTCATAACATAAATATTTTTCTTGCACGCAAAAAAGATACAATCAGTCATTTAGCAACACGACACACACACATATATATTATGCAAAGAGTAACTCATTCATATATTCATGTCGTTCAAGCAGTTAGTCAGTCAGTCACTCACTCAGTCAGACAGACAGCGAGCGAAGGAATCTCAACGCTCGCACTTTACTGCTTGTCATGACGACAGTAAAATACATCAAAGGGCATGATGATTCCCGCACAGCTAACAAGTATTGTGCAGACATTTTCAAGTTTAGTGCTTTAAAATTTTATATGACTTACGTTGTGAGCCATGACAACGTCAGCGGCAGCTGTGAACTATGACACATTATATTTATATGGAAAAAAAAAACACAGGAAAAACAAATAGATACAAAAAGTATGAGCATTTTTTATGCCACGTGCTTTAAATAGAAACAAAAAAAACGTATAAAATGTAATCATAAAAGTAAGCAAACGAGCAACAGGAAATTTGCTGTTGCATAAAAATGACATTGCGCATACGCTCGGTTGTACGGGCGCAATGATAGCATTTCCGGGCAAAGTGTTCTTGCTCGAAAACGGCAAAGGAAAAAAAAATCATGACGACATAAACGAAAAGTAGCATTTCAAGAGCGCTGACAATGTGTGCAGAGCAGCGAAAGTGACGTAAAAATAACAAACAAGCCAAGTCAGGACTTAAATTGGCACAGCTTGTCTACATTCGACCTGGCGGCATAGTCGCGCACAACGTGTCGAACGACGGTGCGCTCGAACATGTGTTCTGCATTGAAAAGTATTGCTTATGTTGTTGGCATTGCTTTAGCTCTGTGTACCTACGCTCGACATCGTTTGGCAACGCTCGGCGTGTTCATAAATTACATATATTCTTTTTGGTTGGGTACAGTTGTGTTCAGTCAGCTTGGCTTGGCTTGCTTGCACGCCAGCCTTGCCAATTGCATAAGAGCTTGCGCCAACGCATTGCTGTCTATAGCAGCTATCATATATAACTGAGCTCATCGCTGTCGCTGTAACCGGGCATAGGCGTGTGCATGGTTAAATTATTGCGCATGGCTTCTGTGTTACGTTCGGTAAGAAAATGGCAAATTGCTTAAATGTCACAATTGATGTTTAACATGGCAATGCCGCAGCATTGAAAGGATTAACACATATGTATGTAAATGTGAATTACCAAGCGCGAAATTGCCTGTGAAAATTGTCGTTATATAAATATAAATTGTTATGCTTTTTATATTTGCCCTTTTGGCTTGCTTTCATCGCCCTTTTCTGGTTATGCGCGGGCGTTGTTGTTTTTCCTTGTAACTTGATATTTATTTAAGAATATATGCGGCTTTTTTGGCATTTGCAACTACCACCGCTTCGCTTGCAGCTTATTTTGGACTTTACAATTTTTCCGAACCTTTCGATTTCAATAAGGCAAAAAATGCAGTTATTTAAAATATTTGGTTCATTGTTTCCTTATCTTCACTGGTTTAAGTTATTCTATTTGTACACGGTAACCCCTGTCAGGTACCAAGAAAAAAACAATTGTGTATTTGGCATCGCTCATTTAAATTATCTTTTAAATTAAGCCAATCGGTCGAAAAATGTGGAATTTACGAAAAATTTGAGTTTGCGGGTCTTTGATGGGAAACCATAAAAGAGTAGAGTATTTTGTTGTAAGCAGTTTTAAAGGGGTATATTTGCTGAGCCTCCACACAAAATTTCAGGCTCGTATATTTCATTGTTTTGGAGATATACCAATTTTAAAAAATTTCAATTAAAAAAAAGTGGAATTTGTTAAAAATTTGAGTTTGCCGGTCTTTGAGGGGTAGCCAAACATAGAAAGGGGTAATTTATGGTATACAGTCTTAACTGAGGGTACATAAAAAATCCGTAGCTTTTATAATTGTGGAGATATAGCAACTTACAATAAAACTAGTTGAGGGCTAAGCGTAAAGATTTATATTTAATAATATAATCTTTATAACGACTTTCGTCCAAACAAATACAATATACTTTAGTACACAGTGTGTACAGGGTATAAAAAGTGTAAAACGTTTTTTTCGAATTTGGACCCCCCATATTTTTTTACTGGCAACTTTCAAAGGTTACCAAACCTTGCTCAATAACTTGAAAACTTAATGTGGAACTTCGACTTATAAAAATATTGATTGTAATGGCAACTTTAAGTACATGGTAAGATTAACCCTCTCTTCTTGAATTGGGAAAGTAATCCTTGCTCAATAACTTGAAAACTTAATATGGAACTTCGACTTATAAAAATATAGATATTGATGACAATTTTAAGTACATGATAAGATTAACCCTCTCTTCTTGAATTGGGAAAGTAATCCAAAAAAACTTATATTCTGCAAAAAGCAAAGAAGCCAAAGTAAAAATTAATCAATGGAAGCTTTGCTCAAGACTGATAACATTATTGGACATAAAATAAAATCACATGCGCCAATATCCTTTTACAATCGATAACACTTCTATTATCTTCATTGATATTGTTGATTTTGTGCCTCTCTTCTTCAGATCACCTTCCCTCTTGGCTCGTATTATGACCGAATGTCACTCAATTTGTTGCTGTTTACGTTAGAGTAACACTTGTGCGCCGTTTGTGTAGCAAAACGCCAAGCACACACACACACACACAGACACACACACAAACACTCAGCTGCAACGCAAACAAACTCGGTTCGGTGAGTTGACCAAAAGTCCTTACGCCAACAGGCATAGAAATTAAACAAACCGCACAAGGACACAAAAGACAGTAAACAATGCTCGTTAATAACTTGTTTAGAAAGGTTAAATCAAAGTAAGAAGAAGCGCAGGAAGATAAAAAGAAAATATATCACGAAACAAAAAGTGTAAACAAAATGTAATATAAATAAATATTTTTATGTTTATGCTTTTGCACTTTGCAGGAAACTGCGCAGAAAGGACATAATCCGTAGCTTGGAGAGACACATGGCAACGCTGTCCTGCAGCACATCAATGGAGCTCAGATCGGCGACATGCGAATAGCCTGAAACGAGGCAAAAGAGAAGGACCTAAGATAAGAAAATCTGTTAAGTAAACAGACATAAAATGTGATAAAAAATAAAAATGATGCTTTGTTGTGAGCATGGACAGAGGAAGTTGATTAGAAACATTTAAAGACGCAAACCTGGCACAGTGAACGCATTTGGAGCGCTCTGCAGGCCGACAGCACGCCAGGGATCAAGTTGGCCGTGCGTGAAAAGAACGTTGTCATAAGCGAGCGGCTTTGCCGAGTTTGAAGAAACCGCAGACAAGTTGTTGCCGCCAAATAGCTCATTCGTCTGACTGATGCCCTGGGACATATTAACTAAAGTGTATGATGACGACAACAAGGTCGTCGACGATGGCGATGACGATGCCGATGACGAGGAGGATGATGACGACGACGCAGTTTCCGTGCCGAAAGCATCAAAGCACAAACGCTCAAAATAACGCAAAGGCACTTCACTGCCAAAGGACGTTGATGTTGGTGTTGTTGTTGCTGTTGTTGTAGAGATACGTCTGCGTTTAGTGCTGCGCGCGGTGACGGTGTACCAACCGAACTCAGTGCAAGTCTGATAGAACCATTGGCGTGCTTTGAAACAATTAAAGCTATGATACAGCAAGGACTCAAGGACGCAAGGACGCAACACACTCACTGCCCGTTTCGCGCTCGTTTATATCCGTGAAGACTGCCAACATGCCCGCGTAGCTGAAGTCCTGACAGTCGATGTCGGTAGACAACCTGCGTGACTCACCGAACAGCGCCGTTAAGTAGGCCACCAAAGCGCTCTCATCATGCTCATGCATGGCCAGCAGACTATCGCACAGTTTTGGTATCGAAGCGCTGTGTGTATGTTTGTTGGCATTACAATTTGAAAACCGTTACAGTTGTTCTACGCACCTGTAACTTTGCACAACATAAGCAAAGTAATTGCCAATGCCATTGAAAAACGCAGCACGATCATACTCATCGCTGCTGTTGAAGTTATCACAGGCATTAAGGCCATTCAGTAGCAACCGTGCGCTGCTTTGGTCACTGAGGGTCCTCGTTAAGCCTAACATGCCATTTTCAATGCGCTGAGCACAAGCAGCGCCATGAGCCAATGTAATGGATTCAGTCACAAGTTCCATGTATTCTAATTGAAATTTTTGTTTTTGGATTGAATAAACCTTGAGATTATCGTTGATTGATTCTCAAATTTCGCAATTAATCACTAACAACTTTTACACTCACCATAAAAATCGGCCTTTGCCAACAAAGGCGCGCTTGAAGCCCAACTCACGGTCACCAACTCCGGATAGACGCGCGTCATCCAGGCCACCATGCTGCCCGAATAAGAGCCGCCAACCAATATGACAGCTGAGTTATTCAAAGCCGAATTTGTTGCCTTCTCAACACGTATAAAATGCGCTAAGTCCGCAAGTGATTGACGCACGCTAAGAAAGCGTAAGTTCCTTGACGTAGAATTGCTGCAAGCAAAGTCTTTAGGTTGGCTTATGAGCAGAGAATCAAAGGCTTACGCAACTGGCCAACTTTTGCCATAATAACGATGCTCGGTGTAGTACAACATGCCGCCGTTTTCCACTGCCATGTCATGCATGAGCCCAGTGGCCAACATAGACTTTGTTATTGACCACTCGCCGCCAACAAAGATGTAGATGGGCCCATCTGCTCTATGGTATTTGGCATTTCGATAGTAGCGCTGCTTGTCGATTTTGATACAAATACTGAATTGTGTAATTCGTTTGTTTATCATGACTCACCATTGGCCAAGTTGCCACATTGTGCTCATCGAAATGATCCACTTTTTGGTCCAACCAATGCTCTTCCACATCGACAGTGCTCTTTCGATGCTCACCGACAACCAGCGGAGGTTCTTTTATTAGTTGCATCAGATCGTGTCGATAGGGATTGTGCATTTTTTGGCTGTGCAGTGTTGTAATAGTCAGGAATATGACAAGCAGTTGCCAGCTTAAGCGAGCCATGATAAATTGTCATCAAACTGAGACTCTGTCGGCTTTTTATGTCAAAGAGTTTGGTTGTTTTTTTTTTTGGCTATGATAATGAGCCCCTATGTTTTATGGCATTTTAAGCAGGTGTTCCATAAAATGACTTATGCGCATAATTTATATGATATCTGACACAAATCCAAGTGTGAATCGGCATGGATGACAACCAAGGTTTCATTAGCGAATTTTAGAGGCTTCATTAACCGTTTAAACTCAATGAAAATAAGTCTGTTGGTTTCTAAAATTGCTTTTTTTTTATTTTTATAGCACATAATTTATTTATTCTATAAAAAATTAAAAATCTCGTACTACAATCTTCTTGCATATTCACTCATTAAGACAAGACACAGACTCGTTAAGAGCTTTACTCATTTCACTGTTATACACTCGCCTACTCATTCATACATTGAGTCTGTCTGTCTGTCTGTCAGACACACACACCCTTACAGGCTTTGAGTGTAAGTCCCACGCAAACTGAGTCGATTAACGTTTGAGCGAATCAGACTCACTTGTCTCATTGCGTAGGCGATTTTGTGAGTCTGACAACGTTGACGTTGGAAAACTATTGGATACACAATATTAAACGCGTGGGTAGTAAAGGGGCGGCGAAAGTGTGTGTGTGCTTGTGTGCAGTTATTGTAGGAAATGTGCATTAAAATAGAGTGGACATTTCATTAGGATTATAGCGGAAAAATTGTGGCGAGGATTCAACGCTACCGGAATAAATAACAATTAATATTAGTTGGCGTTGTCATTTCCGTAAAAATATATTGAATGGTTTTTATAACCGGAACAAAACTTAAAGTGCTCATATGCTTTATTGTTAATCTTTTTGAATACATACATATGTAAGTGTCGAGTGTTGATTGTATGTATTAAAACGTTTAGCTTGATGATTTATTTTATAAATATTTATATATTTTGTTATAAAAAGAAGAAATTCAGAAGACTATAGAAAAGTAATTCGAAAGGTTAAAAATTGTCTGCAGAATGAACTTTTCAGTAACTTGTTTTAATAAATCTATCCTTGAGGGTATTTAAGGGTAAGCATGTTAATTTTAGAACGATTAACTTTTCACGGGAATTAACTTTCTTGCGAATTATTTTATTAGAACTAAGAAAAAAATCATAAATTCTCAATTTCGCACAGTGTAACAACTTGTTGTGTGGTAAATTTACGCAATGAGCGAAGCCACTCAGTTTTACAGTTACCGTTACCTTTGCTCTTCACACAAAACCCACAACAGTGAGCAGACCCAGTCACAGCCACAGCCACAGCAAGAACAACAACAAAACACAACCACAACATAGCGCTATGCAAATACAAGCAAAGCACTTATGGGCAGTTCGGTGGGGGGCCATGTGGGCAAAAAACGTGAAAAGTGAAAAGAAGAAGAAGAAGAAGAAGAAAGAGGAAAACGGTGAATGGGTGTCACAGCAGCAAACAGCAACAAGCAATGAGTGAAAGAGCGCAAGAGTAGCAACCGTTATGAATGAGCGCCGTTTCGAGCTCGTGTGCATAGAGTTGTAATGTACAAACGACTCATTCGGCTTCATTGACGAAAACAAAAACAAAACAAAAAAAACCATATTCCTTACGTCGCTTCGAGTCGATTTGCTTCGTTTTGCTGTCGGGTATCGTGTGCGCTCATCTTTCATGCTTTGTTGTTTTCTTGCTGTTTTTCTTTTTTATTTTTTGCTATGTTTTGTTTTATAAAAGCCGATGTGAAAGCTCTCAGCGCTTCAGTCGAGTTTGAAACTTACACTCAAGCGGAGTTGTAAAAACATTTTGTCGAGTTTGTTGGCTCGTACTCAAATGTAAAGTAGCAAATAATAATAATAACAAAAATAAAAAGAAAATTAATATATATGTGTCTATCAATATAAAATAAAACAGACTTATATGAAAAGCAAAAAGGAAGATATAAACTGAATAGTGGAATTTGCCGTAATAGAGTGTCTGCATTTTTGTGTGTGAATGAAGCGCGTGCGACAGTGAATGTATAAAAATATTAAAATAACTAAATAAAAAACAGTAAAAAAAAAAGTGAAAGAAAAGAACAACTCTCACGGCGTGTTGCGCCTTTATTTGTGTGTGTGTATGTGTGTGTGTTTCTTTTTTATCTCTTGTGTTTGCATGCGTCTGCTGTCTTAAAAAAAATAATGTTGCAAAAACGATACGTTTAAAAAAAAGCATTAAATATTTTTTTTGAAAAGGGAAATAAAGCAACAGAAAAGTATTCCTTTGTGTGCTTGTGGGTGTGTGTGCATGTGTATGTATTTTTGTGTGCTTATGTTTTGAAATTTACTTTTTACTTTAAAACGCATATTTTTTCATTACTCGCACTCTTCAACAGATTCTTCATATTATTGTTTCGTTTCTTTGCTGTTGCTGTTGGTGTGCTGTGCTCGTCTGTACTCCTTTTTATTTATGATTCACACAATTCAAGGATAATCGCATGCGGACTCGTTACAGACGTCGCTTGCCAGTATTTTCTTTTTAAATGTAAAGAAGTTACAATTGTTTTTGCCTGCGCCTCGCTTTAAATTCGCCAAGCGAAACGGAAACAAAAACGGTTATTTACTGTTGCCTACTTTTGTGCGTTGGCTTTGGTTTGTTCGTTTTTGTGCGTTCTTTTGCTTTCGCTTGACTACCTTTTGCCACTGTTAAATTAGCACTGCATTAGCACAACTTGCCTGCTTGTGTTGCTTACAAGGCTTTGTGCGTTCCACGCTTGTGATGTGCCGCTCATTTTTGCTTTTAAGCTTTGCCCAAAAAAGCAGAAACGAAAGCGAAAAACAACAAAAAAAAAAAAAGCGAAGAAAAAGGCAACGGAAAGTAAATTATGCAAATTAATGTTTGTTTGTGATTTCCATTACTGTTTTCTCGTTTCGTCTTTTATTTTTGCACATTTTAATTTCATATTCAGCGCACTGACAACTCTGGTTTGTCTTCGCGTTTGCCATACAGCATATTTAAGTGAAACCTGTGTGTGCCTCTGGCATGTATGCGCACATTGTGTATGCCAAAGGCAAATAAATATTTATGCTACAAGTTTTTCTTCAGCGCAAATTGTCGCTTCTCTTTCTCTTTCGTAAGTAACTTTAAACATTTATTTCCGTAAAAAAATAGCGACGTTAAACTGACACTTGACGCGGCAATTTTTTGCTATTTTTATGTCAACCGACATGCGCTCAGCGGGCGTAAAAATAAAGCCTCATTGCTGCCCAGTCCTATGCCCATTTAACTGGCGTAATTTCACTACACGTTTACTGCAACTTCATCAACGTCTCACCTTAATTTTTTATTTTCCACATTTTGTTGCCTTGTCCCTAGAGAAATTTTAGTAGAATTTTGTGTTCCTTCCTTCTGTGTTTTTTTCATTTCAGGATTTAAAAGTTTTATGTTAGTACATTGAAGTGACTTTTATTTGCACATCGTTTCTGTTCATGTCGTTGTCAAAGTTGTCGCGTGTGTCTATAAAATTTATTTGCTTTTTTACATTTTCTTTGGTAATAACCATGAAGTTTGGCAATTTTAGTACTCTTAGGAAAGTTTTCTTAGCAAAAATGTAATTGAAATTTCAACATTTGTTTGCTTTAAGACATGCAACTGAATTCTGTGTGCAGAGTCCTTTTAAACCAAACAAATATGAAAGTATAAATTGGCAGAAAAGTAGAATTTATGTTCGGTTTATTCTTGTTAAACGTATTTTAGGTTTCCTAACCCTTACCTAACAAATAAAAAACATTTAAAAAATTTTTGATTTATTTGTTATATGAGCTGCCTAAAAATATGCTGCAATAATAATAATAATAATATGTTTGCATTTCTAAGTTGTGTTTTATTAAAAACTGCTTTAGTTCATATGAAGTTTTGCAGTTTAACTTTAAAGTATTAAATATACAAAAAAAGCTCAAACACATCTGCTTAAAAGTATGCTATATTTTTATAAAGCCATAATCTGCTTCACTACAGTTTGAATTTTAAGCGTTGAAGCTTGAATATCCCTTTCCTTTGTCTTTTTGTATAAAATATTGAAATCGGATTAAAGTAGAAGCGCAAATGATAGTAAAATGATTTGTATATCATGTCTGGCATTCTGTGTGAGTTATTTTAGTTCTTTTTTGTGCTTTACTCCACTTTTAAGCAAATATTTACATTGCCGTTGCCAACTAATTAAAATGTCTTACGCCTTTGTATGCGAAAAGGGTCTTTGACCACAAACTAACCACACACAGAGCCACTGCCGGACCCAATGTCAGCCTCAATTAAAAGTACACTCTCTTACACTCTTCCCTTACCCTGGTTTTGTTTGTTTTGTACATTAAGGCAGCCTTCATCAACTTACAAAATAAAAAAAAACTCTTCTACGCACAAACCCAACATTCTTTTTTTGTTGTTTGTTTGCTGAAACAAGTTTAAGCTCCTAAAAACAAAACCAGTTGGGCCCACACAAAAACCAAGGCAACTGCGAAATTTTGTCAAAAAGCGTTCTGTAGAAAGTAAAACAAAGAAACAAAAAAGACTAATTAAATGCCAGCACTTGTTACATGCTGGTCATCATTTGTTGGCCTTCTTTTTCGTACCATTTTGTCTTGTACTCATGCCAAACATCAAAAAGTTTGCATCAAAAAGTGCCACAAAAAAAAAACTTCTCACACATTTCAATGTTTCCATTTTGTCTCGTTTTGAACTTGCACAAACTCGCAAAAAAAAATAGAATGTTGTTGAAAAATTGGTTTTTTTCTTCCGCACTGTGCCAAAAAGTATGCTAAACTTTTTAACAAGTATCCCAATTCGAAGTCCTCGTCGACAACGTTGTTCACGCTTCTAATTTTCTGCTTTAAATTTACTTCATTCACACCAATTTTCTGGCACAAATGTTGCTTTACTGAAAAAACACTGCAACAACATTGAAAAGGGTAACTCTGGAAATAATTAAACGTTCACTGGTCGTCGTTGTCGTCCACAGGCGAGGGACGGGCAAGACTTTCAGACAAAGTGCAAAGCGCTCAAGAGACTTTTTGAACATTTATTTTTAGTATGACTTGATCCTTTTTTGTGTGTAAGTGTGTGTTGGCTCGTAATTGCCTCTGTGTGCGTGCATGTGTGTGTAATTTGCCCGCTATGCCAGTCAGCCAGTCAGTCAGTTATTTGGCTTATAATAACACAAGAGAGTCATTAGGCGTCGTTTCAGTATCTGTCGAATAAGTTGAATGTGCTTGTGTGTGCTTAAGTGTGTGTGTGTAATGCCTCTTAACAAAAAAAAAAAACAAATATTATGACTTATTTTGAAAGTTAGCGTGCGTGTATTCCTCATCCTGTTTGAAGTTCGTTAAGCTGATTAAACTATTTACTTTTGTCTGTTGTTTGAGCAATCAGAAGCTTTTGCTTCAAATTAGTTTTTATGTGTTTATCGTTAAGTGACAAACAAAAATAAAAAACAAAAAAAAAAAGGAAAACAAGAAACTCTTATAAGTAGAAAACACATTTTGAAACTAAAAGAAACTTTATGTAAACATACAAAACTAAAAGAACATATTAACTTCAACTAACTTGCTTTTTCCATTTCTTGTCTCTTTTCAGTGTAGAAAAATGTAAAAAGTCGACCATCGCATATTATTTGCCTAGAAATTCTTTTCGATTTTAAGTTTATTGCGTAATACAACAAAAAAATATTACAAACATAAAAAGCACATGTAAAAGTAAAAAAAGTAAAACACAAAGGAAAATAAATAATCAAAAAAGAAACAAAAAAAGAAGCTGTAAAAAGGCGTAATAAAATATTAGCAAAGTTAAATTTTTGGTGCGAATAACTCCATTAGAACGTGTTTAGCATAGCAAAAAGAAACAAACGACGAAAATAAGTTAGGAAAGTAGAAGAAATTAAACTTTACTTAAACTTGACGTAGTTTTCAAAGGCAAATCTACGACGACAAAAACTCTTTAACTCAATAAACTGGCAAAGCATTGAAAGACTCACGGAAAAGCAGAAGAAGCAAAGCAAGTACAAGAGAAGTCCAGAATCAAGTTGCGGTTTTAAGCCAGAAAGCAAAACCCGTGAGAAGACGTGTAAGTTGGCGTGAATTTCGGTTTTCCAGTTGCCTTGCAAAGTGTACCAAGAAAAGAAAGGTGCAAAGACTTCTCGAGCAAAGTGTCGAGCGAGGAGCAACCAGACGCCAGCGAGTAAACACGCCAAACGCTCAAGTGACAAACGTGCGCGTGTGAATACCAAAAAAGTTAGCTGTTGAAGAAGAGCAGACGTTCGAACGAACGACAAGAAGAAGACACAACAAAGACAACAAAGTCGAATAACGCATCAAATTTACAGCAGCCAAAAACTTGAACTTCAACTTGTCGGCATAAGTTCGGTTTTTTGGTTGGTTTTATTTGCGATTTTGCATTGCAACACGTTTGGTGTCACAAGCTCTTGCGACAGCAAACTTAAGCAAAGAGAAGAACTATAAAAATAAAAATAAAAACAAGTTTGGTTCATCTAAAAGCAAATATTTGCCAAGAACGTCAACGCATTATGCCGCACTCGCCGCCATTGTGCGCGTCGCTGGGCTTGGGTCGGCGTCGCCTTATGTGGCCGCTCGCCTGTTTCCTGCTGCTGCAGACATTCAATACCGGAAATGTGAACGCCATTGACTTGAGTCGTTTGTACGGACACATGGCAAATCCGGTGCAGAAACGTAGCGGTAAGTCTCACTATTGTCACTATAAGCTTCTTCCAATGAATTTCACACACTCTAAGCCGTGTGCCGTGTGCCGTTTGCACATGTGCTCGGTTCGCCCATAAAGCACTTCTGTTGAAGCTGTTATAAAACTACGGATTTGAACACGCGTCCTTCACACAATTATTTATTGCCGCGCTTTAGTTAATGCTATCGAGCACACACCTCCATTTTATTTCTTCCATTTTTTTAATTATTTTTCACTCTGTTTTAAGGCAACAACAACTTTGCTCCTTTGTATGTCCGTCGCTGAAAAATGCAATCAGGGCAAATATTCGAATTCGCGTGTTTGTTGCGCAGATTTCTATCAACTTTATTACACCTTCCATAAGTTAGTTTTGTACGTTTCTTTTGCACTCATGTAAATTTGCTTTTTTTGCGGAATTTCCCACTTGTTTTGTTTGTTGCATTTCGTGTTAATTATGCATTTTTAAATATGCCTTAAAGAATTTCAGTGAAAATACATTTGCAAAATGATAAAATTTCGTGGAAAATTGTTCGGAACAAAGTTAATTAATAAATCAAGAAAATTGCATGAAATAATTAAATACAAGTGAACTTCCAAGAATTTATATTTCTATTTCCATATGTAGAATGTAAATGTTAAATTGTTCATGAGAAAAATGACAGTGTTAATTTAATAATTGTTTTATTTATGATTCTCTCTGTATTATTTAAATATGATTTTTATAATTATATATATTTTTTATTAAGTCTTTTATCGATTAAAGATTATTGAGTAAATATTGTTTTATGTTTTTGTTAAACATTAAAAGTCAACAACATTTTACCAAAGTCGAAAGTAGTTGTTAACGAGCCTCTTAACGACTTGTTTCGACCATTAATGAAGTATGTTGCGCCCATAAAAAGTTCGTAATTAAAGTTGACGCACAAACAGATGTGTCTACAAATCGAGCACTTGTATACAATTAATGCCGCTGTAGGAAACACGAAGCAGGCGCAAAACATTAATTAGACACCTCGACGACAAGAAGTATGCAACAATATGCAGCGACAATCACAATTATCCAACACACACATACACACACACAAAGTACGTTCACATGTTGGTGCCATGTATTGATTTCTCGGGCTGAGGACCCATTTTGTTGTTGTTTTGGATGTCTCGTTGATCAATTAAATTAAAACGCTCCCCTTGTTTAATGAACAAACACAAATATTGGACGACCTTTGGCTTTAATTGCGCTCATCGTTCGTGTGCCACGAAAAAATATGTATATAAGTAATGTACAGGATATGTGATCTGTTGGTCTAATTACAGGGTGTTGTGCTTAGTGGCGAAAATGTCACATTTCCTGAGTGTGAGAATAACAGCAACAATGACCCAAGCCATATTCAACAACTGAAGTGAGCTTTGAATCAAACCTGTTTTTGTGCACGTTTGCCGCTTTATTAGAGCAGCAGAGTACGGGAGAGAGCGGGTGGGAAGAAACTTTTGCCATCAAGTTGGACTAATTAAACAAATTGCCTGTTATACAATTAAGTGTCAAAGAACGAAGTGGAAATGTAAAATTTTTGTTCGAATTTCTATAAATCAAAAAATCATAATCAAACATTATATTCCAATTAAGCGCATTGAAAGCTTAACAAACGATTATTTTTATTTCAAATAAATTCAATTACATAAAATTCATTGAAATTGAATTTTAATTTAAAGAACACAATTTTAAACCAAAATGACTTTATTAAAAAATCTTTAAAGGAACTACATTCGGCTTTGCCAAATCTTTTATACCCTTGGATGCATTATTTTAATTGGAAAACCTTTTTCATAAATAATTTCTTACATCGTATATGAAACATATAAGTTTTTAAGAAAAAAGTGCGTAGCCACGCCATTTCTTATATGTTTTAAAAAGAGCTATTGAAATTATTCGACACTACACTTAATAATCTCATGTCATGACTCCTTGCAGAGGAACCGCAGTTTTAAGTTTTAGTCTATATGGGTGGTGGCCCTTCTGTCCGATTCTTATAAAGCTTTAAAATATAGTTAAGCGTTTATAAGAATAAGTAGTTGCAAAGATTCCTTGGCCAAAATTCAAGAACAAACATGTATTTCAAAAATAAAAATTTACTTTTGACCTATCGTTCATATGCGAACTACAGTGTCCTATCAAGCTGTTTTTATAAAGAAAACGTTCTGCGTTTAATTTTTTTCGTTAGCTTCAAAACTGAGTGAGCAGCTCGAATAAAAAAATACAGACGGACATATGAGTATCACTATATAGACTTCCCTAATTGAGCAGATCAAGACTATATATACTTTATATGGTCGGAGATGGTTGCCTCTGTGTGGTGCAAGCTTCTTGACAAAGTTAATTTACTCTGTTTGCAAGTGTATAATGAGATTTAACATTTTGTTGGCTAAGCCAATTTTGCAATTTCCTGGCAAGCTGTCAAAAAGTCAAATGCAACATTTTTCATACGCCACATGACATTTACTGAGGTAAAAAAATGTCAAAGAGTGCAAGACAAAAAAAAACCCGAAGCCGCAAGTCAAATGTAGAGTGAAATTGTATGAAAAGAAAACATAGAGGAGGAAAAAAGAATCACTGTCACGATACTTAAAAGGATTTTCACTAATAACGTGTTTCTGAAGCGTTGCAAGGACATTTAGAGCTCGCTTTGCTTGGCTTTGTCGCCGTCGCTGCACTTGTAAAATACATTTTTTGTGTGGTTTCACTTTATTTTTTCATTAAGTTTAATTATTGTTTTACTTGTCGTGGTTGCGTTTTAATCAACTCTTTACTACTTTGCTGACTGCATGAACATTTTAGAACATTTTTCTGACGTTGGTAGAGAAAGGTTTAGAAATGTTATTTTCAGCATGTAACCTTATGACTATAATGGTTTACAAGTACTGATTTTAACTGAATTTTTTAATAAGTTTTGCCAAGAAAGCATTGCCTCTATCATGTAGTCTGTGAACAAGTCAATTAATTGAGAAGTTTATGCTTTTAAGCTTTGTGTTTTGCGACATGGTTTCAAACAAATTGAAAGACAAATCCCAAAGCAGACATAAAACAGCACAACTATAAATAACTTGTGCTAAACTTGCTTGAAATCAATATGCGGTCTGTGTGCAGTAATGCATTTGTGCATTGCGAGCAAATTCTGCTTGATGTCGAGCAAATAGCGAAATAATGCGCCAAGAAGCAACAAGCCAAGGCAAACTGTCAAATGCGGCAATGGCACAAGGCTAAAGAGCACGTTTAATGCTGCCTAGAAGTGAATGACTGAATCCGGGCACGTAACTCATATAAATGCAATTTCCGCGCACGCTAAGCTGTATTCGAGTTTGGTGTTCTGTCAAGTGTTGAGTGCTTTCGGTCGTCGACAAGATTGAGTTTTCGGTTTCGGTTTATCATTCATGCATTGCATCATCATTTATGCAGATGTGCAGACATTTTGCTGAGTAGGCGCCGTTCTCAAGCAGCCGTTAACAATGCTCATCAACATTTGGCACGCCAAAAAGAACAATTCAATGCTTATGTGTCCTTCACGCTCGCTCTGCAATGTAAAAGTTGAAAATGCCTGTAAACGACCCCATTACATTCAACTAAACGCGCAAAAAAATAAAACAAAATGAAAGAAAATAAATGACTGTGAAACGTGATTTTTGCAACAAAATTACGCCGCATTATGGCGTCAATATTTCCTGGCCTGCGCTGCCGCCATTTTATATGAATTCCGCATGAGTTTAACTCTAATTTCCGGTTTGAGTTCTCGCTCTTCTCGTTATATTTGACTTTGTCTTTCTGTGTGTGTGTGTGTGAGTTTGTAAACGTAGCCATGTATTTGTGTAAATGTTTGCCCGTTTTGTGCTTAATAGTTAAATCCCAATTGGTTTTTTTTTGTTGTTGCTCGTTGTTATTGTTGTTTTTCGGTGTTCCTGTTGCAATAAAGTTTCGCTTGGCTTTTATTGTTATTTGCCAACTTAACTTAACTTTGACTTTGCCAAACTTGTATACACACAAATACAAAGCACAATATTACTGACCATGCCATGTCCATTCTCAACTCTCATCTCAGCTTATCAACATTTTGTTTTCTTTGCGTACAATTTTTATGAAATCGCAAACTTTTCTGCAAATGTCAGTTGTGTTAATGCTTTCTAATTAATTTCTCACACCGCTGTTTGTCTCTCTTCCTGTTCATCTACGCATAAGTAAAATCCAATTTGATTGTCTTGAATGGTTTTTCTTTCGGACTTTTGGCTCACGTTTTTTTGTTGCCATCAAGTTTTTTTACTTGTTTATTAACTTTGTATGGTATACGTGAAACATATGTAAAGATTGTTGTTGTGCATGAAGTGAGTTCGTGAAAAAAGAACTTTTAATGGATTTCAAGTGTTGGTTTCATTTTAGAGTTTTAATGTCCTGAAACTTTTTTTTGTTCATAAAAATTCAAACTTTAATAATACATGACATTAATGTAGGAAAAAGTTTTTAACTTGTGATAAAGTTGAGTGAAACTAATTTATTCGAACATTTTATTTTAATTCGTCGAACTAATTTTAGGTCCGAAAATAGTTTTCGTCGCACATACAAGAGTCAAACTGCTGAATTAATAGTGTGGCATACTTTTAGGCAACAAATATTTTGGTGCTTGTATGCTTAACTACAGGTAACAAGCACGTGAAAAAGTGCAATGATTATTATCAAGTTTTCAACAATTTTAATTGCATACGTTGAATTATCGACACATAAGTAAATGCTTTCAGTAACAAGTAACAAGCTTTAAGCTTTATCTGTTATATTGTGTAAAATGCAATTGCAACATAAATAAATATAAAATGTTCTAAAAATTATTAAACGAACGAACGAACGAACGAATAGAAAAATTTTTCAATACAAATGTACAAATCCTTGAACATTGTTTATTTTTATTAAAGCGCGCAAATGTATGCAATACAATTTGTTTGCGAAACGTTATAAATGTTATATGCGCAAAACAGAAGTCACCAACAATAACGAGTTCAGTTCAGAATGCTCATAACGGTGCAAAAATGATGCTCAATGCTACAATGACGGTCGAAAAACATTGCAACGCGAAGCTTGGCAGTACGTCCGCCTTGAAGAAGTTTTGCGAAACACGTTGCAGCCAAAAACTGAAACTAAACCCGCAACCGCAGAAACAACTCAACCGCAGCCACTTGAGTATGCATTTTGCACATTTTGGTTGGTTTAGCCAAGTTTGTTTTTTCTTTTTATTTCACTGAAGTCGCTTCACTGAACACAACTTGACTCGACACAACTTGACTCGACACAACTTGACTTGGCCCGACTCATTGGCAGTATGCACGGCTTTCTACATATCAAATTGCAATTTGTTGTTTTTTTATTTTTGCAAATAACGAAATTCCATGCGAAATAACGTGAATGTGCGTGAGCCACTTTCGTCGGTAGTGCTCAATTGCAGTTGTACTACAACTTCGTCCTTCATAGTCGCAGCACGTTCACAAACGCCGCGTTATGAAAGCAGGCAAAAAAAAAAAAACAAAGTTAAACTTTTCCTATGCGAAATTTGATTTTGCTTTTCAATTTTCGCAAAGGGCAAATGAAGCAAATTCGTTGCCGAAGCCCCCAAAAGCGAGGCAATTGAATGCGAGCGACTTTTATTGTGCCCTCATTGAACACCAAACTAAATCCTAAGTCCATTGCCAGTCAACTCGGCCGTGTTTTTATTTTTATTTTTTTTTTCGTTGTGTTTTGGTTAACAAATCTGAATGGTAAATCTGACACTGATTAAGTTGATTCAATTTCAGAAATTGAACACGTCGTTGCCCACACTCTCTTTTTGAACGTACTTCAAATCGTACATGCATTCGCGTTTTTCGAAGTACATTAGTTTCTGTTTAGGAGCCAATGTAAGTGAGCAACTTACATTGGCAATGACTGTCGTGAAAAGTTTCCGCTTTGAATTGCGAAACGGTATTAAACGAGGAAATTTCACATTTCGCGTAATTTTCGCAATTTTAGTTGATTGAACTCAAATCTTAGTTTGAGTTTTGTAATTAGCGTAATTTATGGCAAGAAACTCAATATCCATGCCAGTAAAAGCGTTACGACAGTGATTCTTCCTCAGAGTATGCAATGAAAAGGGGTTTTCCTGTGCTTAAAACTTGTTATATTTTGTCTTATATAAGATATCAAAGCATCAAATTTAGTTTAATTAGAATGTTGTTGTAACGCTTTGGTTAATCAAGTTTTAAGAAATCCTGAAGTCAAATTTTTCAATTTATTTTACTTCAATTCAAGATTCAGTTTGATTTCAACGCTCTTTGGTAATCTGAGCGTCTTTTACTTCAAAAGCAACATTTTTTCTGTTGAATTAGAATGTGTTTGTTGTCATCTGATATTGACTTTGAAAGTACTTATACTTATATATAAGTATCATTTATATCTTGCTTACGTCATGGTAACAAAAATTAACATAAATACTTTGTGCTTTAAAATTTGATGTTGTAAATCAAAATTTCATGGAGCAGACATACTCAGTACTCCTCTATATCGATTGGGACCATTAAAGACAACGATAATCAACCTCACCGAAAGTATGCCTTCTAGCGAACGCTAATTAATTATTTATGAAGCCTAAAAGTATGCAAGAAAAAACAAAATTGTAAATACTTTCGTCGCATTTTCGCTGTCGCGTCGTCTGCAGTTTTCTTGAGATTAACCTTGTCATTGTCAAATGGCGGACATAATCAACGCACCTATCTAGGTCATACCTGAATATTGTAGTCAACAATTTTCCTATTTTTATTGCGTAATATTATTTTATGACATTTTCGTAAAAACATGTCCAACAACAGCAGTAAAAGACAAAACCCAAAAAATGAAAATAAAGACCGAAAGAAAGAAGGGCAGTCAGACAAGGAGACAGACATGCCGCCAGAAAACAAACTGAAAACAAAGATATTTTTATGTTTTGTCAATTTGGAAAGTAGCTTGGACGAACTCGACTCACTCATACACATCACGTTGCGAAAGTGGTCAGCCTGGGGCCATCACGATACTCAGTTGAGAGTTGTTGGCTGTGTTGGGTTGTGCTTTAGCATTCTAGCCTGAGTGTATGCTTTACGTTTTTGTGCTTAACATTATATTTATTTGGTTTGTCTCTTTTGGGTGGCACTTTTTGGTTGGCATTCTTTGTTTCGTGTGTGCCGTTTATTATTTATAACTTGTGTTGCTTATACACACTCACACACATATGCTTACAAACTTTCTGCGAATACAACTCATTTAATATGCAAAAACCAAGAAAAAAAGAAACAAAAACAAAGCAAAGTTTTTGAATGTAGGTAACGTTGCTTCTACTTCGTTGCTCATACGCTCTGTTGGCTCTTTGTTAGTAGCAAAGCCGAAACGTGCTGTTGGCAACTATAAATAGCAAATTTTCATTAAGGCAAAGTGACATGCTATTTGTGACAATCAATAAATTGAAAAAGCGAAACACAAGTTATTGATTTCATTTGGCATTCTTGGCTTACCAAAAAGTCTACAAAGGCCGTGAAAATTTGCTGTATGTCAACCGTGATGTGATGAACTTTGAAATATTTCAATAATTCAAGGCATAAAGGCCACTAAATACTGGCATTATGTAGGAGTAGCCTTTGTTAAAGTTGAAACGTCTGAATAGTGTTCTAAACATACACATGCAACCGTGCGCCTTGACATATGCTATATAATTTGCATATGAATTGATGTCAGACACAGATACACACACACACACACTTATTTATACCACAAACGTTTGCCACACGTTGTTGCATGGTTGTACAAATAAGTTGACGGGGCCTTCCATTGCTTCCACGGCAGGGGGTGTTGAAGCAAAGATAACTGTTCGCCACAGGACACTACACTCTACTTCACATCGTTAACTCGATACCCCGTTCGTTCGTTCGTTCGTTCATCTGTTTGTTGGTTTGATTGGCTGAAAATGTATTAACTACAAATGAAATCCGCTTATGCTTTTATTGCAATGTGCAATTAGACATAACATATCGGTTGGTTTCGTGCTAAGTTGCGTTTAATTACCATCGTTCGCAAGGGCGTGGTCCGGCATTTGAACGGAATAGATCATAGTTCCCGTAAATAGCTCAATGAGGTTAATCAGCATTTTGATTTGCATATGCGAAAAACAATTTTGTGGTGCTTGCAACAGCAACAGTGTCAGTTTGACGTCAACAGTAACGTCAATATCGAATATGCAAATCAACAAAGTGTGCGTACGTGCCCGAAAGTATGTTACGTGCATAAATCATAAATACGGCCATTAAGTTGTCAGCGTAATTAAATTTATGCAGAATACTTTTAGGCTTGTGCACGAACGAAAATTAAGTGTATATAAAGCGCTCGAGCATGAGTGATTGATTTGGACGTGTGCCAGCACCCACTGAAGTTGATAGTGATTCTCGAGTGATTGCAGCAAGAACGTGTTTGCTTGCAGTCGAAAGAAGATATTTTATGTTCAAGAGCAACTATTCACTTTTTATTGATCTGATTGGCAGCCAAGGCAAAGCACAATAGGTGTTTTAAGTGTATTTTCACTGATTGAAATACACCAAGGCGAACACACTGGATTATTCATTGTTATGTTATTTATGTAAACAAGTTGGAATGCCAATAAAAGTACAACAAAAAATTATTAAGTAATAACAATAAATATTGGCGGCCATTAATGTTTGTTTTTCTTAGTATACTCCACGGCGCTGTGGGCAAGTGAAATAATTACGTGTTTGTTTGTTTGTTTGCATTCCAAGCCGCCCAAGTATGTTTGATATCTATCTGCTACTTACACCTCATACACCCAAAAAAAAGCTTAATAAGTTGTTTGGTAAATGTTTCCTTTATTTTTATTAATGCCTAAAAGTCAGCTATGTAATTATTTTGCTGCTAATTACAAAACACGTAACGTTTTGTACGAAATTTATGGCATAATTTTGCAAGCACGAGAGAATCTTCTGGTAGATTTGAATAAAATGAATCCGGTGAGTTTTTTATTAGCATATTTTAAAACTTTGCTTGGAAAACCAACTGAAATTATACAAACTTGTTCAGCTTGTGGCGCATAATTATTCTCTGAGATATTTGCGATGTACACGAATCACGGCTGATTATATAATAACATAGTTTGTGGCGATAATATAAGTGGTAATTATGTTAATTTAACAGCAATCGATTAGAGACTGATAAGCTTTGGCAGGGGAACACACATCAATAATGCATTGCAAAAATAAAAAAAAGATTTGTTACTGCATACTTTTTCAAGCATGGAAATTCTTAAAGGGTAAACGCTAGCTAGATTTTTAAAAATATATTTTATTTAATTTTGCATTTTCTGAGAGTATAATATCTTGAAAATATTCTCTGAAAATTATTCAACAATGAAGGGCAGCATCTCTGACGCACGCCAGAAGATAGGAAAACCTTTAAACGCGTTTTTATCGAAACTAGTTTCCGAAACCGGTTATCACTCCAACTTGAGATTGGTTTCACCGATCGGTGAATTTGTTTTTATTTATTCTATACATAATTGTGCTCTTGTGTTGAACGAAATACACAAATTTGAGTTGGAACGTCCGGCATTTTGTCGAAATTCAAAATTTTTCAAATCCCATCGTCCAACCAGATGATGTGCTAGAGTAATCACCGCAAAACACTTTTTTCATTTAGACCCTTACGAAAATTGCTTTAGCAAAGTCATTTGTATGTATTTTGAAATATATTTTTATATCAGATCTTATTTCAGTACATATTTTTCATGTGGAGAAAAATTTGGTACTGATTATTTCATGGTGTGTCCAGAAAAAAATCTTAAAAAAGAGCTTTTTTCATGATCCAACTATTTCTAGCCCCTTAACTATATTCATTATTGTTCGTAATTTTAGCAAGTCTATTTTAAAACTGAGTTCCTTTTCGCTTCAAACACGATTAATGAATGAAAAAAAAATAAAACCAGTAAAGGAGCTATTTTCGGCTATGCCGAAACTTATATACTCTTGCAAACGTTTCACAATTATTCTTATTAGGAAATCCTTTTATAATTTTCCAATAAGAATCATATACGCAGCCACGCCCATTTTCTTATTTGTCTTAAAGGAGGCAATGTAGTCAAACTTCACTACATTTTTCAATCTTGTGTCTCGTCTGTTCACAGAGAAGTCCCATTTTTAAGTTTTTAGTTGTATGGGCGATACCACGCCCTTATGTCCGATTTTTATAAAATTCTGGATTTTAGTGAGGCATTAATAAAGACACGTAATAGCAAAGTTTGGTTTGCTTATATTCAAGAACAAAAAAGTTTTTCTAACAAAAACTGTATTTTTAACCGATCGTTCCTATAGGAGCTATATGCTATAGTAACCTGATCTTGACCATTTTTACACAGTATCTTTGTTGATGTCAAAAAAGTTGTTGTGAAAAATATAAAGTCGATAACTCCAAAAACACGCTGTTTTTTAAGCAAAAACATAATTTTTGACCGATCCTTCCTATGGCAGCTATATGCTATAGTAGCCCGATCTTGACCATTTTTGCACGGTATTTTTGTTGATGTCAAAAAAGTATTTGTGCAAAATATTGAGTCGATAACTCCAAAAACACGCGGTTTTTTAAGCAAAAACCTTATTTTTGAACGATCGTTCCTATGGGAGCTATATGCTATAATCATCCGATCAAACTGAATTTTACATACATGCAAAGAGAAGAATATTTTCTGCGTTTAATTTTTTTGCTAACTATAAAACTCTGGCCGGAAATCGCATTGAAACAGACAGACGGACAGACGGACAGACGGACATCGTTATTTGAACTCGTCTCGTCATGCTGATCAAGAATATATATACTTTATATAGTCGGAGATGTCTCCTTCACTGCGTTGCAAACTTCATGACAAAGTTAATATACTCTTTTTGCAAGAGTATAAAAAGTGTATTCGAGTATGTGCCACTTCTGTCCGACCAGTCCTTGACATGGCATTGAAAAGCACTTAGGACTTTTCACCATTTGTGGAAGCAATTCAAACTTTTTTAACACAGTAAAACGAAAAATGAACCTTCAAAGGCAGGCACATAATTTATTTTTGGACAAAAGCAAGGATGTGCAACTGGACGCGAAGCACGCAAAATGAAATCGGGGAAAAAAATAGTTTGCATACAAACGAAAAACAAAAACTTGGAAACCCTGCAGAACAAACACTGAAATGTCGACAGTTTTGTATACTGAATATTTTTTTGTAATAAAAAAATGATTAAGCATGGCATGGAATTTTTCTGAATGAATGCTATGCTGGCAATTATTTGTGCTACGTTGGCAAAATTGACGATGTTTGTACGTCGTGCCAAGTGTGTAATACTGAAAATAAACGCTTCCATTTAGTCACAACAACATATATAAAAATAAAAAAAGAAAAACAAAAGCGATTCTCTTATGTCTCTGTGTACAGTAATACATAAATATTTATGAAAGTGTGTCGCTGAGCATTGAGATCATAGCACAAACACGCTTATACTGCATGTTACCACTAAGCCTTAAAGTATGCAATGCTCAGTCGCACTCAACAACTGTTTAAGCACACAAGCACTTTAAAACGACGTGGGTGTGAGAGTTGCTTGTTGGACGTCATGAGTGTATATATACAATAAGTGTCAGTCAGGTAAAGTGAGGCAGTGAAGACATGACAAGCATGAAAATAGAAACTTACTTCGTACGCCAAGCCTAAAACTATGCTACAGCAAATAACTATAAAAGTAAATAATTAAAAATGTATTGCAAGTTGACTTACAGCCTACACTTCATTTCAACCAAGCATTGAGTATGCTTACCTTGTTTTGTGTTGCCACTGTGCCATTGCCCACAACTATGCCTACGTCTATTCATTATTATTGCATACTTTCAGGCTTTATATACAAATATTTTTTTTATACATATATGTTTTTATATACCCACTTAGGCTCGCTTGTTGACGCTGGAAGTGTGTTCGTTGAATATGAAAAATGAATTGCATTTAATTGTATTTGTTTTATTAATGGCAACTTGAACTGTCACTTCAATTAATAAGTTACATATTTAATTTGTTGCCTGCGTGCACTATGATGATGTCATCTACATTCATCAAATGTCCTTGTCGTTGTTGAGATTTTGTGCGTAATTTCCATTCTTAGTGGGATAAATTATAAAATTACCTTATACAAGTTGAATGCAAGAATGTTTGCTAAGCATTTTTGCGCTTGTTGCCAACTTGTTTCAGCTTTCTTTCCTAGTTGACTTCTCCACATCCTGACCATTAAAATAAACCGCCTTTGGCATCAGCAACCAGCCCAACGCCAGTGTAAAAGAAAACTGTTTAGTTCAGCTTCGCAAAGCTCGTTAAGTACCTGCGACCTTCGAACTCAACTAAAAGTGATTGTTTATGACAAGCCTTCGCTCATGTTACAAGTTCAAGTTTCACAATATTTCACTTGAACGGAAAACCACTTTTGAACCTCCCCAAGGCATTATTATAGCATACAGTATATCATGTTGCCAGACAATTTGCCAACAAGTTTATTGATTTTTACGCTTTTGTGTTGTCAAATTGCCGACACGCCTTATTTCCTTTTAACTTTTTTGCTATCTGTAATATTTATAGGAATTATGTTTTAATTATTGTGTTCGCTGATTTGTTGAGAATTGATTTGAGTATTTATATAATAACGTATAAAAATGAACTGATAATTTTGTCTGATACACGAGGCGAGAATTGGTTTTACAGGCACATCATCAAATATACTTTTTCTAAGCAGGCGCTGCGCTCGGTTCGGCTTCATCGGCACCCTCGACTGCTGCCGATAACGAAGGACGTTGTGATTGTTCACGACTCGGCTTCAATTCGGCTGGCGACTCGACATTATCATCTTCGCCTTCACCTTCCTCCTCTTCTTCGCCCACACTTTGCGCAGCGATATCTTCCGGCGAAAGCCAGCATGTGCCCTTAATGAGACGTTGCTCAATCTCTTCGATTTGCTGTTTGTAATACATATTGAAATCGGGACGCTCCCATATACTCTTGACCCAATCCAAGTCGAACTCATATTTCTGGCATGTACAGAATTTGCGGCTCTTGTGACATTTCGGACATTTGGCCAATTGGCGGCTGGAATGTATGAACTGCTGCTTCTTCTTCTTACAGCAGTACGGACAGACATGCTTCGGCTTGCGTTTGGTGCTGCACGGTGGCGGCTCCTTGGCATACACCAAATGACCACGTTTCTTCGCACAGAAGCAACAATTGCAGTCATCGCCCTCGGGCTGTCGCTTGCGTGTCTGCATGCGATCGAAGAACTTTTTGTAGGCAATCTTTATCTTTGCCTCGGCGGCCAGTTGTTCTACGCATGAGAGACCGTCGTAGCGTGCATAGCTCTCGGCTGTCTTACGCGCTGCATGCACCCAAACGCACTCCTCCGAATAACTCGGGCGGCCACTATCGTCGTAGGTGATCTCCTCCTTTGGCTCATAGTAGAACGCCTTAAAGCCACGCTTAATAATCGTATAGGCAAGATGCGCTTCGACTTTATTCATCAACGATTTCTTGCCGAGCTCATGAAACAAATCCTCCTTGCGCAGCCGTTTCTTTGGCGTCGTGTCGAGACAATAGCACACTTGATCATAGTGCAGAAAGGCGTACGTTGTTATGTCAACTGTCGACTTGGCCTTGCACTCGTGTATGCCGCAGATGATCATAATCTGTGCCAGCGTATTCGCAAGATCGAGCACATTCTCGAGGAATATCGACGAGGCATTCACCTCGCCCAGGCACTGGCATTGCGTGTGCTGATCGATGATGCCTAAGGGCGCGTGTCGTTGACATTCCTTGTGATTGCAGTTATTGCGGCAACGAAAGTCAGGCATGGCATGATGCGCCTGCATTTTAGCGAAAAGACGGTTTTTTTGTTCCTTTTCTGTTTCACTGTTTTAAATTTTTTTTTAAATTTAATTATTTTTTTTGCAATTTTTATGGTTTTCATTTACAAGAATTTAAAATGTTTTTTACTAAACATTCTCAAACAAAGAATTTTACGAACAACAATAAAATTGATTTGATTGTGAATATTTTAGACTTAAAGCACAAAAGTTACTATTTTAAATAGGAAATAGTTTGAATTTAGCGACAAAACGAAGGAGAAATTCAGCTAAGGGATTCACTTTGCAGTATTTATGCTTTGATTTATTTTAATTGCCGTGTGTTATATTCGCTCGCACTGTACATAAGCGCATTCAGTATAACAAACCATTAAAATGTTGTTGTCGTTGTAGAAAGTTAAATGCGCCTTAGTCATGATTGCTAAAATGGTTTTGGTGTATTTTAGCAATTAATTAATTTCAAAAGTCATTTAGCTCATTTTCACAAACTCAACGAGGCGTTTCTAACAAATATTTGAATCGCATTGTACAGTCTCGATCTAATGAATTTTTCATGCTAATTAAGCGCACTAAAAGCTTTTGACTTGTATATTATTATTAGAAACCAAAATTAAATTTAAGCACAAGTTATGGGAAATACAGTAGAACTTCGATTATACGGACTATTGTAATGTTCAACCCTAACATAAAGAATTACGTTACTAGCAACGATGGAAATTGGAATGCTAAGTAGCACCAAGTTAACGTAACTAAAAGAAGCAGCTATTGAAAAGCTATTATCTAATAGAGGCAAAACAGCTGTCCTGAATATGACACGCTGTTAAAATCCTATGCTATTTAATCGAATTTTTCTTTTAACAGGCTCAAATATAATTGTCAGGACAGGAATTCGGACTTATGAATTGTTTAAATGACTTAATTTTAAATAATTACTTTCAATCAATAATTGTAAAACTTTCCTAAAAAAGAATTTTATTGTTTTTAAAAATGTTTTCTTTTCTAATCTTTAAAAATTTAACAGCAGAGATTGGTGTCTAAATCACTAGAATTTTCGGTAAATCGAGGTTCTATTGTACTATGTACATGATTTGTCTAAGATGATAATGCAGCACTTAGCAACTGAAGAAGTTTGGTGCACCCTTTCATGTTATATTATTTAGAAGAGCTTGACCACTACCATAGTGTATGAAACATTCATTTCTAATACACATAAATCAGAAAAAAAACAAAAATTTAACTGCCAAAAAATAAACTTACATTAAAGAAGGGTGAGCACGTATCCAAAGATCCTTCGAAAAGAACTTGCGAAGTCTTTTAGGTAGCTTCTGGGTGTGGAAAGGGCTGGCGCCTAAGACATCCACATTGAACTGCCTCTCATAGTCTAATGAGCTTTTCATGTTAATTAAGCGTACTAAAAGCTTTTGGCTTGTATGTTAGGAAAATAAATTAAAATGGAGCACAAATAATGAATGATAAATAGAAAGTGATTTATTAAAATGTAAAACATAATTCAAAAACAAGAATGATTGCAAGCCATAAACAATCCATCATGCTTTAAACAAGTTGCTGTTGACATTTGGGAAAATTCAACCGAATTTCAAAATGTTCACAAAATCAAAGATATCAAATTTTATTTCGCTCAGGGCTTGTGTAGAAAATGTCCTTGAATTAACTGAGATGACAACTCCTTTTATTTTTGATTTTGGTTTTTTACAGCGTGTACAAAGAAAAGTGTGCTTCGCGTTGTGTGGCGGGGGGCAAAGCATGCGCCCGCTGCTCGTTTCTGTGCAACTCAAGTTGGCAGTCAAGAACAGCTTGAGCGAAGTTTGAGTTCAAATAAAAGCAGACATTTTACGATTTATATTTTATTAATGCGTATCAGTAAAAAAAGCGAGAAATAAGATGAAAAAAGCAAGAAATAAAGAAAGACAGGCATAAGCAAACCACAATAAATGATTTTATATGCCACTTTGTGTGCTAATGGCGGTCGCCCTAAAACAGGGGTTGTAAATTTCTTGGACACGTTAAATATTGCAAAGCAACAGCCTAGAAAAACGAGCAACAATACCCACAACAACAACAACAACAACAACAGCTACAACACAAGCAACAACGACACAAAAATGAGTAATGAGCAAGTGTAGCACACATTTTGGCGCTTAGCGTATTGGCGCTATACTACTCTGGTTCCGGCTCAGGTCCCATGTCGTTTATATATTTATTGTTGGTTTTTGATAAAGATACACGCGCACAGTATTTTTTTCTCTTATTTCCTTACTTTTTGTTGTTTTCTTTGCGGCGTTTTTTTTTCATTTTCATTATAATTTCGCCGCTGTCAACGGAAACGGATATTGTTGCGCTTGTTGACATTTCGCTTGTTTAATAATGTCGACTTTGATGTATTTATTGAAGTGAAATTGTAGCATGTCTGTCATATACGTTGAAGCTTTTACCCCTACACGTAAAGCAAACAGTCAAGACGTAAAGTCGTAGGGCTCGATGACGATGACTGCGACATTGACAACAACGACGACGACGAGGACGACGACGACATCGGCAATTGCTGCCTTGGCTTGCCTCTTGGGGCAGCAAAGCATACACGTTTTATTAACTTGCGCCAAGTTGAACATTTCTTTGCCATTTTTATAGGGCTAATTCGATTTTTATTGTGTCACACATGTCTCACAACTAACAACGACAAACGATAGACTTGACAACACACACACCTGCACATACAAAAACACATATACACACAAATATGTATCGACCCAAAAGTTTCAACATTAAAGTTCTTAACTGTAAGCACAAAACTATTATCAAATATATTACTTTTGCCGTAAATAAGAACAAGTATCGAAAAAATTCAAGAAATACCAACAATTCGAAAATTCGTTTATGTTGTAAACATTTGTCATGTTCATGGTTCGAGCAACCGATGCATTGCATACTTTATGGCGACCCAAACTATTTTGCAACCCTTTAGCACAGAGTACTTTATAGTAGTCAGCGCCAGTCGAAGGTTACACATTTTTTTCTTTGCAAATATTTGACTTTAGTATGTAACATGCAACTTCGAAGGTCAACGACGTAAAATGTGAGCGTCTGTTTAATAAATAAAATATGCCTGGGTACTTGTTGAGCTTCTATCGATGTCATAATGATTTTGGTGTGTTAGAGGTCGTACACAACATATTGCAAAACTTTGCTGACGTAATAACTTTTAATATCTAAAGTGCTGATGTGTCTCAACTCAACGCCGATCCGAACGCAGTTGAAAAGTTTCTCTCATATTTGGTTTTTCGCCAAATTGTGTGACTGTTTATGTGGTGACGTGAGTGCATGTGTGTGTGTGCTTAGAACTTTTTGAGTTCACCCTACTGATGTGTTTCCATGAGGTCTCTGTGCCAGTGCAGTACAAAATGTTTTCGGTCGAAATGTAATTTTATGGTCGCAAATGTGAATTTTCATAAATGAAATGTATTTTAATTTTGGTTATTTTTTCGGGTGTAAACTTGTACCCCGAATTCGAAGCTTATGTGATAGTAATTGTTTAATGAGGGGCTTGGAAAGTTGAGTTGAATTTCAATTTTCGTGAAGCTCAGTTCTCAAAGTACGGAATGAGCGCTGATTTTGCGGATAAAAATTTTTAGCACGTCGTTGACGCATCATAAATTCTTTTATTGAAAACTACATTGCGCTTAAATGTTCGTTTGCATAGCACACTTTATTGACGGTCATACAAAATTGAATCGCTCACAATTGGCAATCAAAAAACCATTTGTGGCATGGCACAACACAAAAGTTGCCACGAAACCGCATACCATGCAACAAATCCCAAAATGCTTTTGAGTATGTGTAACGCGAAACCACAAACAGCATGTGCGATGCATGCAACATTTCGAATTGATTCGAACCGAAACTGAGAGCAACAACAAATAAATTAATACAAAGAAGCGAAGCTCTTTTGACGAAGAAAATCATTAAATGGTTATACTTCGCCATAATAACAATTACCAAAAACACACACACGCACACACACATGTGCATGTGCGCACAAAGGAAATTAATAAAAATGGCGGCCAATCGTTGCTGTGCGCGACCACTGGGAATGCAATACATTATGTTGACTCTTTTAACATTTTTATTTTTCATATATTTTTTTTGTTTTTTGCGACGCAAGCCTCGAGCGGTCATGAAGTGCGCATAAATCTGAGCATGTGATAAATGCGCTTGAAAAAGGACGCAAGTGTAATACAATATTTATTTAAAATAATGTTGATGATGCTGATAATGATGACGATGCTGATGCTGATGATGAGGATGAGGTGGCACGTTAAATCAAATAATATGTGCAAAATATATTTGTCGTCTGTGAAATATGCAAAGCAGCAAGGCAGAGACCATGCGGCGTATACGTTATGTCAATTATTCATCAAAGATAAATAACACGTTGTACGCTGCTGCACAGCTCAGCTCAGCACAGCACAACAGAGCGAAGCAAAGCGTAAGCAACTGAACAAAGTAGAGTGCACAAGAGCACATGAAAATTAAATTTATGTTTTTAAATTACCTTCGCTGATGATGAGCATTTTTTAACCATAACCATGAGCATTATAAATGCCAACATCAACATGGCAGAGTCTCTGTTTGTGTGTGTGTCTTTTCAATGTCATTCGTTGGCAAAATTTTACGTATCCATAAATTAGCATAACTTTAATGTGACTTATTATACAACAAGAAAAACTTCTTCAGGCATGTGAAAATTATAAAAGTTTTTCATCAGCCTGCCAGCCAAGGCAAGGCAAGGCAACCAACATGATGCTTTAGTAATTTATGTTAAACTGCTTAATAATACCTGTGAGTACAATTTTCAAATCGAAAAAGTTTCGCCACCAACGCCGACACCGACGCCACTGACATTGCCACTGCGACTACTGTGTCGTTTAGCTTAAGTCAGTTTGCGGCTTTGCATGAGAAAATACATCTTTGCTCATTTATCATGGTTATGTCAATAGGAACAGTTCATGCAGATTGCGTTCACAATTGTTTGTGTTTTTATTTTTGATTTTTGCTTCATTTTGGAAGTCAATTATGGCGTCGAAAGAAAATCTTGTGTAAAGTTCTTGGTGCAAATCGACGCACATTTGTCTTCACTTCTCATACTCATACATGTACGCTTGTAAGCTCTACTTTTGCCTGCTCTCTGTGCCATAATGCTTCATAAACTTTTACTTTGTTTGTCTATGAGTTCGTTCATCATTTTTTAGTCATTTTGTCTTTGTGCTTTCCTTGAGTTTAAGTGCAATTTTTGCCATTTACTGTCGCCCATTGAAGATTTATAACTTAAGTCTTGACATTTATGGCTTTTGTTGCCAAATTGTCTTTATTTACTTTAAACATTATTTTTATTTATTTTATTTTTTATTTTTGGTAAAAATGATATGTTGTTGTGAATGGGAGAGTGGACACAAATATATAAGTGTTGTAGTGAGTGCTGTAAAGCTGACACAACTACAGGAGTGTGAAAAATAATGTGCTGTGAAGTGTTTGAAAAGTTTATCTTGAGTAAGCAAAAACTCAAGTTGAAAACACACATGAGCACAAAAGTGTTGATTTGATCTATTAAAACGCTTAAAAAGATTATAAAAAGGTCAATCAAGTCATTTTAGACGATTTGATTCGAATTTGACATTTTCGATTTAATTTACATATGCCTTATAAATTAAATGCACAACGATTACCATTAATTGCGACGGCTTGTAAAACACATAAGCCAATCAATACGAAATTACATTTTTATCAGCGTACAAATCACATTAATCGTTTTGCCAATAAACAAAACAAAACCAAAATCCCTTCAACGGCAATGTCGATGACGATGACAACTCCGCCTTTGCTATTTCGCACGCCCTCCGAAAACGCAAGGACAAAAAACGCGCGTGTTTTTTGTTGGTTTCTTGCCTTCGCACAAATTCAGCTTTGCAAATGTGCTGGCGTACAGTTGAACAAGCGGCGCAAGGGGCATGAAGATATGCAACAAAGTAAAACCAACATTAGCTCAACGATTTAACTCATTAGTATTACAACTTTTTCGTGCCACTTGCCGCACGACGCACGTCCGCCCCGCCAGACACAAACACGCCCAACTTGTCAATGCATTTGTTTTCGTTTTTTGCGATTGATTTTGACGGTTGATTTGGCATTACATGACACGAGCCAAGACAAGCCAAGCCAAGCCAAGCCAATCAAAATAATATAACCAAGCAAACCGTGCTGAATAAAAGACCAGCGAAGATTTGCTTGCTTCGTTATCATATCGTATCAAACTTGAAATGAGCATGCGAATAGAAAAGCGAAATCTTAACAGTTTGATGAACAAGTTGTTTTTGTTGTTGTTGTTGTTGTTGCTGCTGGTGGTGTTGCGCTATATTGGTTTTGGTTGAGTTCTGTTTTATGGTTTGATTTCGCTTGGGCGAAGGCATGAGCGTGGGAGTGGGCGTGGGCGTGGGTTTGGCATATTGCGGGCGTGAATTGACTGACAAGCCAAACGAAACCAAACTGGCGCGATACGAAGCGAAAGCGTTGCTTTGCTTACATTGCCATAAATTACGGAATTAGTAATTGCCTGATAAATGCGCTGCCGGCAAACCGAAGCATTGTCGATGGGCGACGCAGTGTCGCTTTTGAATGATGTGCCAAATTCACGAAAATCGATGGCGGCGCTTATGATGGTTTGCTTTTGTAAATGCCTTGTAATACTTTTGCGCAAAACTCAGCATGATGAAATGCCTTTTTTTCGTATTCTTATTCGACGGCTTTCTTTATCCGAGCCAGTTGATTGATGCGCGTTTTGGTCTCTTCGGACGGACATGAAATCGTCATAAATTTTTGATAGTTGCGTGCGTAGGAAAACAAGCAAAAATATGAGCCGATAAAGATATCTTTCCATAATCGTCAACGTTATAATTTTTCATAGTTTTGTTGCTGATAATTTGTTAATTTGGCACATTTTGATTGATTTGTTATTTTCGCTTTGCTTAAACTTTGAATTACATTTGAAAATTCAATTTGTTGCTTGTGGAAGCTTTCAGCGGCTTTATTGCTTAATTGCTTTATAGAAAATTAAATATTAATTGCAAGACAGTTTTGTGGCGTCAGTTTGGCCGTGACACAATTTAAAAGCTTAGCACGCGTTTAATCAAGCGCCAGGCACTTAAAACCATGGAAGCAAAGCTCAACTTATTAATATTTAAAAATTTCATTAGCTTAACACAAACAAACACACACACACACACATTCAATGACAGTTTTTACAAAACGCGAAACAAAAACAAAAAAAGCAAAAAGTAAAAACGATTCAAGATAAAAAACAAATTTAATCATTTTACGCGAGTAAAAGAAAAAGGGAAATGAACAAAAAAATATTAAATAAATACGAAAAAACATTGCATACTTCATGGCGCGCGTGTAAAAAACCCTTGGCGTGTTAAGATTGTCAAATATTTACTTGATCTGTGTTGGTTTATTGTTGTTCTTGTTGTTGTGGTTTTAAGCCTTGACGCGTTTGATGTTTTTTGTCTCTCTCTCTCTCTTCTGCTTGTGTGCTTATCTTTGCCGACGGCGAGTATTTTTTGATGTCTTTAACAAATTTGACGCGCAGAGTTTTTCTCGTATTATTTTTTTGATTTTATTAAAAATTCATTAAAAGCATTTTGCATTGGCACATGTGTGCACGCCAGTTTGGCTAATGTGATTTACACACTTGGGCGACACATTTTGCAGCGCACATTTCCGGCTCAGACCGGAAGTGCGGCGCCTTGGCTAAAAGCAAATGCGTGCTAATCATGAACAATGTCTGCTAATAAGTGCCAAAATCAGCAGCTGACGTTTTGGCTAAGCACATTCTGCAGCTACTAACTCACGGATTCGCACATGGCGAAAATTGCTAAAAATCTACACGGTATTTTTGGTAACCTTTTGGTTTTGTTTTTGTTTTTGTTGTGCCACTTTGTTTTCTGCACAGTGCGGTTTGTTTACGCTCGTTAATTCACGCACAATGACGCCGCCGACATACTTGTTATGCAAGGCATTGCTTTGTAGTGTACACCTCCGACTCTACGAGGCCAACTCTGCTCTATGTCAATGGCTCAGTTCATTCCATTGAGTGCTTGGCGCTCAGTTCAAGCTGAAGATGCTATTGGTGGTAGGGGAGTGGGATGTTGGTGTCGGTGTCGGTGTTTGTCTGCCACCATTGCCACTTGATGCCCATTATTTGGTGCTGTTGGTGCTGGCTGTGTTCCTGCTTCTGCTTCTTTGCACACGTTCGGCAATTGCCTCAACGCATTTCTTTAAATTAGCTCCGTAATTTAGGCCACGTCGCTCGTTGGCTGCTTTGTGCCATGCGAGTTGGGTCGCTCGCTCGTTCGGTTGGTTGGTTGGTCCTTCGGTTGGTCCGTTTTGTTTGTCGTAATTGATAAATGTGTTTGGCATTCATTTTGATTAGCGTGTGCTCAAGTTCTCACTGCCAGCCATTTTGCGTTGAAAGGTTTTCTTTCTTTTATATTTGTCAAGGTTGTTGTTTCCTTACTTACTTGGCTCCCTTTCTTTCGCCACTCACTTTATTTATAGAATTTTTCATTACATTTTATGTGTTGTTTTTTCCGCAACGTTGCCCAACATGTCGTGTACGTAATTAAATTAGTTTAATTTGTGTAAATTATTTCGACACGGTTTCCTGAGCGCTTTTAAGTGGCATCTAGATTAAGTCGTCTCGTCGTTTTTGTTGAAAAACTTGCAACCCTCGCACCCGCCTCGCCGCTGCTGTTGAAATTGTGCAAATACGAATTGATGATTGACGCTCAAGTTTTGCAGAGCGAAAGTTTTTTAATAAAGTCAACGTTATTAGTTCACAGACGACTGAACTTCAAACAAATTGAATAAAAGCAATGAAAAAAAAAAATAACGCAAAAATGTCAAAGCTAAGCAAATTATTCAAGTTGATAAACAAAATTCGTCAATACGTTAATTAGCTTGCCCGTCTGGCTGCGACTTGATCCAATGAGTTTTTCAATTCATTGCGTTCTTTGGCAAATCTTGTCTCGATTGAAACTTCTTTTGATTCATGATGTCGTCTTGTCCACACACGCATGTCCTTTGTAACGCATATTTGTTGTGTGTGCGTGCAACAACTTTGCAAACACTTTTCGCTCCGCAAGTTTTCAAAGTTTCAAAAGTATGTTTTCAACTCTCACTTTCAAATGTCGACCGCTTCTTCTTTTTGTTCATTTCGCATTTTCACACTTGAGCTTTTGTTATCTTCACTTTGCTATCAAATAACGTATGTTACTTTGTCGCTTGCTTTCAACGAACTCATTGTCAGTTTCATTCGCACACATTTCGCTGTTTTCCTAGTTGACTATGCAAAATGACACTTAAAATCTCACATTTCATTAACCTTTACAACGTGACTTTCAGCGTAATCATACATTCCAATGCGCAAATTACAAATGTCCTGTGAGATTTTGCCGTTTGTCATTAAATGCCATCGATTTTGTGTAGCATTTTATGTAACATTCGCAGCGTCGAAATGCATTGACATTTTAAACCCATGTGACAACTCATTTTACGCTGATTGAATTTTTATAAGCGTGAAATGTGCTTAAAAATGCTTGACTTGTGTTTATTTTTGTTATTTTACGCTCGTGAAACATGATTTGAGTGAGTGAGTCAAGACTTATTCACAAATATCTCAGAAGAACTCGTGCGGGCTTAAGGTGCTTTATGAGTTGTGAAGCATATTTTCAGGCGTTGCGTGTTTAATTAACCAAATAATTGTTGGCAAAATGAATTTGCTCGTCAAAGAAAGGGATGCGAAATGCCATCAGGTGTGGTTGTATGTATGAAGAGTTAGAAGAAGTCTTGCTTACAGAGTAACAAGGATGTACTCTAAACTACAAAATTGTCTAATACATGATATTATAAGTTATGTTTTCTGTTTAAGCGTTCTTAGAAGAGCGTTGTATAAGTTCCAGATTGACAAGCATTGATGAAGGTTTAACTTAATAAAGTACATGTCTGGTTTAACGCAAAAGTGATAAGGGTAAATATGGTTTAACTTGATTGCTGGTTTTTTTGCTTGCCAAATGAAATACAATTAATTCAAAAGTTTGCCTAAGTCACTCAAATATTCTCGCATACTTGCGCCACAAGTTAACCAACATCAATTAACAGCAACTCAATTAAGTTTCAAGCAATTACATTCAAAATTCCACGCAAACACTTCAAAATGTTGATAACTCTTAATGAGTTGTTCAAGCTGTGTCACTTTCATTTGCTCAAACAAAACGTCACAGACCAAAATGACACAAATTACTTTGCATTGTGTGCGGAATTGCAAAAATTATACTCAAGTAAGACAAAACGGAAATGCCATAAATTTAATGACTTCCTGTTGTTTACTGCTGTCATTGCTTGAGCGACGACATTTTAATGGAGAAACTTGACTGTTTACAATGAAAACGGAAAAAACAAAGAGAGAATGGGACCGAGAAAGAAAAACAAATTTCAAAATAAGCAAGCAACAAAAACAAAAAACCTGCAAAGCTTAAAATAGTTTTGTACAAAACACAACATTTTTACAAATAATCATAAAAAATTAAGCGCTAAAAAGAAAAGCAACTGAGCGCATGTTGTTTGTGCTACTAAGAATAAAAGCGAAAGTTGAGCAAGCAAAAAGTTTAGTACATTTACGGTAAAGTCGAAGTTTTGATATCCTTTTTTGCAAAAATTTCCTTCATTTTTTCTTATCAACAACTTTTATTGTGTAATGCCTATATTTCAATCAAAGGTCTCTTTTATTGCCAAGAAAACCATGTCACATAAGAATATCTTTATATTGGGAGCTCATGTTCTTGCAGTCGACTTTTAGATTACAATACATAAAATTCAAAAAGCTATCAAAGCATGAAACATATTTTGACTCATGCTTAATATCTATGATTTTATTATCATCAGTTTATCTTTTCCAAAACATTTGGCGCAACCAAAGATCAACTTTTTGTAGTCGGAAAATTCTTCATCACTGTGTTACAAAAGTCATATTAAAGTAGCTATGCCCAAAAGAGTATAGAGAAATAAACTCAGGCTTAATAATCTAACGAATTCCATGACAGATGTTAAGCTGTTAGTCATTTGTGTTTATTGCGGAAATTATGTGTGAATTAAGTGAAATTATTTTCATGGCAAACTCAACAAAAATAGCAGTGAATTGCGAATGACGAAGCACAAATTTTTGTGACTCAATATTCACATTCCTTCATTCATACATCAGAGTTCTGTGAAAGTAATTAATTCCTTTGCAACATAATCAAGCCATGTGTGCATAAATCCTTTCTTTATACACCGCTTACAGTATCGCAACATTGGCTTAATCAAACAAGCAACAATGCGAAAATATGCTGACTCGAATTGTGTGCAAATGCTTTATTGTTGAATTATTGTTTGTGCATACATATTGTGTTCACACAGTTCGCTCATATGTATTCATTTCATGTGAATCCTACTTGGTCCTTGCGGTTGGACGTTCAATAATAGTTTCACAATGTCATGCAGCTGACAAAGTTCTTATTGTTGCACAGCAGTTGTTGTGTGGTAAAAACACCAACTGTTTTAGTTTTTTTTGTGGCTTTAGTTATTTTGGTTGTTGTTTTTGTTTTCGTGAATAAGACTTAGGACACGACAACAAGCAACAACTGTTGAGGGACTAAGTTCACATATGTACAAATGACTGGCACTGAGTTTCATTGTCATTGTTTACACACACACCTATTTTTTGTTTAGTTTTTGGCTTGTATGTTTTCATACAAATTGTGTTTGTTGAGTTGCTCTGAATAACATTTGCCATTTTCATTGCTTATTCTTTGTTTTCTGTTATTTTTTTTCTTTTTTGCCCAAAAGTATGCAACGAGTTAAGGTTTGTGTACTCAAATTGTGCTAATGACATTGTTTCGTACATAATATGTATCAGCGGGAAATTGTATTTGTCGCTAACGATGTATGTTTGCCAAATTGAGTTAGGGATTTATTTGTTAAACGCAAATTTTTGGAGCGGAAATCTAAGGAACGCTTTACAAAGTGTGCTTAAAGTTGCCAACTGAGCAATTTAAGTGTTGCATATGAAAATCAAGCACAATTTCTGATAACGACTGAAAATATAGTTTCATTTCATAATATACAAAATAATTAAAACTAAACAAATGATTTGATTTCCGCAAGATATAGACGGACGGTTTTTCTCTGCGGCAAACAAAAGAAAATATATTTTAATACATCAATATAAAATAAGAGCAATGAAAGTGGAAAGTTTTGAATTGTTTAAAATTAAAAAACGGAAGAAAAACTTAATATGCACCTATGTTGCACAGAGCCACATAGCGCATAGGGCAGTCCAGCACTCTAATTTTATTTTATCCATGCTGCAGTTTTATTGATCAAATAATATCAACTGGTTTGTTTAAGTAAAGTTTGGACTCATAGCGTAACATGAATTACGAGCTTGCAAGCATTTCAAGTTAAAGTCATTAATTTGCTGCGCCCTAAAATTATGCTATAAGTTTTTTACTACAACTTAAAAGCATTTTGTAGTATAACTTTTTCTGTGTCGTCGTTTTAAGCACGGTTTAAAATGTCGAAAATGCTCTTGCAGGGTTTTCCCCACCTGCTTTTTACGAGCAGTTTGATATTTTTACGCTGTGACGTTGGCAATTAAAATATTTTCAACGCGCACAACAACAGCAACAACAACAACAATAATAAGAGCAATTTTATTGTTACATTTTGTTGTCGCTGACATTTTTAATGAATGCAAAATAACAATAACATCAGCAATGTTTAAAATAAAATGCGATGCATGATGGAGCCAAAGTGCAAGGACACGAGTCGCACAAGTTCAAGTGACATTTGTTGCTTTTCAAGCTGTCAACCGCAATTATAATTATTTATTTATAATATGACGTTGGCACAGTTCAAGAAAGGTTTAGTGAGTGAGGCGAACAAAATAGGGTTAGTTGAAGGATACAGAAATGGTGGGCGTGAGGGTAAAAAGTAAGCATGAAACTCTTAAAGGCTTAAAGAAAACTTAGATTGCAAAAGAGAAATGCAAGAAAACTGCCTAAAGGTAAAAGAGGCTTTACAACTTAGCGTGGCAAAGATAATACAAGAAGAAGATTTAACTTTGTTGTTTCTTCTCATAATATAGAAAGTCTCAACTTTGTTCAACGCACATTACATGACCTTGATTCAACTCATTTGTATGATTAAACGCACAGCAACAAATCACTGAGCAAAAGAAAATAAATTACTTACATGTCATTTACCATGCTAGACTCCTTAATTTTTATTTAGCAACAAGCAAACTTTTTATATTATTTATGAAAGCCGAATGTCACAATCAATTGAAATTTATGTGTCGAAAACATCGAAAATAATTGACACAAGGTGATGACAAATGCGCCGTAAAAGAGATAGCAGAACAATATATACTTATGTATATATACAATATAAATAAACGAAAAAGAAAGGTTATAATTTATAACAAAGCACGCGACACAGCCTGAATTAATGACAACGAGAACGACAACGACAACGACACAGCAAACAAATTCACACTCAACATCCCATTTTCGTTGCTGACGGCATGTCCTTGTTACACTGATTTCTAGTGGCTGCCAGACGCGATGCCGGAGAATTTGCGTGCCAGTCAATGCTTCTTATTGACCATAAACTCGACAAGCGACTAACTAAGCAGCGATTTTGACATTTTTGCACAACAACAACACTGAGACAAATCTCGTTAGTGTTAAAAAGGTCAAAGCAAACTGTAAAAGCTTCGAATGCAATAAAAAAGCATGTTGATTGTGCATGTCTGCTTAAAAGGGTTGTCCGTTAACAATATTAAAAGGCACGTACTAACAATGCTGTCGCCGCTAATGTATGTGTTTGTGCCGCATGCTTCGTTTAGTTTCACTTCGGTTTGGTTTCGGTTTTTTTTTTGTTGTTTGAACGCACAAAAATTCCGTTTTCAAGCCACTTGTCAATGCACAAGGCACAAAAAGAAAGGCGTAAAGGCGAACAAGTTGTCGTCAAAGGCTTTTCTTCTGGATAAAGTGTTTTGTCGCCTCTGTGCCGGAGTCGCCTTTGTCCAACAATTGTCAACGTTTGACGTTTGAGTGTTTCGGTTTTCCTTCGTAGTCTTCCTTTTTTGGAGGGCTTGCATACTTAATTTGATTGTGAGCTTGTCTTATCGAAAGGCTGACAACTGTTATTTGAATAGTTTAATGGACATTACTGTTCGATGATTTATTTAGTTATTTTATACGAAGTGTGTCAAAGGCGTGTCAAACACAATGGTGTTTTCTCAATTGACACTTAAATCGAATTTTGATAACATCTTTTGTCGTTAAAAACACAATTTCTTTTACGCTTTGCCGCCTTTTGTTCACTTGTGACCTTCTTGGTTGATTATGTTGTCTAACTAACAAACCTCTTAAGAAGCTGGCGCTCTAAGCGTAACCAAATGCTTATTTCTTGCGGAAACCTTTAATACACAATTATGTTGATTGCAGTAATTTTGCGTATTGATTAGCAAACTTACTAAGAATTTAATATGCTCTCACTGAGATTGAATATCGACTTGATTGTTGTTACCTTTAATGAATGCAATACTGTCTGTCAAGCACACACACGGACAACACAACGAGCAAATATATCCTTGAAGCAGATGTGCTCTAATTTAGCTTCTTGCTTCAGTTGACTCATCCATTTGTTCATTAAGCGAGAAAGTGTAATTAACTCCATCAAGTCGCACTGAAGCAAACAGTGTGCAGTGCAGATGTTGAGCATTGTACTTATAACAATAAAGTAGAATCGCATGAACACAACTCGACGTGACGGTTTGAAATTAAATTATATAGAAAACACACCCATAACACACACACACATACACTTATAATAAACTTGTCGCATTAAATACACAGCAGCGCACACACACACATAATCATACAGAAATTGTTGCAAGCAAACACATTGGACATGCACGCACATTTACATTGACAAACAAGCGTAATTCTAACGCAAAATTTAATTAATTGAAATGCTGACAATCAACGACAATTTCATTAATTTACAATCAACTTGAAGCGCAAAACGTAATCAAGACAAATGGCATTGCATTACAAATTTTATTTCGCATTTGCCTTTTTACAGTAAAACAATTTCAAGGAAATTAATTAATAAACAATTAAATATGCAACGTGCATTTTACGAAGAGGAAGAGGCAACTCTTTTTTATGCGCACATGCGTAAAATTTTTTAATTTTCAATTCGCAACATGCGTCAGCAGGAAATGACATTGATCGGCCATGTTGAAATTAAATTTAATGCGTTAAAAATCCCTTTGAGCTCTTTGGTTGAAATATAAAATGTTGCATACTTTTAGCTGCACTTCATATGGCAACTTCATTGTGCATTGAAGCGTGACCAGTGGGAAAAGGAGACTGAAAATCAGTAGTATGTTTGATAAAAAGCTTACTTGTCAAGTCTTGTCACTTGAGTTGCAACGTGAGCTCATATGACATATTTTGAAGGGGAATAAACAAGTTGGTTTAACAAAGTGGTTTAAGGAATAGTTTGTGAATTTGACAAATGCCATTGAAGTCACACAAATTCACAGCTCAAGCTCATGAAATTTGTTCAATTAAACAGCTGTGGTTGACAGGCGTACTGAATGGTCTAACAAGTGCGTAGGAAATTCTGCCAAAATGGCAACCACATAACCGAATGTCTTTGACAATGTGCGTTGGTATAACGAACATGGCAAGCAAATAACGCATACGCCACGTGTGTCGATCACGCACCACCTTGGCCAATCCTTGGCTCAACTTGGCTTACATTACTTTAGCTGCTGCCCACACACACACGTTTCTTGTTCATGTAACAAAGATACTTTTTTTTGGCTAAGAAATGAAATATCTTTTGTTATCCAAAAAGGAGAGTTATTGCACCAAAGCAACGAACCAAGACGACAGAACCATGAGTGTGTGGGTGTAAGTATGAATGTGTGTCTCACACATGAGACCAGTAACAATTCTTTGTTGCTTGTCACGTGCAACGTTGGCGAACTTTCGTTGTGCCAGAATTTCGCTTTAATATTGTGATAGTTTGTCTGTTGTTTCTATGACATGTTCTGCGACTTGTGTGTTTTTGCTTTCATCTTGAATAGCTTCTCTAACAACAGTTTATTTAAGCCAATTATGCAACATTAATAACACACAGATGAGTAATGCGTGCATGTGCGCTAGCCGGTGTGTGTGTGGGTGGTTGCGTGGGTGTTTGATGATTAAGCAAAGAAAGTTGTTGCATATGCCATGGCTGTGGTATAACAACATTTCTTGTTGTTCAATAAAACATACACAAAGGCAAATAATAACCTTTTGTATTTTCACCTACGAAATTGTCACATTTCTATGCACGCACATGTTTGTTCTATGTCACTGCCACCTGTGTATGACATGAAGTAAGTCGGCATTTTTGTGTTGGTTGACTACTTGTGTAAAAGAAGCTTTAATTGATTGTATAACTTTACATGCTTTTAAATTTACCTAAAATGTTTTTTTAATAATCGCAAAAAGTCGAAATTTTTCTCAAATGTTTCAAAGTTCAAGTACAAATTTGCCTTAGCAAGAGTTGCAGGGCACAACTCATTGCTTTCAACGAAGTACTTGGCAAACTTTTGCTTAGCCTGCTAAGCTACAATAAAGCCAAGTCTGTGTTAAGCGGTCAAAGCTCTTAAGCCAATAATTCTTTTCGTAATGCACACTTTGTTCCTATCAGTGCAACAAAAGCGAGAAGCGCAAAAGTATCGAGTAAACGCAATAAATTATCAGAAAATCCAATTTCTACACTAACAAACTCTATAAATAAAAGAGCAACGGCAAAAACTATGAGCGTGCATAGAAAACCCAAAAAGAAAAGAAAAAGTCGTAAAAATATAATCAAATAATAAATTTTGTTATTCGAACTCATTGGTAATGCAATACAAGTGTACAAAATGGCGTTTTTTGTTTCATTGTTTCGCTTCTCCTTCGGCGCACATAAATTATAACAAAACAGTCGCGTCTTTTTTTTCACACCCTCAAAAAAAACGCAAGAGGAAATTTTGGTATTTAAATATTGTTCAAAAATACGATTTGCAACACGCTCTGCCAGCTGCGTGCTTAAATCACATTTGATAATGAAAATGGCGCAAGGAAATGTGAGGCGGAAATGCGCGCCAGGCGGCAACTCATTTTATAGTAGCAGCACTTTTCACTCACTCAACGTCATATAATTGTGCTGTTCATATGTATTTATATATATGAAGGTATATTCTTTTACTCAAATTAACTAGACACACGCAAACATCGAAGAAAACATTCTTTTGTAGGAAACACGGCGTATACATAATATTTTCTCATTATGAAAAAATTTAAGTGAAAGTAAACAAAAAAAATTAAATGAAAAATGCATTTCAATTTTAACAAAAAATTCAAGGTTGTTGTTTGTTGCCTTAAAGTTAACCTTTTACGGTGTGCAGTTGAGCCCTCTGTGTGTGTTGTAGATGACATTAAAAGCCACTCAAGTCGCTTCCTGCTTCCATTTGTCCTTTATGCTTACATTTTTTAATATCCTGGTATCTTGTTGATTTGCCTGTCAGTTTTTCTGAAACTTTGCTTAAATCGCTCAAGACTGCCGGCACTTGACAACTCGTCTTTAGGTCAAGTTGGCAAGGTTGAACAATGTTGCCAATTGCATAAAAATGTTTTGCTTTGCAACATGTTGCAAGGCCAGAAACTTGTCTGCTGTTACAACTTGAATAAAGTATGTTGTTTTCTCCTGTTGCATTATTTATTAATGTAATTTTGTATGCATTTGCATTTATTTTTGCTAAAATATTCAGAAATACCTTGAGAGACTTTTTTATAAAATGTTTTGTTTTTAGTTGGCGAATATTTTTGTATTAAGCTTTTAATGCAGAAAAGAAAAACATTACTAGTTACAGGAAACTGCATTCAATTTAAGACTTAAGGCAAAAACAAAAAAGTTAACAACTCTAACTCTTTTTGAGCAGATTCATAGCACAAAACTAATACAATGATATGTAAAAACACCAAAAAAGATGTATGACTGATAATATTTGTCTTTAAACAAATTTATTCATGGCGACGACTTTGTTTGTAAGCGCACTCAACATGGTTCATTATTTTTGCAACTTCAACAACTGATGAGTTTTAAACTAATATGTTTCAATTATATTGAAAAACTTTGTAAACTTGTTATGAAGACTTGAGCACAGTTTAATTTCCGTTAACATTCATTATTGTCAAACAATCAAAAAAAACTACAAAGAAAAAAGGAAAAATAAAATAAAAAATCGATTAGATATTTATTAAAAAATACAAGACAACATACGACAGACAAATCAGTGTAATTTGCAATTAGTCACTGATATGTCATAAAGCCATGGCAGCTAGGCGTTCCGTGCTCAAGTCAAGAAAGAAGGTCGATGATATATTGGGCATAGAGAAATTTAATACTAAAAAGCATTTCCGCTTCAACGAGAATAATTTGTTGGAGCACTTTGGTGATTTTCGCAAACGCACTTATGGCTTCAAGCGTGCACACTCTTCAAGCACACCATTCCCAAAGGCAAGTCATGGCGTCGATCTGACCAAGGTCAGCGAAGTGCTGCAGCAGAAATTACAAAAACACAAAGCGCGTTTGAAGCCAGAGCTGACTCAAGCTGACAGTAACACAAGTAGTGGCATTTACGATAAAAGGAGCCTAAATCAATCGACAAGCAGTACGGAATCCTTGGAAGGTCGTTGTTACATGATGGCGCCAGCAAGTTCACACCGCACGGTAAATACATTTGAAATGCGTCGCAAGATCTTCGATAAAGCCGAATTTACTATAACGCGTGGCAAGCCGATGTCGGATGTTTTTCCCAATGTGATAGGTCCAGACTGCAAGATAAGATCGGCCAGTTTCGAAGAGTACCTGAATATTCGACAATTTGCGCAGTTTCAAAATTTATCTATTTCGGACTAAACATCGTCCGTCATTAAGCCATTGCGCTGCGGCGTTATCATGAGTCATTAACTTCATTTATATTTTTTAATTCTATTCTGAAGAATAAAGAAAAATTGTGACTTCTTTCTGAAGTAAATAATCGACTTGCCAGTTCATTTTGTTAAAATGAAGATCAGATAGTCGAAATTTAATTGCATGCAATTATCGATAAAAAGTTTAATTCAATTTCAAGGAATCGCTCAATTCAATTCGGTAAAAACGAATGAAAGTAAAATAATTGCAGAACAATTTGTTTATTTTTGTTTAATTTGGTTTTGTTTTAAGAGTTTTGTATTATTTTGTGAAATGCAAATTTTGTGGCAAAATGTTTTTGTTTTGCTTACTGATTTTTTTGCTGTTGCTTCATATATCAGCAGCTGCACATGATTTACATTTTTTATTATCTGCATACTTTTTTGTAATGCAATATTTCATATGCAGAGATGACGCTTCCGAGTCTATTCCAATTTTTATTTTTTATGCTGAGTAATTTAAAAATAAATTCTGAGTTCAGTTTCATAAAAGTACTTATATTAATTGAAGGTCAACTTAAAGGGTGTCCTTAAAAAGACAGACTTTAATTCTGAGTTTTAAACATACATATATAATGAGTAAAGTAAAAGCCTTTTACTAACTATTGATGTCTTCAAAAAATACTTTAACCGACACATGTCCACTGTCTTTAATAAAACGAACTATAAGTTTCATAATTAATGGGTCAGCATAATTAATGGTTCTTACAGTTCAAATATTATACTTCCATTTGAAATGAGATAAAAAACAATTTATTTGTTTGTTCTTTTCACTTATTTCTATACTATTTAAGGTCTAATACCCGTCAACCCAATTGACATACATAAGTTGTCTAATCGTAGCTTATTTAATGCTATGATGTGTTTAAGTCGACCGTTAATGATCGTTTTTGGTTTGTAAAAAATGTATATAATAAATATTTTAAGAAAATTGTTTTAAAATGTACAATTCAACAATAAAAATACTCCATTTTTTTGCACTCCATCAATTGTTGTTCTTTTGTTGTGAATTGTATAAAATTTTGCATATTTTCAATCATTTCGTTTACCTTTTTTCTCATGTGGCTAATAAAATACCTTTTATTGTTTTCATAATCGCGCCGAAAGTCAAATACAAAAAATATAAAAATCATAAAAAGTTATTTTTTAACACTTTTTCATTTACAAAATGCGGTAAAATGAAGCGAAAATGTGCACTGAAGTTGAAAAGGCGAACCAAAATCGAAATTAACATTCGCCAAATCGACTACAAGCGAATTAAATTTTATCACAAAAAAAAATATAGAAGGAGAACTGAATAAATTTTTATGACTTTAAACAGTTTGGTTGGCATGGTTATTACTTTTTGTAATGATTATCGTCCCGTCGTGAATCAATTAACTTTAACTTCAGCTTATTTTCAACTTGTGCTTTTGCTTTTGTACACATTTCAGATGCCTGTCATCCGTACGAGCCATTCAAGTGCCCCGGCGATGGCAACTGCATTTCCATACAGTATTTATGCGATGGCGCGCCCGATTGTTCCGATGGCTATGACGAGGACATGCGTCTCTGTACAGCGGGTAAGTGAAAAACTTATTGTAGTTGAATTGCGTACGAGTGCCTAATTGGCAGTTCATGTTCAACGTGGTGAGTGTGCAAAGTTCGGTCATGCGCCTAAAATGCTGTTGCGCATAAATTCGATTGAATCTTGCTCGTTCTTGTGTCCACTCTCGTTGCTTTTTGCTGTTTTCTGTTTTCTGTTTGCTGGCCTCTTGTGAGCTCATGTCATCGTCAACGTTGCTTGTGGTCAATTTATGCGTCATTGACTTGACTTGCATTTTAATTGTATTACGATGCAAAATTGTCTGCCAGTGACCAGAAAAGAGGAAGCTATCAATTGAACAACATTATTGCCGGACGACCAGTAGAAAATGTACATGTGACTAACCTTTCAGGCATTGAAAATTTAATTTCTGTTCGAAAGTCATTTAACATGAAAACAGATATTTCCTTCTTCATTAGTGAGAAGCAATGATTTTTTGATTTGTGTATGTTTGAGCACCAAATAGACTGCATTTCTTTTTACGAGAATTGTCTGATGTGCTATTGTCCGCGCTATACATTTTGTTGCCAGTAAAAGAGTTTGAACATTTTTTAATTCAGAAAGATTTCATTCCATGTTTTTAAGTCAACTAAAATTGCTGCAAATCACATGTATTCAACTGTCAACTAATCAAACTAAGATTTACTGCTAAAATTGATTTCGTCCATGGTTATATTACAAGTTGCACACTTACTTCAAGCTCAGCCTAAGTTGTAAAACCCAAAATTAATTTGCAAATCATAAAACTTTGTAAATTTTCAACATCTTAAAACTTTAGCCACGCGCTTGATACCTCGTTAAGGTTTTGTGTCAACCTCAGTTGTGTAATTTGGCTAATAAGATTAACCAAAAACTACACAAATTGTGTACAAGCCCACAAAACTTGTGCACGAAACACACAAAAGTTTCGTTTTGTTGACAAGTTAATACAACGAATTCGCGCAAAACACGCCAAACTATTAAGAATTAGTTTGACTTTGATATTTCCGAAACTTGAAACAAACAGAACGTTGACAAGTTTGAAAGGCTCTAAGGGCATATGCAGGAAACTTTCCAACGAAATAGACCGCAAGGTTCTGATATGTTCATAAAAAAAATATTTTAAACATAATGTTTTTTATTTCGGCTCGAATTATTTAAAAAATTATTGTTGTTCCCTTGCAGTGCAGTGTGATTGCTCAGCATGGCAACAAGCGCCAAGTGGCTAACTTCTAATTGAACTGACGTTCGTTCTGTGCTTGAAGAGGCGCGAAATATGCTCAAAGGCTTCGTTTGATTTCCATTTGGAGGGTCACTTGAACCGTTCATGTGCAAACGCTTTCATTTTGTGTTCATTTCAGACGCATATTCATTTAACTTTACTGCGCTTACTTGGCACACTTGTTAGCCTCTATTTTTAAGTTTTTTGTTTTTTCAAAACTCTTTTTTTTTTTTTAAATATAACTTTTTCTCTATTTGGATTTGGATTTTGTTTTTGCATCTGTTGCCTGCTGATGGCCCACATATGTCGACCGCTTTTAGCATATGTAACAGTAGCAAGGACATGCCGTTTGCATATATGAAAGCACGAACACTTACACACGCGCATAGGCACACAAGCAAACATGCAAACGCTGCTTGACACTGTGTTTGTACATTTAGTTACAACGTTTGTATTTGTTATGCAAATGATGCCGTTTGCAAGCCATTTTGTTTTTTTTTTTTCGTTTGTCTACATGACGATGTCGATGTGTAGCGTAGTAAAGGGTGCAGTGTGTGTGTGTGTGAGTATGCCATGTTTGCCCTTAACTTGTGACATGTCTGCGCGCAGTTTCAACTTCATTCAACCCGATTTATATCTAAAACTTAAATAAACAAAAGAAAAAAGAAAGGATCTTGATGCAGACGACATTTTTTGTTAAATTTTTTTCACTGTTTCATTTCATTTCACTTTGGTTTTTTTCCTTTTCTTGTTTGTTATTTCAACTGTATTGTGAAATAAACTTTTTGCCAGTGATTGTTTAAAGAATGTCAAAGTTAATTTCCCAAGTGGCTGTATTGTTCAAATACCCAGTGTCAGAATCCATGACTCCTTGAAGTTTATTTATGCAAATGATTTTTGGTTGGAATTTCGAAACTTTCTGCACAGATTTGCATTAAAAATTGTTGCATATGAATGAGCCAAAATTAGCACTTGCTCATTTTATACGAAATTATTAAAATTATGGTTATACATTTTTGATAATTAAAACAAGTTTGATAAGCTTCGTTAAATAATACAAAATTAAATGTCAAAAGCAATGTGAATTCACAATTATTTTATAAATGCAAATAGAAAAGAAAAACAATCATTTCATTTTTCATTCATACAAATAAACAATCAATTAAATCTCAGACACAAATAATTATTATACAACAATTAAAAGAAAATATTTATGCAATGAACGAATTAATTAAAAAGCTGAAAAAATATGTAATAATTTCGGTTTTCGATAACATTAATTTGTGCGGCAATTATGAAAGCAGAATGTTTAATAGTAATTTATTACTTTTAGCCGTGGGAAAGCAAATGGATAATGCAACAAATGTTGTAATGTTGTTGTTGAGTATACGCGACTGCACAAATGCACAGAGGCATTAAAGTGCCTTCATTGTTCCTATGAGAACATGTATGGGCAGTGGAGTAATGCAAGAAGTGCAGAAATTCATGCAAGATCATGTAGTTGAATCTCAGATGTATGAATAAAAGCATAGTTTGTTTAATAAAAACTACTTTTGCAAGAATGCTGATTGTTTTCTATTTATGAATAAAACACTTCGTTAGCCAATTTAGCAATAACTTTTAATAATTTCTTGAAGTGAGTAAAATCAAAAACCAACAATGCAAATTTCAAAAAGTCATAACAGAAATTTAAAAAGGGCAAAAAGTAATGAAAATGGTGAGCAAATTGCGCGCTAAATTCTTAGCAAGTCGGCAAAAGAACAACAATAATAAAATAATAATAAAAATAAAAAGAAGAAGGGAAAACAAGAAAAGCAAATTTTGTGTGCAACGAACTTGAACGCAAAACTTTAAGCAAACAAAATTCAAGCCACTAATTGACGCAATTCACAGCGGCAGCTCAGAGAAAAACACAACCGAAAACTTGGTATTTCGAAGGATGCCAAAAGAAGACCGATATCAAATGCCAATGCAAGCGTAAAGGCATTGAATAAACAAAGTCGATGAAGACTTTATGTGCCCTTAGCATGCACGGGCCTTGAAACGCGACTGAGCACACATACAAACACACACACACACACACACACACAAACAGAGAGACAAACAGACACATGCAAACAAGATAACTATTTTGGCATTGCAAGGAATCATTGAAGTGCCTCAGACAAAACGGCGAAGAAGCAGAAGAAGATTCGCGCGTCTGTTGTCAAGACATCGTTAATGGTTGCCCTAAAGGACGTGGGCCGGGCATGGGTGTGGTCGTACCAAATTGTGTGGCGTGATGAGTCGACCATGAATGCTTTTGATAAATTATGATGCTCAGCCGCGTTCGTATTACTAGCATCTGGCAGACCGGCAGCGGAAGAAAACTAACTGGATAATAGTGCTGGCAATTTGCAGCATTTTATGTGTGTGTCTGTGTGTGTATATGTGGTGTAGTGTATGGCAATTTGAAGTGTAATTGTTGTGGCTGCTGGCTTGTTAGAGTACATAATTAAGCTTCTTAAATGTCACTCATAGAGTTTATCTAATCATCATGTTTATCGCTTCACTCCACCATTTTGACTTCTTCCACTGACTCAGTCTTCTCTACATGTTTTCAGCTAAACGTCCGCCCGTCGAGGAGACCGCCTCATTCTTACAGAGCCTGATCGCTTCGCATGGACCCAACTATCTTGAAAAGTTATTCGGCCGTAACGCACGCGATGCTCTCGCACCACTTGGCGGCGTCGAGAAGGTTGCCATTGCATTGAGCGAGTCGCAAACAATTGAGGACTTTGGCGCTGCTTTGCATCTGATGAGGTGAGTTGGTTTTTTGTTGGAGTAAATTATCGTATCATTGAAGCATTAAGTCTGGGTCAAAATACTGCCACAAGCTCAATTAAACGTAAAATTATCGTTTCATTACTTGTTTGACTTCGTTGTCAGAACAAAAACGATAAAGACGTTTTTGTTTTTGTGACCTTATGCGTTAAATAAACTTTTGTGCAGACGCCTCAAGTTACAAAACCAAAGTAGAAAAAAAGTTTCAAATTCATGCAACACAAAGAAAAACTATAACCGAAAATGTAACCCGCACACAGAGAAATGTGCACATACATGTTTGTAGTGGAAACAATAAAAGCTTTTAAATAAACTTAATTTGCCTGTGGCTTCATCACGTCGCTGACCCACCGACTCCTCTCTGCTCATACACATGATGTTATGCTATAGTTTTTTGTAAAGTTTCTATGCTCAAATATTTTATTGTGCAAATAATTTACTTCAAAACTTTCGTAAATTTCTTTGCTCTTGGTAACTTCATAATTCTTCTTTATTGACCATCATTTGTTTTATTTTATTTTTTTATGTTGGTTTATTGTTGTGTCTTTTCGTCTGACAAATATTAAACACAGACAAACATAAATTTTAATGCACAATTTTAATTAACATCAACAAGAGGCGAGTAATGACAAACAGGCGCCTTCAAAGTGCTTTCAAAAGTGCTCTTGTACTTGATATTTTCATTATGTGCAAGTGACTTAATTGTTATGGTGTTTTGTCAAAATATTCTTGATTAAATTTAAACAAGAGAAAGCAGAAATTGACAAGTTGTACATGCCTGTAAGAGTTGCTGAGTATGAGTAATGTTTATTGTTGGAGACGAGACCTCTTAGCAATATGAATACGATAGATGTTCGAGTCAATAAACAACGTTTTCCAATTACAAATTTATAAACGTTTGAAAAATCACAGAGTACTGCAAATGACATTTGTTTATTGAAAATGTGAGAGTCTGCCAAAGGAATATTGACATTTATTATTGTTCTTTAATTTTCTTATTCAAATTTGGTATTTAAAGGAATGTTTTTCTTGTATTTTTGTATTTAAAAAATCTGCAAACAAATTTGATCATTAGACAAGAGAATAAAGTGCAAGCAAAACAACCACAAGTGTAAACACAAGTAGAACAACACAAAAAATTCATTAAAATACAACAACAAAATTTTCGCCGCATGGCAAATAAACAGCAACAATTTGTAAAAGACATGCAACAATAACGAAATATGCTCGACTTGACTCGACTCAACTGAACTCAACGCAATATAACTCACCGCAACTCAAACAAGCCTAAAAGCATGCAACAATAAAACGTTAACAAAATGGTGAGCCACACGACATGCGCACAGGTAGTGCGGTAGTGCGGCATTGAGGTGAAGGAACGTTTGACACTTGCCACATACCAAAAACTTACATGAAACGAATTGATAAATTAGCACCTGTGTCTTTTAGCCTCTTTGCGCTGCTGTCCTTTAGCCTGACTTACTATCGGCAAGATGAACAATGACTGCTTTAATTTCATGACTCACAGTCAGCACGATGATAATGCCAAAAGGCGAAATGTATTTTGTAAAATTTCATCAACGCAATTAATTGAGATTGAAGCAATGAGCACAAAGACTCGCACACCTAGAAAACCAAAAACAAGCATACGTTCATGAAGGCGACGAGGCATTTGTAGGCCGCAAAAATAACTGCCAACGGCGTTGGGTGACATGCACGAGTGAATATTATTAATGTGTATTTTGCACCATTGACAATGAGAAGCCGCACGAAGAGCAAAGCCATTTCAACAAGGACGACACCTGCAGGGATTAATTATGAAAAGTCTATAACAGAAGAGCGACGAACCTCAGCGCATACAAACATAATTATACATGTGTGTGTGTGTGTATGCGTATGTGGGTGTATAAGTTGTGTGTTTGAACATATTTGTGTAGTGTGTTGGCGAGTAAATATTATTAATAATTTTGTGAAGCCTTCGCCTAAGGCTTTTTACTAATACATTTAAGTTACATGGCAACCCTGTTGATTATTCGCTTCAATTACTGTCATTTTAAGCTTCTCTGAGTAAATGGAGGGCTTTATCTCGTAATAGCGTCAGACTTATGTATGTGGTAAACGTAGATGAGTTTTAAAGCTTCTCTGAGTACTTTGATGGGGCAATTATATATGCATAGAATAGACTTACATGAGCAAAGTAGATGAGATGTCTTAAAACTTATAATTTTTGTTCGAATAAGTTGGAATGCAAAAATTCCATTTGACTTTAAATCAATAATTTTCGATATAGCATTGAATAAAACTAACATTTCTTAATCATTTCAGATCCGATCTTGAACATTTGCGCTCAGTATTTATGGCTGTTGAAAATGGCGATCTTGGCATGTTAAAATCACTTGGCATCAAGGACTCTGAACTTGGCGATGTAAAATTCTTTTTGGAGAAACTGGTCAACACTGGTTTCCTCGACTGAGTAGCACCAGATCCGGCTTCTGGATTTTATTACGCACACGCACAGCCCATCAATCCTAATTTCTATTCATATCTGGGTACGCCTTATGATAATTACAATTATTAAAAGGGTCTACTTCATAGACACACAACACGACACAGACACAACACACACAGACACACACACAGTTTTTCTCAAATTTTAAACGAACTTTATTTGACTTCAAAACTTAATTTTTCTACAGATTTTGAAAACCCTAAGACACTTTTTATATAAAAAAATCAGAAAAAGCACAAAAAAAAATCGCAAAAATTATTTTAAAAACACAAAAAAAAATTTTTCTGCCGTCTCCAAAAACAAATAAACTGCTTCTAACTCTGAGCTTTCTGATAATATTATACAAATCTTTCGAGCATTTTGCTCTCTACTTTTTATAATTTTTAAATATTTCATGTCTTAAAATCTTGAGAAAAAACAAACGCCGCTAAAAGAAAAAAATCATTAATGACATTAAAAAAGTATAAAATGTGGAAGCAGGATCGGTCAGGACAATGAAATGATGTATGTGAAAACATCAATGAAACAACAAAAACAAAAAGAAAAAAAAATGAAGTAACAAAAAACAAAAAAGAAAAAATCTCAAAAGTGTAAAATATTTTTGAAAAAAAATCAATCTATGTGTTTCAATGCTTTTCAATCTCTTTAAATAAACTAAAAAACATATAAAAACTTTTTATGTCTACAATAAAACTTTACAACAAAATGGTATTCAACAAACAGAAATCCTATGAAATCAGTAAAAAACCTTCCAAAATATCCTCACGAGAAGTGAAAAATAAATCAACGACACAACGCGTACAAGCAAATTAAAGTTTCATGCGGTAAATTTCCAAAAAATAACAATATACTTTTTCTCTATTCGATAAATTTATTAAAAAAAAAAACTAGTAGAAATATTATTATTATGTGTGTATTTTGAGATATATACGAATATATTTTTAAACACTTATTATATATCAGTAAAATTAGTCTAAGCGATGAATGTTGACGGAAATAACAAATCCAAGCCCTGCAGCTATTGAACTTAATAAATAAGAACACTTTCTTTTATGAATCGTCACCAAATTAGATTTTTCCCGTTAAAAAAGCTGACCAGCCAGTGCAAAGTATCTATGATGTCTAAATGTCAAAATAGCGTTAGCAAATTTAAAAAAAAAAAAAACAAAACTTAACTCAAGTCTAAGTATTTTTGAAAATAATTTTATCTAAAAAAAAACAAGTTCGAATGAAGAAAACAAAACTTCGATTGAAAAAATCTCAAATTTGAAATATCTGAAATTTAAAAAAAATAATTACTGTTTTTAGTCGCACTAAAGAAATAGACTTGTTTAGTAATATTTTAGCAGCCAGTTTTGCGAACCAACTAACTGACCCACCCAAAAGCAGCAAAGAAGACAAGAAGATTTGAATGCGACTTATGTTGAACTGTGGCAAACTTAAGGACCAATTTTAGGAAAATCAAAAATTATTTTTCGTCAATCGACATTTTCAGCCTAGTTCAGTATGTATTGTAGACTATTATAGGGAGGAAAAATGGCAAAATAATACTACTTTTAAATATTCTCTAATCAAGCTGTAATTAAGGAGAAGTAAAAAAACACTTGATCATTTTTAATATTTTTTCACAAAGCTGAGATATTTCCATAAGTTTTTAAGCTGCATGTTTGACACAATGCATTCAAATAAGTTATTTAACAAAACTGGTTCCTAAAGTCAATAAGTGTTAGCGAAAATAAAAAAAAAATATTTCAAAAATATATAAAATAAAAATATTATACTAAGAAAGTTTTTGAGCTATAAATGTCGTAAATTACTTGAACATAAACAATTAATTAAACTAAAAGAAAAGAAAAGCTTAGAGGAAACGAAACGAGGAAGCAAAACACTTTTAAAGTTACGATTGGAAATAGAAGGCAAGACATGATATTGTACGTAAATATGGACAATTATTTGTCTTGAAAAAGGATAAAGAAATGCAAAACAAAGAAAAACTAGAGTGAAGCAAAAATAAAACGAACCCAACGTAGTAAAAAAAGGAGAATATCAAATATTATCAACAAGTTTCGAAATAACACTGTGAGTAAACAAAAAAAAAAACAGTTAAGGAATAACACTGAAAACACATTTGAGAATTAAAAAAAAAAAAAAAAAATACTTAACAAAAAAGAAGAACTTTTAAATAATGGAGTTATAAGTACCTTGAATTAGCTTGTAGTATTTAAAAAGACGAAAAAAGTAACCCAAAACAAAGAAACATTTGAATATTATTACAAAATAAATGTTTTAAAATTATTATCAGTGTCTATGCAAATGTTAAATAACTATGAAAACTATAATATTTCCACTTAAATAGGAAATAAAAATACGAGTACGAGTAGCAAGCAAATAAATAAGCGCAGAAAAAACTTGATGATCCATTGAATTATATATACGAAAATAAAATATTACAAAAAAAATTAAATATACTTAACAAATTAAATAAATTATTTAAGTGAATATTCAAAATTATGAATATGATATTTTAAGCATGATATGTATTAACATACGACAAGAGAACTATTTAGAAAAAAACGAGTGTAAATAACGAGACAAACTACTTATGGCAAATGCAAGTGAAATGAAATGAAAACACTAAAAAAAGAAAAGAAAAAAAAAGCGTGATAATTTCATTTTAAAAAATGATTCGATGATATTTTAACAGAAACTATTATTATTAAATGTAAAAACCAACCACTTTTTTTTTTAATGATTTTATTTTGAAAACAAACGAAACAAAAATATATATATAAAAATATACATACATATGGCAAAAAATTAGAGAAGCCAAAAATTTTCGTATTCGTCGCTGTTAATTTTGCATATTTTTACACTCTCAAATACAAAAACAAAAAGAATTTTATTATTCAATCTTAATTAGTACACTATATCGCAAACATATCAACAGCTTTCAATCTTATTCTAATTGTAAAGCAGAAAATATAATATTCTATACGAAAAATATAAACATATATATAAATATAAATATAAATGGAAAAAACTTGCAATATAATGCAGAGTCAGAAAACATATCACAGCAAAAGAACATATCAGAAAAAACGAAAAAAAAAATTGTCAAGAAAAATTAATATAATATTATAAACTACTTTTATATATATTTTTCTTAAGATGTATAATTTTTATACTTAAAAAATATATTTTGAATAATTATTTTCTTTTTGCCTTTTCGGTAAACATAAACAAGTAAAACTTGAAAAACAAAAAAAAAATATTAATAATTATTTATAACATAAATTATATGTAACTCAATTTGTTATTTATTTATTTTTTATTGTAACTTAAAAAAACTTTTGCTGCTTGTTTTCATGTTTTTCAAAACTGACCCAATTTGCAAGACAAATGCTTTAAAAATTATATTTTTCTAAGCATTTGTTTTTACATTGAAAAATATTTAAGCGATTAACAAAAGTTCATTTAATTTGTATTAATTTAATTTTTGCTATTCTTAAAAACGTTAAAACAAAAAAAAACCAAATCTTATACATATCAAAAGTTAATTAAAAAAAAGAAAAAAAAATATTAAAAATAATTATATGAAAAAATATATTTACTTATCAACAAACTTAAGATCGAAAAAATTTAAAAAATACTGTTACAAAAAAAAATATAAAAAGCAAAGAAAAAATATAAAAAAAAAAAATAAATGAAAAATATGTCTTAACGATTATTAAAAGATGAAATATTACCGATGGCAAACTTAAATAAATTTTTATCATTCCAATGGAGTTTTATCGATGTGACGTTTAATGATCGAAATTAAAGTTGTTTTATTTAAATGTGGGGGAGTTAAAGTACTTTTACGACAAAACTTTTCGAAAAACATCTCAAGGCTTTAATTGAGGAACGTGCACATTGCGCAAAGTTTATAATTGCAATCGAAAAATGTTCATTTAAATAAGATTTGATAAGATAAGCGTGAGCAAGTCTACAATTCTATTATTCTTTTGAAATACCTGAGTGAGAGTGTGAAGTAATAAATATGCGACTCATTAGACAAGTTGCTGCTTGTTTCATATTTATTTTATTTTTTTTTTCGCAATTCAACTGTGCTACTCATGTCTAATCAGCAGACAAAATTTGTTTCAGTTTTTTCACGTTTAGTGTTTTTTTTTCGAATTGTTTTTGTTTCTTGCCTCAGTTGTGTTTCAGCTAATGTCTAACAATAATTTTCAATGGCCGAGCTCATGCCTCAGTGAGTGTCTTCAGTTGCGTTTTAATTCTGAGCGTGTGCGGGCGCTGTCAAGCGATAAGTTGGTGTGAAAAATTATTACATATTTATTTGATTAATTAATTGCAAAAAACAGCAGGAGTCTTGTGTGATAAATTTGTGATTAGTGTGCGGTACGACAGTAACTTCAAGTTGTTATTGTTTATATAAGTATAGTGAAAAGCAGCCCACTTGCAGCTTTTAATTAAACGGTTTAATTGATAAGCGATGATTTATCTTGTTTAATGCTCTTGAATATTCATTTTTATCTCATTTGCTTTCATAAGAATCTACAAGTAAATCATCAGTACTAAAAAGAGCATCAAAGTTTTTAATCTGCTTAGTGAATATATAATGAATTTATAGGCAAAAGAATTTATTGAATATTGTAATAAAATAAAATCGTAAATGAAAACGAAGAAAATCACTTGAATCCTTTTGCAGTGAGTCTGCATGTGTGTGTGTGTGTACGATTTAATCGCTAAGAAAATCAAAACGCTGCCTGAAGTTATGCAACAGTATTCATGTATGCGCGTGTCTTAGCTTAAGCTTGTCTCCTTGGCGTTCTTTTTTTTCGCAAGTTTACTAACAAGATGTTTGATCCTGCGGATTATGAGAACATCTATTCCGACGTTGACTTGGCTATGGAGGATTTAGAATATTATGTCGAACTGCCTACCTATCAAATGAGCTACGATGAGTTCCGTCAACGTTTCATGGGTAAGTGTGTCAAATGATGCTTTCTCTTTCTTTCTCGTTTTCTTTTATAGACCTGATGACTTTGTTTTTCTTTTGTTAACATTTCGCTGCTTGTTTTAAAGCTTATCGTGCTTTGTTTACGCTTGATATGCGTGACAGATAAGAATTTTTTTTCATTTCATTTTATTTTCGTTGTTATTTTGGGAATTTTGAATAAATAATTGCACATTAAATCGTTGTCGTGCGTGGCCATAATAGTAGTCATAAGAGTTTTACAGATACAGTTTAGCTGACTGTACATTGCTTATGCCGTTAAGGAAAAACACACATAATACTAAATTACATAAATTCTCATTTATATGTACTTTGCTGATCTTAAATTTGTATGGCCTTTTTCTTTTCTTGACTTCACTTAAAATTTCGCAGTAAATTTCGCCTTTCACTTACACAATTCTGCACCATAAATTATGCGTATGCAAATCAGCTGACGCCCAAAGGTCAAGTGAAGCCAATGAGTGGCGTCTGAGGCTCAATCATAACGGTTCTGTGCATTGCAACTGACCCAAGTGCAAGAAAGAGAGAGATTGAGAAAGGGAACATGAAAAACGGAGAAAACATAAATAAGCTGGCAAAAGTTAAACAACAACAAATACGAAATTAATTCTTATGAGCGCGCAGCTGGCTTCGGACAGACAAACATGGTACGCACACTCATCTATAGGGAGGAAGAGTCAAAGCATACGACACGCGCTATTGTTAAGCTGGCAGCGCTGCGCTGCGCACTTGGCGCAAAAGGGCTAAACTGCAGTGTACGCCGCTCTCACGTTCAATTAATCTTTGACACTGTGTTGTCTTTCTCTGTCGCTCTCCCGCTCCATTCGAGCACTCGGCGCAGCAACACGAAGAACAACCGGCATTTGTAACATGTCGATCTCTTCTCACACTCTCTCTCTCTCTGTCTCTATTAAACTCATTTGGGCTATTAAAACAGAAAGAAAAAATTGTTAAGCCAAGTTCGTATACATTTTGAACTCTCTGCGGCTTGTTTCAATTCACTTCATTTCAGTTTTGCGAGATACGTTGAGCGTTTAACAACGAGTTTTGTCTGTTTGTCGCTTCTTGCCGTTTTCTCCAATGTAAAAAAAAAAAAACGAAGCAATACAAAAATAAAAAATTAATGTGAAAAAAAGCTAAATTGTATGGGCAAAATTGTGTGCAAATCATAAAATACCTTTGAAGTGTGTTTAAAGTTAAAGGCTTTAAATTATCAGTAAATGCCCAAAAAGAAAAGCGAAAATTGTTTTAATAAGAAGAAGCAGTAATCGAAGCTTTGTTAAAGCGTCGTTGCAAGCAGCAGAAAGCCAAATGGCGATTCTATATGCATATAGATATATACATGTGTGTGTTTGTGTGTGTGTTGAATAAATCAAGTCAAATAAAACAAACAAAAACAGAAAATCTATTAAAAATATGAGTAATAATTGTGCAAATAGTGACTTCACCTGCGTCATCAAGCTTTTGAACTCCGCCCTTGGCCCGTCTCTTCTTTATGCTCACCTTGACTTTAATGGCTTTTATAAAGAAGCAGCAATAACCGTATTTTTTTTTTTAATTTGCTCATTTCACTTTAATTTAAACGTAGAAGCAGGAAAATAAGAGATAGTTGAAAGTTGAAAGATTTTCCCCGCAGCAATTCAAAGAATTCTTTTCTTTTTATCATTCTTTCGCTGTGTGCTTTATCTTTATTTTCTTTTTTGAACATATTTGTTTCATTTTGTCTTTACTGCTGCGCTGTTGCTTCTTTTTCTGCCTCTTGTTTCGATCTTTGCCTTTAACTCTTTCGCTCAACACTATTTTGCTCGTCGTTTGCCCAAACGCGTTGGCAACAACCACAAGTACAACAGACACAAAACAAAAACAAAAGCAACAACTATGAGAAAGAAACAACAAAAAAAGCGGTTGCTTTGCTCCATTGTTAGCGGCATTTCTGGTTTCGTTTTTCAATTTGAATTCTTATAAGCCAAAGTAGAAGAGCGCATGAGCACCGATTGTCTGAGAGTAAGCCTAAAGAGTGAGAGAGCGCAAAGTGTCATGCGATCGTGGAATGACACAAATGGCGAGTAATAAGAACGAAACGAAATGGCCTCATGAAACGCGCTTAGTAGAGTTTTGTTTATTTTTTTTTTATTTGAAAGATAGCATTAGTAATTTTTCCAATTGAAAAGGTGTGTTAAATAGAATAGAATAAGGCTTGGCAATTGTATTTAAATGAAATGGGCTAGTTCACCTTGTTACCTTTTTAAATTGACTACACTTGAATTTATAATTTGTGCAAAAAACTTGAACCTCACGTAATTACAGAAAACTTAAATACATTAAAAACATAATTTTTTCGTGCTCACATGTAGTATCTTATCAGACAACGAGTAGAAAATTTGACAATAAATTTGTTTTTGCTTAAACAAGAATCATATAAGAAATGAGTTTAACTGATATACAAAGACTTACCGGCGCAACAATTGGTAAATGAAACAAATATTGGCGCGAGCATAGACAGAATGAGAAAGAGAATGTGTGCTAATGATGAGAGCGGACAGCGTGATAATGAAACGGCAACCTGTTGTTTTAGGAAGTGAACGAGTGAAAAGAGATAAGCAAAACAAAGTGCAACAATTTGAAGAAAAAAAAAAACAAAATAACAAAAAAATACTCTAACAAAACAGAAAATTAATGAGCAATAACGAAACCAAGAAAGCATAATAAATAAAAAAGCGAAGAAATTCTTACAAAAACAAATAAACAAATAATGAGCCAAGCAAAGCAAAATTAAGAAAAATGTCCGAAGTCTGTTTAAAAATATTTTGTTTTATTATTTTTTTATTTTTTGTCGTTTTATTGCCATTTGTTTACGCTTCTTTAATTTCGTATGGCAAAAAAATGTGCGAAGCAAAATAAACAATAAATATTGTTTACTTTTACTTTTTGTTTATTTATTTATTTTTTTGTTCAAATATTTATGGCAGTGGCGCCAAACTTTATCCTTAAATGATCTCTTACGTTCTTTTTCGTGTTTTTTATAAAAGGTGTGAATTTGTTGACAGCAAGGGAAAGAGTAAAGTGTTAATAATTAAAACAATCAAAAAATAAAGAAATTTCGCAACACTCATAAACAGAAGAGTGAAAAAAAACCGAGAAATATGAAAACGTTTTAATAGCAACGACAATTTCAGCTTCAACGACTTTTACGAGCTCTTTATTTTTTTGTACTTCATATTTTTGGATTAATTTTTTTTTAACGAAGTTATCAACACGAAATAAACACGAATTATGGAAACAGCGATTTTAATTGGTAAGCTTATTATGTAAAACAAGAAAATTAATAAATACCTTAAGAAAATCAGAGGACTTTTAAATTAAGGTTGAGCATACAATTTGTAAACGATCTTTTACCAACGTTGACACTTTGAAACTTCTTCTTATACTAAAAAAGCCTCAGAAATGACAACGCTTCTTCTGAAGATTGTTCTCCAAATAACCTTGGGATTGATTTCCAAGAAAACAAACTCCTTTTTTACACTGGAGGGTCATTTAGTTGTGATTCGGATCGGACCTTGTTGTAGTGTTTGTTGATTTCTTTTTTTAACGTCCTGTACTTTTAGTTTAAGTTGAAAATTTTTGTCCAAATTCTTTTTTAGGGTTCAATATTTTAAATTTCAAGAGTTAATTTTCAGCTTTCTCGCACACACACATTAGCTTCTTTTCAAGAAAAAATAATTTAAAATATTCAATATCCCAATTATTGATCCTACCAGCATAGCTTATATGTTGCTGACATTTGTGCTGTCATGTCGAACCGAAAGTAAATTGTTACATTTGTGCTCCAAAAACATGACTTTGACTCGTACACTCGTACATTTTAAACGCACATACATTTTTTGTTGCTGCCCGAGTGACTGAGACATCGAAGCACATGTATTAAAAGAGAAAAACAAGAACGGAGCAAATGCCAGCAAACCACCATCGAAAGTGGCCACATGTTGCACACACCCAGACGATTGAGGGGCGTTACAAGTTTTTAACTAAATACTGATACACACTCACACACACACACACACATCCCAACCCCTCGACCAACTCTTTCATTTATTTAAGTATTCAACGATCAGGCACATAGTTGCAGATACAAAGCTATAAACGCAAACACACACATCATTAATTGTACAAAAAACAACAAGAACAACAACAACAAATACACTGCCAAATGAGGCGCTTATCTGTCGTCTCTCCCCCTCATGGCTTGGTCTGTTGCTTTAGCAAGCCATGATTGCCAAGCGTGGCTGCACACGCTTCTCGACTGTGTGTGTGTGTGTGTGTGTATGTGCGGTGTCACTGAAGCGTCACGAGTCGCGTAACCCGCAAATACTTTTTTTTCCATGGACTTCACTAATGAGTCGATCTGCTACAATTGAGTCGTGTTTGAAATCGAACTGCGGTGTTGGCACTGGCAGTGGCAGCGGCAGCGGTGGTGGCGTCGGTGGTATTTGTGTTGGCCGTCAACCATATGCATGAATTACTCTTGTTTCGACGCAATTGTCTGCCTCAAAGTCTATACGAGTTGAGTGTCGATTTGTCATTTATTATGCTAGGCTGTGTGTGAATGTATGTGTGTCCGTCCGTACGCCAGCTGTGGCATGCACATTTGCATTTTGCTTGGTATTTGGGCCACTCACTCACTCGCTCAGAATATAAGTCGCATACGCCCATGAGATACGAGACATGAAAATCGATTTGTAGAATTGAGTTTTGGCATATGACTCCGATTTGATTTTACTTGTGTTCTGTTTATTGCTTCAATGATTTATTTGTCATTATCAGATTTATGATTTCTTTTTTTTTTGCGATGAAATTCTTGCACGATGACTCTTGGCAGAATTTCAATTAAGTTTTACTTAAAAGAAAAGTTTGCACAAAAGTTGTGTGCAAAAGATACAAACATGTGTGAACAAAGAAAACTTTGAATTCATTTTTAATTAAAAATGTTTGATTAAAAATATGTTTTTTCAAAAACTTTAAAATAGTTGTGAACTCAATTACGTATTTGAAAGATGAAATGAATGAATGCTGAATGCAAATGCAGTAAGGTCTTGAAATGCTGCCAAAATAACTAAATAGCCTTTTTGAAGTGTACCCAAACCCTTATCAATTGTGCCATCATGCACAGCTTGCCACAATTTCTTAGAGATATTTTTATAAAATAAAAAATTGAAAACACTAAAAATTCTTGAATATAAATCAAAAATCAAAACAACAAGCCAGACAAGCAAAGCTAACGAAATAAACAATTCAAAACCTGTTCTGAAAAAAGAAACAAAACAAAAAAAAAAAAAAAAACACGCGTTACAAAACAAGTTAAAGCCAAAATCAAATAACGTGTAGGGTGCATGTGACGGCCAAAACAAGACATCAAAGCAGGCAACAACGACTTGTGGGTACAAAATTGCGCTTGGCATTTGACGACGCCTCCACGGAACTGAAAAAAATAAGAAAAAAAAATAAAAAAAAATAAAATATATTTATAAAATTTACGCCAACAAACAAGTGCGGACAGATACTCGAACCGACAAGCGTTTAAAACACAGGTTGCCACGGAAGTTTAAGTTTTTTTTTTAACTTTTTTTGCTTTTAGTAACTGTTTTTTAACAACAGTAGAAACAACAACAGCAACGACACAAGTAACTGTTTCTACCAGGCCAACGGCATCGATCACACTCAGATGTGCAATCGCTGCAGATGTTGTTGGCTTCGCCGCCGCCTTGCCACCCGCACGTTGTTGACTCTTTAGTTTTTATTTGCAATATTTGATTTGCAGCGCAACAAAAAAAAAAAAAATAAAAAAAGACACGTGCACTTTTGCAAATCAATTTTTGGCCGTCAGCAATTTCGCTTTCGTTGTGAGGGGCAAAAAGCCCCCAAATTGTTTGAACTTTCAAATTGAAAAGTGTGCAAAGTTACTTGTTTGTAACTTGTCTGCAATTTGTCAAAAGAAACAAACTGTAAATAAATAAATAAATAAGAAAACAATTGTTTACTTTGTTGCTCTTATTGCTTTTGTTTATTTAATCGTCCCACATTGTTGGTCGTTGGTTTACGCCTTATTAGCTCCAGTACTTTTACGTTAAATTAATTGAAAAACTCTTTATTTCAATCGCATTCGCCAAGTGTCCACTGGAGGCAAATATACACACACGCATATTTGTTTATTTACACATTCATTAATGTTTCGGATAATTGAATTTACTTATCGCGAAATTCATTCATTAATTGCAAAGTGAAGTAAAACGCGGCACAGAAATTCGTGCTGGCTATCAAAACAGGTTCTTGCAAGCGCGTCTCACGTTCATATTTCAGCTGCGAGTTTGAGTTAAGGTTTTTTCAATATACATGTGGGAAAATGTTGGTATAAATAATAACCGATGTGCGTTATTGGCTTTAGAGATCAAAAAAGAATCGATATAAGTATAAGTTAATAGAGAGAATAAAGTTTTTGGTGTGAAAAAATACTAATCCGACTATTCTGGCCACTCTGATTTACACTGTTAATAGAAATATTCTATTAAACGACATGTAAATAGGATAATAGCGTGCCGCATTCTGGACGGGTGTGCAAACATTTTAATAGCTGAATTTTTGATCATTTTACTGTAACAGGAATCCTATAAATTTCTTTTTCCTATAAATTTTTCTATTAACGAAAATATTAAGAGCACCCTAAAGACAATTCTAATAGAGTTTAGGGTCTTATCCCAAAAAAAAAACACAAATGTGGAACGGTCAGAAATAAAGTTTGATAATATGAAATTTTTCATAAAATAGAGAAAATATTTAATAATTTGTATACATTATCAAGATTTGCCAGCAATATTTTCTATCGAATTTATGGCTTCAATAAATTCTTTTAATTTTGCCTTGACTGATAAGCTCTTTTATAAACTGATTGACTGCAGAATTTAATAACTACTAACATTTCTCAACACGTTTAGACATTTTATACATACTTGTGTACCATAAAAAGTCACTTAAAAAAATAACAACCAACATTGCGGCAACATTAGCAATAACAAGATTTTGTAGCATTTTCGCACGCGTTACTTGCCACATAATTTTTCGTTTTATTTTTATTAATTTTAAACATTTTTGTTGTCGTTGTTGTCTGCCAACAGAAGCCAGTGAAAAACCCACAAAAATCCACTAAAAACCCACGACAGTCAACGTCATCATCAACATTATCCAAGCTCAGCATGTCATTTAAACGCGCTTTAAGCGCTTTCAGATAAAAACAGCAAAGCACAGAAACGCAAAACCGTTGCAGAAAAACGGAAGTCACTTAACGGTTGTTACAGTGTTGAGAAGCGTGCGAAAATTCACGAAACTGTTGTGCAGATATGAAGATGAGCAGAGTGAACAAAAAAATTAATAAAGTTTTCACATTGTGTGAAATAATGAATGAATAAGTGAAGAGGCGTAACAAAGTTAATTCATAGCAATTAATGCCTTCACAATTGTCGCTCTGCAATGTTCGCAAATTATTTGAGTTGCAAAAATCATTAATTGTGAATTAATGTCGTCGTAAATGTTGTTCACATTTCATACATCTTGGTTGGCGTTCGAACGCTTTCCAATTTTCGCTCTCACTTGTTGATGTTTTAACATTTATTTATGATATTTATTCACTTCTTTTTATCAATTTATTCGTTCAAGTCATTTTTAATGCAGAGATCGTTTCAATGACAAATAACACATTGCGAATTTTTTCTACTCACTTATTGAGTCATTTGATTAGAACCTTGAAACTTGATTAAAGTCATTTTCATTCGTGTAGATTTCGTTGAATTCTTTTTTGTCATTTGTTTGTTTTTGATTATTTATTTATTAAAGAAATGTTTACAAAATGTTAATTCCCATGTGTAGAAACACGAACATGTTGATATCATTTGCATTGTGAATTTTTAGCATATTTTTTGCTTTTTTTCATGATTTCGTATTTTTTTTTGTTGTTTCATGCCTGAAAATTTATTGCAAAGCGAACACATTTCAATATAAATTTATTTTGTTCAATTCTTTTTTGATTTTTTTCGCGCTTTTGTCGATTGACTGATGTCATTACGCCCATCATACGGTTTTGAATAACGTTTCGTCTCGTTTCAGTTAACTTTTTTTATTGTCTAGTGACGCACACCCACGCCCCTTACCGCGCTTTGTAAATTTATTGCCCTCAATTATAAACCAATAAATTTTTATTTTATTGCCTTCATTGGTAATGTTGCAAAAACAAAAATGAAAAATAGAAGAGACAAATAGCATTTTTATAAATCTTGCAAACCATTAAATTGTTAAGTATTTCATTTCGTTGATTGAAGTCAGGTGCGCATTTATTTATGGATGTTTGTTACCGTCTTATACGGTAGTCGATGAAAATCATTAATAATTTTAAGATTAAAGTGCTGAAATCGACTTTTTGCTTATGATTGAAGTTGATTTTTATTCAGTTTATTTGTGTTTTTTTTGGGAAAGTTAATTTTGTTTCGTCAGTCAATATTGAATTAATGGCTTACGTCAAATTGTATTTATTAATTAGTAGCTCAGTGCCTATTTATGGACTTTACTACCTCTTTAACCTTATATGATAGTAAAGGCAATCACTCAACCATAACTCAATTGCGTGTGGTTCTCAAATCATGACTGTCTATTGAAAATACCGGAAAAGCAAAGCTGTCAACAGCCAAAACAAACTCTCGACAACGATCACAAGCACATGATATTCGTATTTAATGAAATTTATAACAATTACACTTCTTATATAATACTACAAATTTACTACGACAGCAACAGCAACAACAACAACAGCAATGTTGTATTGAAAGTCGACGTACCGAAACGTCACAATTATGTCAAAAGCTATAAAGAATTTTGCTGATAAGTCAAGTCGAGTCGAATCGAATCGAGTTCGACAAAATGCTTATCAGTGCTTCAAGCTATACAAAGTTCCTTAACCCCTTTACGGATACTCATTCACCGAGCCTAATAAACAAAAAGAAAAAACGTACTAAACATTGTGCGTGCGTGACACACAAACGGCGTGAGACTGTAAAGAAAAAAACAAAACTTGGAAGAAACACTTGTAGTGAGGTGAAGAAGAAGAGGACTACAAATAAACAATCTTGGCATAATTTTAAAAATATTATTTTGTTTTTCCTGTTTTATTTGTTTATTTGTCTGAATCGGAATCTTTGTCTGTCTGCCAGTTTGTCAGTCTGTCTGAAAGTCTGTGTCAGCCTGTTAGGCAACTGCAGTGGCGCATGCCAAACTGGCGACTACAAATAAACATTGTCACAGATGAATTGGTTTTGTTTATTGTTGTTTAAGTTATTGTACGCTACAAGAGATTAACAGTGAGTAGCTACATTAGTATTTAGTTAGCGTTTGTTACACTCTAAAGTAAACGAAATCAAAGAACGAACATGAGCAGTTGACGAACTTTGAATTCAAGCCACACGTCTCCTTCTTATTTTAGTATTTTACAACTTATTGGTAGCGTACAAATAAGTCTACTAAGCTGTCGTTGTTTTGGCTTGTTTCCAACTTTTTTGGTTCTATCTTTCTTTTCCTTCTCTCTTGTTTGTATTTTCTACTTTCCTATCAGGCGCCATGATCTGTTCCCTAAGCAAGCGTAACAGCGGTGGGACCAAGAAAACAATCATTTGAAGAACTCATCACCTGTCAGATCTGGTATCTCGATTTCATTGAAAATGCTTCAATTGCGCACTTTGATTTTATGGTCAAGTGAGTTTTCCACACTTTGAGCGCTGCGCTTCAATGCACTCATGAAGCTTTAAAGCAATGACTTTGCACATGAACATGAACCAGACTTTCATCTAATTTCTTTTTTAGTTTTTGCCAATTCAAGTTCAAATTGTCAATTGAATTGTGTAAAACTTTCTAATTATTTCTGTTAACTTTTGCACAATCTTTTTTTTGCCGTTTTGTCATCGCAGTTGCTGTTGTTGACATCTTTGCAAATATTTATAACAATAACATAAACTTAACAACAGTTGCTGTCAATATTTATTGTTTTACTAAGTACTGCACTTTTTTTTTTTTTTTATTCCTTGTTTTGAAAATAACAAGTTTTGTTAAATTGCGCATTTGTTGCACTTGAGCGTAGCGAAACAGTAACTTGAAATGTTGCCGACTTTGTGACGTCGCTACGTTCAGATAGTCAAATAGATAGATACACAAAGAGTTAAATACGGATTGTTGGATAAGTAAATAATTAATTGTCTGGACAGCTGAAGGCGTTTTGCAATTCAGCAAAAATATTTCAAAATTTAAAGATTTAAAAAATTGCACGTTGCAAATTTGAATGTAACTGATGATAAACATGTATAAACACTTTGTAATGCAAACATGTACGGAAACCTTAAGAATTATCTAACACTGACCGCTTTATTGTCTTCTTAATTACGGTCAATTCACCAATTCGTTGTTTATGTCTTGGCTTCACTTTTGTATCATTCGATTTCTTTATTTCGTTGTTTGTCGATATCCCAAAGGCGATTTTTCTTTACAGTTCGATTACCGGCATATTTTGTACGTGACTTGCTTAGCATTTTCCCTCATACGCCGACACGTTGTGATTCGCATAACGATGAGCAGTTATGTACTTGTATTTTGGTGGGTATGATGATGTGCCCCAAGTTTTCCATGTTGGATACAAGACAATGAATTCGTTTGTCTTTGGAAACTATTCTCTTTTGTTTTTTTTTGTGTTGCGGGTAATTGAAGTTGTCTCGTGAGCTGGTCTGGTGTAGGGAAAACAATTTTGTGTGTGTGCGTGTGTATGTCTGTACTAAGTCAGAGTATATTGAAGTAAAAATAGCATTGACCAACTAAATATTAATTTACTCACTAGGGTGTGGAACGTCATGAACATATTTCAATGGTAGTTAATTCAATGAAAATATATGTCTGCATATACCAGCTAAAAATAGCTATTAACAGCAAGCCCAGGCAATGTTTTTATCAGTAACACTTTCCAGAGCTTAAATTCACACATGATTAATAAAAAATTGTCGCTCATTAAATAACGATTCATTGCTATTAATACTTAATGATGCACAGTTAACCCTAAGATGACGTCAAGCATTTCTACAAGGTCACAAGCACCTCAACCAAGTCAATTTGCTGGTAATTCGCAACTTCTTCATCCACATCTTCTTGTTGGGTCCATTACATACGTGTGTGTGTGTGGTAACTCATTTAGAACTTTTACTCATTTTTAATTGGAAACGCACGCTTCAATGGTCCACCGATGCCGTATTGCAACAAACCACAAAAAAAAACTAATTGCTTGACACTGAACAAGGCAAGCAGGATTGATTGGGTGACTGTGTGAGTGAGTGTGTGACGAACGGACCGACCGATTGACTGACGGACTGATTGATTGATTGCTAAATGTGTGTGGGAGCTGCTTACGTGTGGCAGAAACACACACACATTTGACCCATTAATGACACGAAGCAGAAAAACGGCACAAAGCGCACTCAAAAATGACATTGATGAGATTGCAACGATGACGTTGACTTTTAGAAATGAGTTTTCTGCGCAGGCAGAAATGTGTTCAATGGCCAACAATGGCCACGCCCTTAATTTATTGTCTTAGCACGTAAAAGTGTAAGCTTACAACAACTTAACACTTAACGGTTGCTTAGACTGTGGGTCATCAATATTCTGGGTTTTTGGTTTTCTTGAAACTTTAGTGTCATTAAAAAACAATTTTACAAACAAAGTTTTTCAACCTTTTGTAACATTTAAGTTTACTTTTGGGTTAGTAGCCAAGTTATAAGGCATTGAAAAATTACAATTTTGAGGGTGTTTTTTTTTCACAAGTTTTAATGAATATGAATTGACACAAGTTTTACTAAGCCATTAATAGTTGTGGCGCACACTTATTTGACTAGTTTGTTATTCTTAGAAATTGTACGCCATCATTTTCGCAGAGTTGTCAATTAAAGTTGTTTGTCTGCAATTTTTGCAATGCACATACAACAGTAACATCTTTTTATTACTACAAAAAAAGAAAAACCAAAGCAACAATTGTACAATCACACATACATGCACGCAACTCATCATTTGCAATATCATCGACAACATCGTCACAATCATCTCTGTTCACATGCACATGCATTTGAGTCAACTTCAACTTCAGTGTCAATTACAGCAATTTTAATCTTTTTGTTGTTCCTTCATTACTTTCAACTCCGTAACGTTGAACGTCTCGGTCTCACTTCGTCTGAACCGTCCGTTAGTGATTCTAGCTTAATATCTATACAATAATTACATACCCGGAAACATTTCAACATCATATTGGACTCTTTGCTTACAGTAATTTGTCAGCATTGCCAAGGGGCGTGCAGGCAGACTTATTCAGTTGGGGAAATGATCTGTGCCATGCAGGAAAATGTTACAATTTTAAAGTGGAGAAAAAGTGAAATTTTACAAAATGTATGTTGATTTCTGAAACAAAAAAAAAAACAATTAGGTGAACATGAACGCATAAATTAGAAGATATTTTTCATGAACTTACAACGCCTCCCAACGACACTCAACAGATTACCACAACTGGTCACATGTCAAATGCAACTTTATCTAAATCAGTGTACATATATGTATATAATTATAATAACACGCCAATGTTTTAGTACTTCAATTACTTACTCAGCTTAACAATTGTTATTTACAACGAGTTTGCTGAATAAAAAATAAAAATTTATTATATCAAAGTTACAAGCAATACTCCAAAGCCGGGCATCAATCAACTAAATGTTTGTGGCAGGCGATGGCGTGACGCGAGTTTGGCCCGAAAGCGCAACATACTGGCTAATCGACTGAAACTGCGGTTTCGCACAAAACTGACAAATGACTGATTTAGTGAGTGAATGAGAGACAAAACGACATGCTACATGCACAACATGCAAAACTTGTACCCTACCCGATACTACTTCAGTGGTCTTACAGTTCAGTCGTTCAGATATGCTCATACTCACTCACTGAGTTGCAATAATCATCGGGGGGAGTGTGTTTGTGTATGGGGTAATCGATCGTTGCTAATTGATTTGTATATTTTTGCACTTTTGGCTACAAAATGTCAGCTCATTAGCGCAGGCTTAGAATCAACGTCAATGCAACGTTGAGATCTAAAAAGCGTACTTTAGTTTTATAGAACTTCGAATACGACAAGTCATTTCTTTATAGCGCCTTATTAAGCGTTGAGTGCTTAATGGCTTATAATGTGATTTTAAAGTCAGCAAGCAATGCAAAAGGTCGTAAACTTGATACACCAAGCTAAGACAGCAACAGAAGATGCTCAATACTAAAACTCTTTCTGATTTTTTGCTTGTTTTGCAGATGAACGACAACACATACAGAAGAAAACTTTTACGAAATGGATAAATTCACACCTGTTGAAGACCCAGTGCACGCCAGTGAATGATCTCTTCGAAGATCTACGCGATGGTCATCGTCTCTTGGCTTTGCTGAGTGTGCTAACGCAGACACAGTTGGTAGGTGCAAAAGTAACATTTTAAAAATCGAAAATACTGACTTTTAATTATTAACAGAAACCGGAAAAAGGACGTATGCGTGTACATCACATCAACAATTTGAATAAGGTCATGAATGTCATACAACAGCATGGCGTTAAACTGGTCAACATCTCCAGTGATGACATTGTGGGTGGCAACCCTAAGCTAACATTAGGTCTCATTTGGCTCATCGCACTCGAATTCAATGGCCACCATCTAGTCAAAAGTCATTCGAGTAATGGCGTTGAGAAGTCTCTGCTCGCCTGGGCTAGACAGTATACAGAACCACATGGTCTGGTGCTCAATGACTTTTCCTCATCTTGGGCGGATGGACGTGCATTCCTCATGATACTTGCCGCGCATTTGCCATGCGTGGCGTTAAACACTGAAATTGCGAAGCATCCGCTAGCGCGTCTACATAATGCCTTCGACCTGGCACATCGCTACTATAAGATTGAGAAACTGCTGGATCCAGAGGATGTGCACACACATAAGCCGGACAACAAATCTATACAGATGTATGTCATGTGTTTGTATCATGCAATGGAATCGATGCGTAATAGTGGCGCGGGCGCTGATACCGTGCTCTTCGCTGAGGTACAAGCGGCTGCGGTACGAGAACCACCATGTACAAGTATTACCGATTTGGATGAGGTGCCGTTAGATAATAGTCCGATGATGGCTTATACGACCGATATAACGGAGAGTTTTCCAAACTCGGACACACAAATTAAGACACACTTATTGAGCTACGATAAGACACGTCCATTGAGCACTGCGACAAATGCCTCCGTCGAGATTAACAGCTACCAAACAGCGCTGGAGGGTGTGCTCACGCTGTTGCTGGATGATGAGCAGTTATTGTCGAAGGATGTGCCTGAGCCGAAAGATTTTCAAAGTGCAAAGGTGCAGTTTCATGAAAATGAGCATTTCATGTTGAAGCTAACCGAGCATCAAGAGTTTGTCGGTGAAGCGCTTGAGGAAGGCTCAAATTTGATTAGTGAGTCGCAAAAAAGCTCGGGTCTATCCGCTGAAGATCAAGACGAGGTGCGTCAACAAATGGTGCTGCTGAACGAACGCTGGGAGACGTTGCGTCTGCGCGCGCTCGATGTGCAGTCTAAGACACTACGCCGATTGGCAGAGTTTCAAACAGAGAAGCTGGATAAGTTGCGTCAGTTCTTGACCAATGTCGAAGATCGTATATCGCATATGTCGGACATTGGACCGAGTGTATCGGAATCGGAACAGCAGCTGAAGGAAGCGCGGCGCCTCAAGACAGACCTGAGTGAGCAGCAGGAGTTAGTCGATAGTCTAAGCAATATGGTCGTGATCGTAAACGATGAATCAGGCAACTTTAATGATTTGGAGGACAAGTTGTGCGCGCTGGGCGAACGTTGGTCGCATGTGGTCAAATGGAGTGATTTGCGTGTGGAGAAACTGCAACAATACAAGTGCATTTCACGTTGGCTAGATGCACGCGAGCAGGACCTCAAGCACATGGAGACCAAGGATGTTACGGACTTAGGCAGTATTACAAAGCGCATGAATGATCTTAACTACTGTGCCAAGGATCTACTTGAGTTGCAGCGTTATCTGATCGATCTGCGGCAAATGGTCGCGGCAACGTTGCAGGATGGCGATGATAAAGGTGAGCGCGTGCTAATGCAACTAGAGAGCTTCGAAGATCGTCTGGACGCGTTAAAGCAGATCGTTGAGGTGCAAACGGAGCGTATCGAGACGAAAGGCTTTAAGTTTGGACGCGATCGTGCCTCGTACGATGATAGTCGTGTGGTGCGACCAGACGGTTGGGTTGACTATCAGCTCATTATACGTTTCGGCGACGAAGAAGATGCAGAGTCGGTGCCGGAATTCGAACGCGGCACTGAGAAGCAGTTGGAGAAGTCAAATGATAGAAAAGAGATTAAAGCTAACTCACCGTTAACCAGCAAAAAGCGCAAATTACGTAACACGGACAATTATTACCTGCTTGAAGGACACATTATGGAGCATTTTAATTATCTCTCCGATATTGAAGATCGTTTGCTACAAGTTCAACGTCGGAGTTTGTTTAATCAGTGCGAGTTGTTGACAAATTTAGAGGCGGAGGTACTTAAGCGATTGGAGACAATGAATGAGTTGAAAACGCTGTACGAAGTTTGTGAACAGGAGGCGCCTGGACGCAACCTCATTATGGAAGCGTCGAACATCAAACAGATCGACGAGCGTTATGCGCAATTAAAATTGCGTTTAGCAAAGCAGCAAATAGACACAGCGGAGATTGTAGCCAAGGAGAAGTTCTACAATAGTCTGACGGGTTTCAAATTGGTACTAGCCGATTCTCGGGATTGGTACAAGCAACATGCGGGCACAGCTACAAAGCAAGAACTGGAGCAGCGTTTGAGCAACATGGAATCGCTAACAACGGAGATTGCCAATGCGAAGTCAACAACGGCAACGCTTAGTGAAGATCTGGCGGAATGGAAACAGGACTTTAACCTCTTTTATGATAGTTGGCACGATATGAAACAAGCGATTTGTACATTAATACAACAACGTGGCGATACCGATGAGTTTTCCGAGAAGTTACAAGTATTGAAAGACTTTTTAGCGCAAGAAGCGCATTTCAAGGTACGTGTAACAACGCTCGAGGTTATGCAGGGACAACAGCAGCGCTTGAATAAATTGGTCGACGAGCTGGAGGCACTCAAAACAAACTTCGACTACGTACAGCACTGTAGGCCGGCCGCTTTGAGTCAGGAATTTGTCGAAGCTTATCAAAAGTTGCCTGAGCAACTGAGCGAACGTGTGATCAAGCAGACGACAGCGATTGAGAATCTCAATCATTTTACTGCTGAATACAATGCAATAATTGCGGTGCTGCGCAAGCTGGAGGCGCAACTAAAGCAAAGTGAAACCACTGCAATAGTTGTGGAAGCTGAACCGTTGCATGATTTGCGCAAATTGGAAATCGACGTAATTAGCGCACGTAACTTTAGCGAGATAATTATCAAGGATGCAGAGCCTGAGCACCGTGAAACATTGCAGGCCCAAATCAAGGCGTTGAATGAACTCTACGAGCAAGTTGTGCAACTGCAACGCGCCCGAGACGTGCAGCAAACACAGTTAGACACAAAGTTGGTGGAGATTTATGAACGATTAAATGCAACTGAAAAATGGCTTGCTGAACTGGAGGCTAACACGCCGAAAACACAAACTTCAGAAATAAATAACTCCAATGAACTCTTTCAAATTAAATGCAAATTTCAAACGCTTAAAGAGACTTGCGAACGTGAGACAATGAATTTCCGTGAACTAAATGAGCTCGGCGCGGAGTTGCTGTTGCAAATGGATGAGCTGAAGACACAAGGCGCTGTTGAAACGGATGTGAAGTATGCTGGCTTGGCGAAAAAGTTCACACGTCTAAATGCACGCTGGACTGAAGTCACAGCTCTGGTGTATGCAAAGACAGCGGCACTCGAGCACATTTCAACGCAGCTTGGTGAGTTTAAGAAGTTCGTTGTATCCGAGACGGGCTACTTGGATCGCTTAGAGAACAAGATACGCGCTACGCCAGAGAATGCAGATGCGGAGGAAATTATGGAGGAATTGGATGTGAGTTGATCTTATTTATTGTACTGAAAATAGTTTGATTAATTTTGATCGCACTTGCAGGACCTCGAGAACGTGCTGCGTGCTCATTCTGACGAATGGCTCGATAAGATTCAAGAGATTGGCGCCGAGCTAATTGAAAATGAGTTTATGGCCAGCACAATGCGCCAGGACATCGAGCGTATTATCGAACGTTGGACGCAGTTGCAGCAAAAGGCAAAACAACGCACAGAAATCCTCGAGCAAGAAGTCAGCGAAGCCGAACAATCCGAGAAATGCATTGTGCAATTTGAGGCTTGGCTGACGCGTGTAGACGAGATACTCAGCGATCATCTGGAAAATGATGTTACGATTGAGGATCTACCCGAGGATTTTCAGGTACTTAGAAGAAACTTAAAAAAACACTGAAAACTTAATATTTTTTAATCTTTGTCTTGAAAAAATCTTGCCAGCGTTTGACTAATGAATTCACCACGAATGAAGGCAATTTCAAGCAAATCGAAGAACTCATTGCCGAACACACACAGAATGGAAAAATAGAGGCCGCCAATCGCCTGCAGGAGCAGTTAAATCTTATGGAATTGCGTTTCAAGGCTTGTCAATTAAAGCTGAACAAATGCACGGCGCCACAACCCGCCTACGAGTCGCACCTGAATCGTGCCGTTGCGGAATTACGCAATGTCGAGCGTTCCACGCTTGTTCTCGATGTGGCCTCGGCGGGACCACCAACAGTGAATACACAGTATCAGAAATGCCTGGTAAGTCAAATGTGCTTCTCTTTTAAAATCGTATGTAATTTGTTCGCTGTCTCTTTAACAGGAAATCTATCGTAAACTATCCGAAATAAAATCAGAAATCGAGAGCACCATTAAAACAGGTCGCAAAGTCTGTGAGGATAAGTTTACAAAGTCGCCAAAGCAATTGAGTCAACGCATTGATGCACTAAAGCATCTTTATAATGCATTGGGTGAGAATGTTACTCAATCGAAGGCTTTCCTCGAGGGTCTACTCAAACTCGCACGACAACTGCAAGAGTGCTTCGATCGCGCCGATGCGCTTATACGACGCTTTGAATCGCCACAGCAGCTTCAGGATCGAAACTCTGTATTTCTGGAATTCGAAGATGTTCTGCAACGTTGTGAAGAGATTTACAACGAGTATGGTAAATCGTGCGATCAAAGTTGCATGACTGAAACAAGACAGCGTATCGATGCGCTTAAGGCAACATATACTAAATTGACCAGTGAAGATATCATTAAACGACTGAGTGAAATGAAGTCAACGTTGCAGAACTTGGATAATATTTCTTTAGAGACATTAAAGTATGTAATTTTATTTGTGTGCAATGAAAATTTATCTTATTTCTTTTTCTTCTTTTTTCTGATTTTTCTGTCACTGCTACAGAGCAATGGAACATGATCTAAAGCAAATTAATGTGCCTTCAAATCCTGAAATTGAAAAACTGCAGCAACAAGTGATTGCCATCGTTGTGGTGAGTTGTTTGTTGGACGTGCACATTTTTTAATATTTCTTAAGGTTTTAAGTTTTCTAACATTTGTACATATGTATGTATTTTTATCAAAACCCACCTGCTTTATCCTCTTTTGTTTGTTCATTACTGTCATGTTCAATACACACCAGCTCGTTTGTCCTGCTCGATGTTTATATAATGTAAGACTTACTTTTCATTTTACCTTGTTTCTTCATTTGCAATGTAAGCTTTCAATCCACAAGTGACGAACACTTCATCCCTAGCCATTTGTTCTCTTTCCAACTTTTTTGTGAAAGTGTTCGTTTGCCAAGCTTTTTTCATCATCACCGCACATTTGCTTTTTCAACCTGTAAATACATTTTGCATTTACCATTTTCCATAGTAATAGAAGTAGTGTTCTATTTGTCTACGTCTTCTTAGTGAAGGTACATTTACGTTTATCTGTAAATAATTCAATTTTCAAAGCGCTTTTAGTTTTATTGGTCTTGCATTAAATCAACTTTCAGTGCAAACGTAGCTGCGCAACATGCAAGCAACCTGAAGGTGCCTGTGGTGGTGCAGTGTGCCATCGTATCTAAGCTCTGAAATTGTTCAATTTAATGTTGAATTTAATAGAATATTTTTACTTAAATTCAATTTTATGGTACTAAATTGAGGTAATTTTAGTGAAGATAATATTAAACTGAAATCATTATTTATAATTTCGGTAGAAAAGTTTATAGAAAGTTTTAGTTTTTTCTTTGTATCAAGAGAGTTATTAACTAAATTGGAAATGTTGTCCTTCATAATTAAAATTAAACAATTCAGTTAAGTTATTAAAGTAAACATGACTGTGGAAAATGCATTTGCTTGTTAAGTAGTTGAATTATTAATATTTTTTACATTTTTTTTTATTTACAATTTTTTAATTTATTTATAATCTAAGCTTCAATTTCATAATCCCACACATTTTTTAACCACAAAAGCTTTATTTTATTTACCATTTTATCATACATATTTTTATTTAATTATACACATTATAACATTGTTTGTTTTCCATAATTAGTCGCAAATTCATACCACATCCAATTATAAAACAAAAAATACCATTAATATGACATAATCACCCAAATCAATTATTAAAAATGTGAACAAATGAATAAACCCCATCACCGTATCACTATCACTATCAAATCGGCGTCGCAAAAAAAAAATCAAAAAAAAAAATAAATAAGGTGTCATTTTCACGTTAAAAAAATTACTTTGTAGCGATAACTTACTTAATTGCGGAGATCTAATGGTTTGGTTATGGCTGCGCTTAATCCCACAACATAATTGTTATTGTCCACATCATCATTACATAACATGCAATATAGACAACGCTTTTGGAAAAATTTGGGTTGTAAAAATTGTATATTTAAGTTTAAGTTTTGGCCGTGTTTTTTGGGCATGCTGTTAAAAAATCATCAAAATATACATTTATGGGTTCAAGTCGCAATCGGTTTTGTTTACTTCCATACGTGTGGAAACATTAAAGAGTCCTTCACACTAATGCCGAAATTGCATTTTCCTTATTGAACAGGATACATTAAAAGCACGTTTTAATAGCGAATCCTCGCTACTACACGAACTTAATAATTCCACACATAAGTCTACACCGGATGATGATACGGAAATCGTTGTGGTCAGTGATACTGTACGACAGCGACGTGCACGCACACCACAGTCTGGCGATGCCAATGCCTCCACAAGCTCTGCAACTGAAACACCAAAGAAAGATACAAACAATGATAAAGCCACAGATGCGCCAACCACGAATAGTATTGCAACCTTACAACAGTCAGAGAATGATCAACAGCAACACGTATTGCCCGATCTCTTGCCGCCGCAAACCTTCCGCTTAGCCGAATCGAGCACACTCTTTTCGCAAATATCACTTAATCCCAATGCCAAATTGCTGACATCAAGTTCAACACAAGGTTCGATCAAACGCAAAGCGGAGGCGCCGCATGCACAAGTTGTTGAGATAAAAGTAAAGAATATACAGAATGATAAAATGTCTGTGCAGAATATTGCGCTCGAGCCACATGTCGGTGAAATTGTTGATACTGTAAATATTTTGGAGAGCGTAGAACCATTTGTGCCTGAGTTTGTGGAGACTGTACAAATTGTCGATCTGTCTGAGGACTCAGATTCGTCAATGCATGTTGACGCGGATGGTAATGAAGTGCGACGTAGTAAAAGCAAACATTCGCTTTGTGAGACACCGCTGAAAGAAGCGTCAAATGAAGGAAACTTTACTCAGAGCGACGACGCTACTCGGGGAGAGGAAGACGAAGAAGTCGATTTAAGACCGAGCGAAGGCAATACGAGTACGCCATTTTTACGTGTAGAAAAACAACGCATCTCATTTGATGAAAAACGGAAACGTATTGAAAATGAACGTGATATACTCCGTGACTCGGAGGAGGATGAGGCTGCGCCAAGCGATACAAAGGGCACGTTGGCCTCACGGCCATTAAAGGCAAAAAGATGGCGTCATCTTCAAACGGCATTGGATGAGACCTTAGCCGAACCAGGTTCGCCAATACGCGACAGTTTTTATAGTCCGGATAAAGATGCTAGTTTTGATATTGAGCCGTTAGTGTTCTCCGATGATGAAGACATACCAAGATTCTCATTGGAAATGACACCGACTTTTGATTCTGATAGTGATACGGTAATATCAATTAGTTGATTTAGTTAAGTTGACCGTAACTGGGCGTATAATATTATATTTCTTTATATTTCCCGCTTCTGTTCACATTTAGAGTCGCATTGAGACACCAAAAACTAAGAAACCAAACACATTCTTCAATAAAGTGCTTACCTCATCACCATCAGTGGATGATTCCAATATCACACTGAAAAGTCCATTGAGCGACATTATACCAACGCTTAGTAGTACAGCCTCGCTGGAAGTTCGTGTACAGGAGTTCGATAAGGTTGCAAAACACATGATACGAAAATTGGAGGTGACAAAGTTAAAGATTGAACAATGTAATGAGGGGGAAAAGTGAGTTTGTCGTTAAAGAACAACAACGGATAACAACATCTAATTTAAATTTTATTGTAATCACACACACACAGCGCTATTGAGGATCTCAAAATGTTAATCGCGCCCGATGCAGCGACGCTAATCTCACAGGGTGATTCTCTGGTGCTCGAAACACATGGAAAACAGGGCAGCATATCGCGTATCGTTATGCGCACACAGATTATTTTACGTGAGAAGTTTCGTGAGGTGCAACAGGCAAAGTGAGTGAAAGTTTTGAAAATACTAGGAACATCTGAAGAATGAGTACTTATTTTCTTTTTCGTAGAACAAAAATATCAGGTGATGGCAGCACACAGCGCACTACGGCCGAAAAGATCAGCATTAATATTGAAGAGCTAGTGACAAAGGGTCTAAAACGCATAAATGTTATGATCGAGAAACCAATTGATCGCAAGTCGATTGTGGATTTGGAAAAACGATTGCGGGATGTCAATGTGAGTGGTTATTTCCAATCTTAAAATCATTAGTACAAAATAATTAATCGATAACTTTGAAAGCATCTTTTATGATCAAGTAGGAGGCATTTTTTTTAAATGATCATATCACAGACAAGTCGTCTATTTTTTTTTTTGGTGCTCCCACAATTCCCATTTTGGCTTCCAATTTTATAAATTCTTAACGTTTTCGTTTGAAGATAACATCAACCTATTTTTCTTTTCCAACCGCAATTTCTGCATAAATTTTATTGGCCACGGGCCAATCGCACACAATAAAACATCTGGCTAACTTAACATTAAATGATCTTGAACAACGAACACGGTTGAAATATTTTTTTATTACTTATAATTGAAATAATCTATTCATCATCATCATCATTCTGGCAACTAATTTAGCTACGCCACACGAAATTCAAAGTGAGATGAAATCGTTTGTCTCTTGATTTCGGTTTCGCAAATCGTTGTATAAATTCGAAGACAGTCGGACGGCTGTGCACAGACACACACACGACAATTTAATTGCCCTATTGAGAATTTGTTTGTATGTAAGAAACACCCAAAAATACATTTTGACATACTTTACAATAGCATAGAAACATGTGCGTGCATTTATTCGATGAACACCAAAAATGTTGAGCACGGTTATGTTGGCTCTGATTGATGCTGTCCATTTTGTGAGACAAAGAGCGTTTCTTAGCTGAATGACATTTGTGAGAGAGAGCGATACATAAAAGAGAGTGCGTAAAATGTTTCTCAAGTTGCTATTTAGAGAAAATATGTCTCGTTGGCATTTTTATTTTTTAATATTTTTACGAGACGAAAACAAAATAAAGAAATCTGTTCGCCCACAATTCTGTTTATTGTGTGCAAAGTACAGTGATATGAAGTGTAAGAAAGTTCTGCTATTTTTAGTTCCTGAAAGAAAAGTAAGCGACCGTTTAAGTACTACTTAAGTACTTGTCAGTAACTATTATATAAAATAATAATAATATACTATACAAAAAATAAACAAAAATACGCAATCATCTTTAGTGCTTATGTAGTACTTGAACGGCCCCCAAAATAAAAGATCCAAATAAATCTTTAATATTCAAAGCAATGTTAGTACAGACAGAGTTAAAAAGAGTTTAACTCCATTTCCTTTTTGACTGCAGGATGACAGGAGAAAATATCCATATAGAAAATCAATTAACAATCAAATATATAATTTATAACTTTTGCTTAGTTTTTCGAGAAATACCACAAGTTTGAATTTATCTTATGTTCCTGCCAGCAGACCACTGTGTCAATGCATTTCAGCTTGCAGTAGCCGAACAACTCATATCATTAATCATCTCATTCATTTGTTTTTATTTTGATGGCTTCTATGTTTTCTCGATTTGTTGTTATTGTGTGTTCGTTTTTATTAGCACTTCGGTGGGCGACGTGCGCCAGAAGTCTACAAAAATGCTAAAAATATTAAACAAGAATTTCCTAAGCAAGTGAGCCAAATAAAAACACAAAGAATAAAACAAAATACAAACGTTTAAATTTGCTCACCAATGAGTAAACGAAAAGTAGCTGCTTTAGCTGCTCTTTGTCTGTTCTTAACGATCGTGTACCACTGCTGCCATTGCTTACATACCCTTCACTTCATCCTCATCGTCACTCATGAGCCTCGTCAACTTCATGGTAGCAATTCGCTAGAGCAAATGTTTGCAGTGCTTTTTTAGTCTTTCGGCATCTTTTTACACGACGGACGCGTTTCGATGCCTTTTGTTTGGCAGGTTTGAGTAAACCAATTCGGTTAATTTTTTGCCTGTGTCTTTTCTTTGAGTACATTGAGCGTACTTTTACAGTGAAAAATAAACAAAAAAAAAATTTGAAAAAAAGTGAAAACTATTTAACAATTTTGAAAGCTTTGCAATTTCGCGCCTTTTTCCACAATGCAATTCTGCTGGTTGGCACAAACTGTTGTCAGTATCTGATGCCAAGACACATACTACACACCGTCATATGTCGATGCAATTTCACTACAGCATCTCGTCGAAATTCGATGTAGTTTTTTATTTTTTTCAAGCTTACGTGAAAAATTCAATTTTACATCGCTTGTAAACTTTACTCACATTCACTTCGCGCTGTTTGTTTCCGTTTTCGTTCGGTGCGTTCATTGTTGATTTTTCATCATTGGTTTTTCTTTTTTTTCGTGGATATATTCTTCGTTCATTTCACATTTTTTTATACTGTAAGATTACATTTCACATTCACAATTTTATATTTTTTGAACATTTCTTTGGAGAATGAATTCAATAGCAAAATAAAAAATCAACTATATTGTCTGTTTTTGTCTTGCAGGATCGTCGCGACGATTTGAAGGAGATTGTTGGCGCCATTGGCAAGAACGCACAAATGCCAAAGGTTAGTCCGGTCATGATGAATGAAATTGAAAAGGTTAGTTTTCGGTGTTCGTAACTAAAAGCCGTAATTTATTTTATTTCAAATTCTTTTTCAACAATTTTCACTTGTATTCATTGTTTGCAGACTAAAAACAATTTAGTGGCTCATGCGGATTCAATTGAGTTTGCTTTGACCGAATTGAAAAGTGACGCGAAACTTGGCGGTGTGCAAAATGGCAGCAAAGGTGAGTTGACAGTAAAATTTGTGATGTTTTTCATTGGATTTATAGTGTCATTTGTCACTAATTTGTAGTAAAAAAAAACGAAACCAAAAAGTGTAATTGGCATTCTGTTAAATAATTCAATATTGGTCCGAATTAAGTGAATTCTACAAAATAATCTAACAAATTACGTGTATTATATGATATATATATTAAAAAGAAAGCAGAAAATCCTATAAAGCAAACGAACTTGAAATTTACCAAAACATTTTTATGACCAGCAAACAGTTAACGCTTAATTCAACAATGACAAAATGCTTAAAGTAAAGATAAAAAACAAAAACAAACGTTTTAAATATGCCAACAAAAATATTTGCTGCAATGGGAAACCACAAATGTGAAAAATTGTTCACGCTGATGCGCAACTCAACACCACAGAAATCACATAAACCTGTCATAGGGGCGAACACTATTGACACGACACAGCCGGCGGGGCGCCCCAAATTGAAGCAGATGCCGCAACAAAAACGCTTCACAGCAATTGACTTTGCCCTTTTAGCGTTGCGAGATGAGGCCAAAACACTAAATCGCGTTGAACACTTTAAAGTGAACGATTCTTAAATAATAGTTCCTCTACAAACAAGGATTTTAAGCCAACACCACATTTTTGGCCGACCATTCCTATGACAGCTATTGTCTGCTGTCTGTAGAAATAAAAAAACTTTCTACGTTCTAATTCTGCCGCTAACTTTAAACCAGAAGTTCGCATTGAAACGGGCAGACACTCGGATGTTGTTATATCCACTCGTCTCGGCAGGCTGATCAAGTATATATTCATATATACATAAACGAAGATGTCATTTTCTGTGCCTTGCGAACTTCATGACAAAGTTAAAATACTTTTTCAGTTGCTTAAAGATGTAAATCCAAACACAAGATATCACCAACGCAAATTCAATTGCTTAACATTGCGTGAAGAGTAAGACGTATTTTGCATGTCCCAAGTTGTTTTGGTTATTATTTAGATGCGTCTTTATTGATGCGAAACAAAACACATAAACATTTAAATGCAACGAAAATTTTGCCTTAAGCACGAATTTTCCAAAACACACACATGAATATAATTATACGAAATCAGTCCTCTTTCTGAAATATTCCCAAAAGTTTTTTCAAACATTATTCAATCGTAAAATATCAAATTGCTCAAATATACAACATAAATTTTAACCAAATATTAATGTTGTTAATATCGTTTTAAATAGCTTAGCCAAACTGTAACCTTACACGTTTATTTATTAATAAAGCCTTTGCTTGTGCATTATGAAATATAACAACATATTTTTTCAAATCTCTTAAAATTGATTTTTCTCTAGGTGGCGGCGGAATAAGTCCGCTGTACATTCATTTTACGACAGTACTCATTTATAAAAGTTGATTCACGATGCATTGTAAGCTGGGTTATATCGCTTTTAGTATCGTAATCTATTAACTCATCAATGACCGCCATGTAATCACTCATCTTTTTACCTCGAGTTATAGTGAACTCACCCTTATCAAACAGACTTCGACGCTCTTTGAAACTCAAATTGCCAATGTGTTGTTTTTGACCATCGAAATCAAGCACACTTTCATCGCTTTTATCTTGGGAAACTGTGCCTATTGAGGAGGTTTTTGATAAACATAACGAATTTTCCATTGAGATATCCTCTGTTAAAGAACTTTCGGTTAACTGACGTTTTTTCTTCTCAAAAGCTAATCGTGCGAAAAGCATGCTTTTATCTAAAGTATCCTTAGGGCGTGGAAATGGCGTTGAAGCGCTTTTCGAGTGCACGAAACCATATGTGCGCTCCGCCAAGGTTACCTTTCCAGTCTGATCTAAATTCTTATCGTCAAAATAGACTTTCCTCCTGAGAAAGACTGGTGTTTTTTTCACAGCTTTTTCCCTTTTTCTACCAGCGGTGATGAGAATAGACTTGTATGGCACACTACCACTTTTATAATACGAAAGTAAGTTAGACATGTTGCGCAGTGTTTATGAGTTTCAACAACAATCCCGAGTATTCTTCAATTATTTGCTTTGGAAGTTAAATAGATTGATATAAAAAAAAACTATAAATATCACTACAAAAAAGTGTTTTTATGATTATTATTATTTATTTTTTGTGAGTTTATTTTCAAACGGCTAGCTAAGTTAGTTTGATTAAAAAATCGTAGACGAAAACCATACTCATTTGGTGACGTCTTAGTAATATTATAGTTAAGGTGGCATATTTTTAATGGTCGACCTGACAAGGAAAATACCTAAAATACTCAGAACACATTATGAGCGTCAGTTATATGTTTTTGTTTAAATAAGCTAAGTTTAAATAGTCTCCGTCCATAAACTCTTTAGAATTCCCTCTTCTTACACTTTGCGACTCCATCGATCGAAATGTGTACAACATTTGACCTTCATTTATATTATTGCTTATTAGTAGGGATACGCATTAAAAGGTGATTCATCGGAACTGTATTAGTAAAAGTCGACTGTAAGACTTTGTACGTTTTTTATTGGATATTTCGTTTATTAAAAAAGATAAACATTTAAGGGAACTTTATTGAAACTTCTCGAAATCGCAATAATTTGTGCAATCTTCATTGTCGGTTTAATACCAAGCTATTTTGATGCATAAACGTCATATAACTTGAAGATTCATACGACGACCATAATCAGTTATTGTACGATAATGCGACTGTGTACCTAAACTTTCACGATGGTAGTTAACAGATGGGTCAATTTGCGATTCGGTAGCTCGTATTGTAGTAGGTGGTAGATTGTCCGTGTTTAAGAACGGTATAGTATCACCCATCTTTTTGCCACGCGTAATTGTAAACTCACCCTTGTCGAAGAGACGACGACGTTCGTCAAAGGTTATGCTTGAAGTAGACTCGGAGTGGACAGGTGTATAACCTCTGATGGTATTAAAACTTTCTAAGGAAAGATCGCCAGGAAAAGGTGTCATCAAATTTCTAATAGATGCATTCCTGTCCATGATGCTGGGTTTGGTGTTTTTATCTTCTGTGTTGTGCATTTGATTTTGATACAATATGTCAGCCTCCAAACGTGCGATTAATAAATCAGGATCAACGCCTTTTTGATGAGTAGGATAAGGAGTAACCGCAAGTTTGTTCTTTTTTGAAATCAAGCCATACGTTCTTTCGGCAAGTGATATATTGAGAGTTTTTTGAATATTGGAATGGTCAAAGCCCAATCTTTTGATCATCTTCTTGGTTTGTTTTTCCAAACTATGTCTTGGAGAGTTTTTTAAAATGGACCTACCAACTGCTTGTGAATGCATTATTATACTGCAATATATTATAATAAATATAATACAAAATATATTTTATTATGTTCTCCTCCAAATTATTCAGTATAATATAATTTTGTTTGAAATTTCTTGCTAGTTTGAACAGTTTGACAGTTGTCATAAAATGATTTGAAATTTTATTTCAGACCACGTTGATCTGATCAGTAGTTAATTGTTGGCAATCCTTAGTTTTTAGTATTCATGAATGAATTTTCCGCTTGTAACTTTACCTGTTTATTTTTTTGAAAATTTTTTTAGAGTCCAGGAATTTTAAGAATATTTGCCGAATTCGAAGTATTCTCAAAGTTATAGCTGTTTTTGAAATAAAAAGTACTATTATCACTAAACGCTGAACGAAACTGTGAACACGATTTTCTCGAAACTCCTTTTTTCGTCTTGGTTGACATGATATCTCCAGTTCTCATCATCCGATTAACATCGAATTTTGTGTGAATCTTCTTAATACGCGTTCGTACCTCTATATCATGTTTTTGATTATTTTTAAAAATCGTACGTTGAAAAACGGCTACATTTCTTCTTCTTGCAGGCAGTTCTTAGGAGAAAATCAGATTGATCGGATTACTATAGCAAATATTATGTTTTTGTTAGAAAAACTTTTTTGTTGAATATAAGTAAACCAAACCAAAATATAAATACTTATTGCTATTATTAATAAATTCGATCAAATACGAGATATTTAAATTAAACAAAACTAATGTTGCTTTTAACGTCTTAAAAAATAAAGCCAAGCTGCAACATTTCACAGTTTTTTTATTCATAAAGCTTTAGTTTGTGTATTATGAAATATAATAACTTTTTTTTGTAAGTCTCTTAAATTTTCATTTAAAATAATTTTGATTTTTCACTAGGTGGCGGCGGAATAAGTCCGGAGTACATTCATTTCACGACAGTACTCATTTATAAAAGTTGATTCACGATGCATTGGATGCTGGGTTATATCGCTTTTATTGTCGTTATCTATTAACTCATCAATGACCGTCATGTAATCACTCATCTTTTTACCTCGAGTTATAGTGAACTCACCCTTATCAAACAGACTTCGACGCTCTTTGAAAGTCAAATTGCTAATGGGTTGTTTTTGACCATCGAAACCAAGCACACTTTCATCGCTTCTATCTTGGGAAACTGTGCCTATTGAGGGGGTTTTTGATAAACTTAACGAATATTCCATTGAGATCTCCTCTGTTAAAGAACTTTGGCGTAACTGACGTTTTTTCTTCTCAAAAGCTAAACGTGCGAAAAGCATGCTTTTATCTAAAGTATCCTTAGGGCGTGGGTATGGCGTTGAAGAGTTCTTCGAGTGCACTAACCCATATGTGCGCTCCGCCAAGGCTACATTTCCAGTCTGATCTAGATTCTTATCGTCAAAATATACTTTCCTCCTGAGAAAGACTGGTGCTTTTTTCATAGGTTTTTCTCTTTTCCTACCAGCGGTGATGAGTATAGACTTGTATGGCACACTACCACTTTTATAATACGAAAGTAAGTTAGACATGTTGCGCAGTATTTATGAGTTTCAAAAACAATCCAGAGTATTCTTCAATTATTTGCTTTGGAAGTTAAATAAATTGTTAAAAAAAAAAACTCTATAAACAATACTACAAAAAAGTATTTATGTAATTAAAACAAATTGACAGCTTGTTTATTTTCAAACGGCTAACTTAGTTCGTTTGATATCAATCAGATAGCTTAATTCGTTTAAAAAATCAATCGATGAATTTTAATACGTTGCAACAGTAATATGCCTCACTAGACGAGATCTATAGACTCGTTGGCAGACATCTTGGTTCTATTATAATTAAAGCTTAAGATAAAGCTTAGTCATAAAATGCCAAACGCTAACAACATTTTATGAGCCAAGTTTGAATAGTCTATGCCCATAATCTTTTCATTACTCGCTCTTTAGACTCTCTGCGGCACCATCGATCCAAATTAATACAATATTTGACCTTAATTAAAGATATTACTTATTAGTTAAGGCAGTCATTTTTATTTTACATTTTTAATGCGCTTGTTTACAAAACAGTTAAAATATGAGGCAACCTACTTTATTGATGTCGCACTAAGTTTTGCTGGTTCTTTTGAGAGCGCAAATGTTCATTATCGGTAAAGTGTCAATCATATCATATTACTCGAAGATTCATACAACGACCATAATCAGTTAATTTACGATAATGCGTAAAACCAACACTTTCACGATTGTAGTTAACAGATGCGCCAAGTTGCGATTCTATAGCTCGTGTTGAAACTGTGGCAGGTTGAATGTCCGTGCTTAAGTACGGCATAATATCACCCATCTTCTTGCCACGCGTAATTGTAAACTCACCCTTGTCGAAAAGACGGCGACGTTCATTAAAGGTTAAGGTGATAGTGGATTCGGATGGCACAGGTGTATAACCTCTGATAGTATTGAAACTTTGCAAGGAAAGATCGCCAGGAAAAGGTGTCATCAAATTTCTTATAGATGCATTCCTGTCCATGATGCTGGGTTTGGTGTTTTTATCTTTCCTGTTGTGCATTTGATTTTGATACAATATGTCAGCCTCCAAACGTGCGATTAATAAATCAGGATCAACGCCTTTTTGATGAGTAGGATAAGGAGTAACCGCAAGTTTGTTCTTTGTTGAAATCAAGCCATACGTTCTTTCGACAAGTGATATATTGAGTATTTTTTGAATATTGGAATGGTCGAAGCCCAATCTTTTGTTCACCTTCTTGGTTTGTTTTTCCAAACTATGTCTTGGAGAGTTTTTTAATATGGATTTACCACCCGCTTGCGAATGCATTTTTATCCTGCAATACAACATAAAAAATATAATACGAAATATATTTTATTATGTTATTTTCCAAAATATTCAGTTTAAATAAATTATTTTAAAATTCTTGAAATCTATCAACAAACAGTCGTCATGAAATAGTTTGAAATTTTATTTCAGACAACGTTGATCTGATCAGCAGTTAATTGGCGGCAATATTTAGTTTTCAGTACAGGCGACCAATTGTTCTGCTTGTACAAAGCTTTCGCATAGTTCATTTAAGAAGTGAACGGTAGGTGGCGTTCGCTGTTTCCGTTTGTCCAAAGCGTCATGCATTCCCGGGTAGCATGTTGAAATTTCGGGTGTGGTGAGTATACTGTTTAAACTTGCGTAAAGCTCGCCGTAACATGTCTGAGGACATTTTAAAACAAAACGTTCGCCGTGAAGGAAGTGAATAGTTGTCAAATTGGTTGTTGAAGTCAACACGCCATCACAATTATAATTCAAAAAGTGAAAACAAAAAAACTCTGAAATGATTAAAAATTATTATTAAAAATTCAAATTTCGTTGAATGTTTTTATAATTACTTCATCGTTCAATCAATTTAAAAGTTAAATAAGTGACAATTTCTAATCTTAATACAATTTTGAACAATCAAATTTGAAAAATATTTTATTTTATAGTGAGGTTAATAATTGTTTCTCTTTAAAGTTCATTTAAGTGATTTGTGTTTAGTTTTCATGCAAGCAAAGTTTTAATTCGAATCTCTAATAAACTTCAATTTTATTCATTTTATTTATTTTTTATTGGCTAATATTATTTCCCTTGTATTGAAATTTCTTGAATATTTGAAATAATTTTCATTTCGCACTCATTGACCTCTTAGTTTAATTTCTTATGGTCGAAGTTTACTTACATATGTATGTACAGACATGTTAGATCACTTGAGAACATTTTCATTGCCCAAAGTCAACGTACCGAGTCCTGATAAAATGATGTAATGTGATGTTGTGTATTCTATTGTGATGTGCCTTGATGCGTTGTTATATGATGTGATGTGTTCCGGCGTCACTCACTCATTCACTGACAAACAATGAGACACACCAACAACTAAACAAACACAAGAAGATACATGTGGCATACATATATGTATTTTCACGCTTTCTTTCGTTTTTAATGAATTATGACATTTTTTTTCTGTCATACATACTGACGCTGCCAGTTTACTTTACACCTGAGTCTTAGACTCTTAGACTTTGTGGCTCATACCACTAAAATTTAGCAACATAAGTGAAAAGAAATTACACTTAACAGTTTCTTTTGCGAGGTCCTTAAGGATTTGTTGCTGCGTGCATACCTAACTGTGAATTCATACACAACTCGCAAGTTATATTTCATGAGTGTGTAACAGTAGACGCGTGTAAAGGGAAGTTGTTTGTTGGGTAGGAGAAAACGGAAACTTGTAGGTAGCACCCTAGTAAAATATACCTTAGACCATTTGCTACACTGATAAATACTACAAAAAAAAAAAAAAAAAAACAAAGAAAAAAAAGAAAAGCTTCATTCAACGCTTACTTTGCTTCGCTTGCATTCATTCAAACGAGTTTGCCTGACATGTTGAGTAGCGCTTTGATTGCCCAGCTTGACAATCGTCACTTTCATTGCTCGTTGGCGCACAAAGGCCGACTCGAGAATGCGAATGAACGTGAAAGAAGAAAAAGATGTGTGTGCGACGGAGTCTGAGCGGAAGAGCGCAATGTGGTGTTATAAAATGTGAGACAAGTAGACGGATTGTTGAAATTTGTCGCCTAAATCCCAGAAAGTTTGAGTCACATTGCTTGCTTCTAATCCTGACGGTTATTCTTCATCGCTGCCCGCGATTTGCTTACCGCCTTCGCAAAAGAAAAAAAAAGCAAAACACTAAACTTGCGAAAACATTTTCCCGCTCGTTTCTGGACGGTTTTGTTTTCACGGCTTATTTTACTCAACTCGCTACACTCGAATAAAAGCACATTTTAGCCAACTAAAGTAGAAGAGGAAGAACGAAAAAATATAAAAATACGAAGCAAACTTTCTCATAACTTGTTACTTTTCTTCTTTTATACGTCAGATTCTTTATCCTACTTAGGCTTTTCTACTTTAAGTTGTGCCTTTTTTTGACTTGCAAAAGAATTTTAAGTGCTGTTGAAATACTTTCTGCCCGTTTCGTTTCGTTTGTGTGTGTCTTTTACATTATTATTTTGCTTTTTTTTTTGTTTGTTGACTTGGCTCGACTTCGTTCAAACTGAAAATGTCATTCATTTGATATGAAAATAATTTTATTGCCACATTTTTATAGCTGTCCAAATGACGCCTTGAAATATGCAATTGAATTTTTGTTTTATTTTTGAAATTTGAATTCAAGTGTCAGCAGATTTTTTATACACAAGAAATACTTTGCTTTTTACACTTTATGTTGACTTGCTGCTTCACTCCCTTTATTGGTTATTATCTGCTGAGGTAGCTTAATTTTGGTAAAACATTGACCCTCGTTCGCCATTTTGTCTTTAAATTGTATTGTATGCCTTTGTATGTGTTTTCATATGAAGCTTATAAAGAATATCCTTACCTCTGTTTGTGTTTCATTCTTTTCGAGAATAAATGCTCTTGACACGTTTTCAAACAAATTTTGTTTACAAATAAAGCCAAAAGTAATGAACCCAAACAGTCGTTAGTATCGCCACTTCAATGTTGCTGAACAAGGTCAAAGTTTTTTCGGACTCCAAACGTCAGTTTATTACATGAAACTTTGTTTCTGTTCTCTTTTTTTTTAAGTTGCACACTGTTTACTCAACTCTTATCTTTCATTGCTAACTGCCACTTGAAACACTGAATTTTATTGAAATTCTTTTTCATTCCATTTTTTGTTGCTTTTTTTTGGTTTTTTTGTTTTACGTGTAGCCTTAATTTTAAGTTGACCCAACAAAAAAGCAAAAAAGCGGTTCGTGGTAAGGAGGTAGCGCGAAAAAAAACATGGGCTGAAAAGCAAGCAGATATTTCGTGTCTGTGTCATTGGAATGTGAAATGTTTTCTGTGCTGTTATTTATATTTGAAAGTATTTCAATGAAAATGTCGTCGCAAATAAAGCGTGCAACAGACCAATGGAGCTCAGTGTCTGCATTTGCATAAAACAAGTTGAAAAAACCGTAAAAATGCAAAAAACAAAGACAGAGAACCAAACGGGCACTCAAATCAACTGCAAATTGCAGTGAACCTTGAAAAGGATGCCGCAAAGTATGCAATGAATTGCGCCCGCTGCGCGCCAGAAGTAGACCACAATCAGTGTGGCCGAGTGCGGCAGAAGCAAACAGCATTGTTACGCCTAATTAGAAATCGCATGGCACGATTTGATTTTATACGCTCTATAAAACTTTGTATTGAGATTTTCCATCTTTTTTTCCAACTTTGATTTTACAGATTATAACAAAGAACCAAGCGGCACAGGCGCTTTGGCCGGCAGCTTCGATAAGTCTGTACTACAAATATCGGACTGGTTGACTTGGGAACAAAACATGATAAAGATACAAAGCGTTGCTGTTGATGATGTCGATGCTGTTCGTGTGGCTATCGAGAAACAAGAGGTGAGTGCGTTGGCTAGTTGGTTGGTTGATTGGTTGAGCCGATTGTCATAGGTTGCCGCAGTTCACAAACTTGCGCTGTCAATAATTCAATTTTTTTTTTTTCTGTTTATAGAAAGTTCTACGCGAGCTGAAAATGAAAAAGCCACAATTGAACGAACTAGTGCACACAGCGGAAGTGCTAAAGGGTGATGGCAAACGACAGTTGCTGCAGGAGAAAGGTAGGAAATGAGTTTCATGTTAGTTTTTTTCGTTTCCAATATTGGTTGGTTGGAAAAGGCAGTACTTTTATAGAAAAAATGTTTTCTAAATATGTTTCTTTTATACAGAATTTATTTTTTATTTATTAGTATTTTTGAATGGTTTGACCTTATTGATTATTTAAGATATATTTTGGATGATAATATATTCATTCATAAATTTCGTGAACCTTATTAGAATAATCAGATTTCAAAACTCAAAGGTTAAGCTGACTGCAAATTAACTTGTCATATCCTCTAACCTTTGAACTCACTTTGAAGGCACATATTATATTTTACGCCTTCTCATGAATTTCTATTGAGAGTTAAAGATAATAATAATTTCATTGTTGAATTATTCTCTCAACCCTTGTTCGACATGTTATTCATACAACTGAGTATCACAATTGTAAATTAACTTTATAGTATGATAAAGAAACTAACTAAACTAAAAGTTTTGTCTTCGAAGGTGGTAAAACTTTAAGTTTTGACGATTCGCGTGACGAATTTTTTATGTAAGTTGATATTCTGAACCCAAAGATCGTTTAAGGTATATTATGTTTGTATGAACGTTTGTAACAGACAAAAAAACTAAACATTATAATCTTCAATTAGAAACATTTTCTTGATCAATAACAAAACTTGTTGTGGACGAAAACTCATCCAACCCTCATTAGAGTTTTCTGAATTCTTAGAAACTGCTTTGTTTCAAAATGCATTTTTCTTTGTTAAGGAGACCAGTGTTGCTTCGCAATATTGTTGATTGTATGGCGACATATCGAGGCTTAGCTCAGAAAACAGGGTATTGCGTAGTCGAGCTTTATCGACTACAGCATTGTGGCTTGTTTCTCTTCCGGTTATGCTTAGTGCCAAACCTTTTAAACATGTCTAAGCGCTTTGAAAACTGCTAAGAAATGTTGATGTTATTTTAACCCAACAAAATGCGACAACGCAAAGAAGCCGGCGGCCACTTAAAATGTTCTCCGGCATAGTAAACATTTTGTGTTGCCTCGGCTCACCTTTGACTTTGCTTGTCTGGCGTGGCAGCAAGAATAAGCAATATGAAAACAACAACAGCAACAACAACAGCAACAACAACAGCAACAACAACAGCAATATGTAAACAACAACAACAACAACAACAACCAACACAACACAACAACAATTAGGAAAGCGCCAACATCCTTTTTGCAGTCATGCATAAAGAGAACGAAGAAAAAAGTCTGGTGACAACGCTGGCAAAGTCAACTGCAAAAGCAAAGACAAAGTTCACACAGGCAAACGGACTGACAGACAGAGGAACGCTACACAAATACACACAAACACTTGAGTTTGACACTTGAACAAAAGGAACAAAAAGGAAAAAAAAACACATGGAACGAAAATAAATAAGAATGAGCAACGCATAAAATACCGGAAAAACATGCACACAAAATCGAATCAAGGATAACAGGGAAAACAAGGAAATGCGCGTAGCATAGTCACAGAGTGTGAAAGGGGAAGGCACAGTGAGGGAGAGAGAGTGATAGAGCAAGTCAGCCGTAGAGAGAGAGAGAGTATGAAAACGTGAGTACAAAAACAAAAAAGTGCAGCATGCTTTCCAGCGCACTGTGGTGAATAGCGACAAGGAGCTGGCAATCAAAGAGAGCCAAGAAGTGCGTTATGTGTGTGTGTGTATGTGTGTGTGTTTTAAAGCGTGTCCATAAAAGAGGAAACATTCTTACTTTCTCATTGCCTGCTCTTAGGCGCATTTGTTGCCGGTGTAAGCAGACGCGTTGTTTTTCTGTTTTTGTGTCTTAATACCATGTCGTAATTATTCTGACATTCTTGCATATCCATGTTGTTTTCACATGTGTCTTTTCATTTATGCCCATTGACAGTTAATTGACAGAAAGAAAGAAAACGTGCGAATACCTTCTTATACTCACTCACATGCTCATAAACGCAATTATTTCACCCTTTTTAATGCACTTGATTTTCCTTATGTCTCTTTAAGATATCTTTTCAACGTATCAACTTTGGTTTGTTTGTTTTTTTTGCTACTTGCGTATACATTACATGTGTTTTGCATTGAAATTCAAGTTGTTTTTTGCTATTTTTCCCTTTTCAATTTCGAGTGCACAAGTAAGTTGCGCGCTTCTATCTGCCATAAGTCCTTGTTTGACTTTGCTTGGCTAGTTTCGTTCTCATGTCTCGTGCATGTTGCAGTGGTTAGTTTGTCATAAACATTTGTAAGTTGTTGTTGTCGTTGTTGCTGCACAAGCTTCACTTATTCATGACTGTTACTGTTGTTATGTGAGTTAGTCTCTGGTTGGTTTCTCTGTTTGTGGCTTTATGATCCTGTTTTTTTATTTGTGTTTTGTGAAATCTTTTGGAGTTTATTTGTCAGTTGTCTCGGTATACACACGTTGAGTTGTTGGGATCGTGGCCATTAAAATAAGCTGTTGACTGTCATTTTTCATGAGCTCGAAAGGATTGCATGAATTTTTTAGATAGATACGCATGTGTTGATAAAAAACAAATTTTTAATTTCTTATTTTATTGTAAAAAATAAATTTTTTTTGGGAAAATACTTTTTAAATTTTTTACTTTTTGTTACACACATTTTTATTTACCCCTAAATAAATTTCAATTCTACAAGACGTACAATAAAAAAGCATTTATCATAACTAAAATTTTAATTAAAATCTATGCTTTTATTAGTTGAAAAAAAATCTCAATTCAATTGAAGTCTGGCGATGCGCGAAATCTGTGCAAAGAGCGTTAACATAACGACTTTAACGCAATCTGAATTCAGCACACAAAACTTTTAACAATTCAAAAATGGGCGCCCTTATTGTGCCTACCACAATTTTCCAAAATATTCATTTACTTTATATACACAAACAAAATTTATGGCAACTTAGAAGCGCCGCCACTAATTAAACCATTATTTATTATCTTATTACGAAGACCACAACGACGCAAAGTTATGGCCTTCGAACTTAAAGGGCAGGCAAGCAAGCTTGCTGGCAGATAGATAGACAAACAGACGGACAGATAGGCCGTCCGACCGACAGAAAGGCAGGCACCCTGGCCAAGACAGGTTACTGTGCTGTGCCGTGCCTTGTTGTTGTCCTTATCGGTCTTGAAGAAGCAAAGCAGACGTTGCGTTGCGATGGTAAAACTTTACTTATACGACTCGTAAATCTGTCTTTGACATGCAATTTGAGCTGCGGCATCGTCGTCGTCGTCCTGCTATTGCATTTTCTATAATTGTTGTTGCTGTTGTTGCTGCTGTTGTTGTTGGCAGCACCCACACTTACATACATAAACATGCACTACATAACAAAACATCAAGTAGAAAGAATAAACAACATTGACTGAAGAACATTATCTAAAGGACATCGCACTTTTTCTCTCAACTTTTCTACTGTATTCAACCACCGAGCCATGCCAGCTTAATGACTACTCTGTGCCTAAATTGCCTTCTAATTGTGGTGTAGTGGAGTCTTGTAGCACTTTGCCCTCATGCCATGCCACGCCCATAAAATTTCACGCCATTACATGCTTTAATAAGCCTCACATTTTTCGCCTTCACTCTCCTCTCGTATCACACTTGGCCTACGCCCGCACCCATTTGCTTCTTATTTCTTTTTAATTACAAAGGCAAAATGAAGAAAATGATGAGTGCTGAAACTCAGCTGAGCTCTGTACGACTTTAGCCTGCAGCGCAGACAGACCCGTTGACAGTTATCTGAGCTTACACGCACATCCATTTCGTACACCATTCCATCTTCCCACACCAGACTCGCTGCCAAACTCGCATCTGAGCCGTCAGTGACACCCTCAGTTGTTGGCACAAGTCAACTTGTCTTCGTCTTTGATTGCCGGTTTCTTGCGTGCCTTTCAAAGGCAACATTAAATTAAATAATTGTCGTGCTTATCCTTTGAGGCGTTTTATATATGTATTTTTTTTCCATTTACTTTCTTTTGGTTGGCTTTTAGAAAAGCCTAAAAGCAGCAACATCACCACCATAATCAGCACTCAGCGCCACCGCCTAAAAATATGCAGCAAAATAGTTTTAAGAAGAATTTTTTCGTTGGTGTTGTCGTTGACTTCGTTGTTGTTGTTGTTGGTCCTTGTTCTTCGTTGTCGTTCGTATGAAAAGTTATTTGAACAACATTTTTTTGTTTTGTTTAGAGTGAAGCTCGCAGGCTTTCGCTGAACTGCCTTTAACAATGTTTAACCCTCCACAGGAGTTATGAATTTCGCTGCTGTTGGGTGTTGTTGTGGGTTCTGGTATTTGAACTCTGCAACACTCCGCGCCATCCCGCACACATACAGTCTTTATTTGCATTGCAAACTTTTCAACTGTCGTATTTTTCACCGTTGGGCTTAGTTTGTTTTTTTTTTAAGTTGCCTCATTACTGAAATTGTTGAGTTGCGTCTGTTCGTCAAGTCCTGCAGGAGCTATTTAAAGCTTCATTTAAGCAGACTTGCCAACAGCTTGTTGGTCAAATGCTTTGTCTCAATTTATGCAATTAAAATAATTAATTCTCGAAAGTGAGTTTGTTTAAATTTTATAGTCAAATTAAGATGCTTTAAACTGATCAAGTAAGTAGAGTGATTGAGAGGCAAGATCATTCCACAAGTTGCCTTTCCTAGTTTAGTTTAAAAAAGTATGGTTATCAAAAGATCCTTCTGGTTAGGCTAAAATCATATATAATAAGTTTAAATAGTCAAATAGTAAAACAGATAATGGGCGTGGGATCAACAAGATAACTATTGATTAAATAAATGCTTAAATAAATATAAGAAGTATAGTATAAATTGTAGTTTGAGATAAATTAAGGCTATTAAAGTAAGTTGAATTTCAAAAATCTGATAAGGCTTGCAAGTTGAATATCATTGAATATCATAACACTCTAAAATCATTAACAAAACCGCTGCAACTTTATCATTTAAATACCGTTAAATGCAACCCTGTATAGCGCATGCAACAGAAATTCTTATCAGTAGTGAGCCTTGTGGGCAAAGCGCATGTGCGGGCCAACAAAAGGACGCATGAAACAAGCCACAACACAGAAGCAAAACAAAACCAGAAGAAAATGCCGAGAAGGGTGAAAATGTGTTCAAAGCAAAATGTCAAAAACGTGCAAGTATGGTGGAATTCCGAATGAGAGTAATTCGTAAAGCAAGAGCGATAATACCGCGTTCTCTGACAGATAGAATGAAGAAAAGGAAAGGTGTGTGGGTGGTTGGTTGGCTAGACTAGACATAGCTTAAAAGGTGGCAGATTCAGGCAGCGTCACCCACTGCTAACGAGCGGTGTACTGTAAGGTGTGATTATGTTGTTTTACACATTGGTGTTGTTGTTGTTGGGGGTTGCAAGCTGGGACGTTGGGATATGCGGCAACGTTAACCATGAAGTCCATTTTCCTGTTGTTTACCCATTTGGGGGTTGTTTTTGCGGAAAAGGCATGTTTGAAACGTTTTATTTGTTGTTGCTTTGAGTAAATGCGAGTCGTAGTAAAAGTTTTTTGCTTTCAATTTTTCTGCGTGTGTTTATATGTTATATATATATGCGTGTGTGTGTGAGTGTCTCTTTTGTGGCGACAGTGGGGAGAGCACGAGAAAATTTATGTTGAAAATTTTCGCAGACGGCGTCAACGCCGCTCAGTGTGTGTGTAAGCTCAGCCGCAGTAGAACGTCGTATCATTTGTAAATTTTAGCTGCGTACAAACGGTTGTGAATAAATTGCTTGGAAGAAAAACGCGGCGACAATGAAAGAAAAATATTTGCGCAAAAAATGCCATTAAAATGAAGAAAATTTGTTAAACGAAAATGTTTGTATACAAAAAATCCGTGTTAAGCGCAAAAGTGAGCAAAGAGAAAGTTGAAAAGATGAAAAACAAGTTGCATTAAAGTGTGTGTGTGTTTTTTTGTTCGTCTTGAAGGATAACGTTCACGGTTGCTCTGCCGCTGTCGCCGCGCTCGCTGTGGCCGTCGTCTGTGTTGTCTGCTCCGTCTGCCTGCTGTGTAAATCAATAAACGCGAGGGTGGCACAAGCCTAAAAACACACGCTGCAAAAGCCGCAAATGAACAAACAAAACTAATGTACAAAAAAAAGACAACAAAAAAAGAAAAAAAAAACATATAATAAAAATAATTAAAATTAAAAATTAATGTAACAAAAAGGCAATCAAAGAAAAACTAAAATGAGTGCTTGCTTGATAAAGTGGGCGTGTTTGCGTGCTTCTTTGTGTGTGCGCTAGTGTGTGTGTGTGTAAAAAATGTGTGTCAATAAATAAAATAAGCGGAAATAATGCAAAGCAAAGTGTGGAAAAAGTTGTAGCATCGCTTAAGGCGCCGCCACATATATACACTCACACACACACACGTCAACCTTATGCACAATAAATAGCTACTTATATTAATGCTTGTGTTTGTGTGTGTGCGCTTCTCATAAACTAAAGATATTGCAAGGAAATGTTCTTCTATTATTTGCACTAACAAATGATTGCATACTTTTGGGCGCAAGACAACACTTTAGCTTTTGTATATTTGGGTGTAGAAACTTGTATGAAAATAGTTTGCAACCAACTTGATTTTTTCCTTTTTTTTCACGCAAAAGTTGTACTTGCGATAGAAGTATTGAATATTGATAGGCAATGTCTGGCTTGCAGACTTTTGGGCACTTTTTGTATATTAAATTGGTAAAGTTTCTTTATTTTTTAAATAATAGCGCCGTCAGTTTGCATCTTTGGCGTAAATCATTTAAACTTTTTGTTGTTTTTTGCAAAAGTTTGCCAAAGAATTGATGCTTTGTTTATTTTTATTCTCTTCCTTTTTTTTTTTGTAATATTGACTTTTTGTTTGACGCTGTTGCATACTTTTTGGCAGCTCGACTTTCCAATCGTGCTGATAGTGTTCCTATTCATGCCATTAATCTTTTCTGTCAATATTTGTACCCAACGTTAGACAATAGCGTTTAAATGTTGTGAAAGTTTAGACAAAAGCCAGCACTTTTAGTTGGGTTTTTCGTCCTTTTCAATATTGTGTCGTGCGCTACTTGTTTATTGGTTTTTGTATAGTGTCATGATTGATGATGGTTTACTCCTTTGTGCCGACAATGGCGTTTACAATTAGCGGTTATTAATTGTTTATTAGTTGAAGCCAAAATAAAAAAGAAAAAACAACTAAAGTGAAATTCGAGCCGTTTCATGGAGTCGTTGTCCTGAAAGGTTGAATGTTGTGTAAATAATTCACAGTGTGGTGCACAAAATGGGCGTGGAATTTTTATTTTTTTTGGCTTTTTATTTCTGGCCTAAGTGTTATTCATACATTGGGTGTACTTGGGAGCCTAATGAGTTTTGGAATAATTATAATAACAATATGTTATATTGCGTTAGAACTTGTTCAAAAAGTATGACTGACATATTAATAATAAAGGTCTTGTATACTTTACAAGTGACACCGAATTATTATTGACAACCTTTTTCATGTCGAAAAGCAGAGTTCTTATTTTAAGTGTTATTGCTACAAAAAAAAACAAATGTTTTATCTCAGAAATATTTTAACGATTTATATTCACCGAGGGCTTAGTTTCCACATATCGTTAACTCACCTTTTCTGTATGAAGTCTTCTTGGTCTTTTTTGGAATTATGACTTATTTAATCATACACAAAAAGTTTGATTCACCTGCTAATAAATGTACCCAAGTGACAAATTTTTGCTTGTCAAACTCATTTTCACAGCGCAACTCAATTAGACCACAAATTTCCATAATGCTTTCCTCTAAAAGTTTACAAACACAGACACAGCTTATATTCTAACTCATCGTCTTGTACTGAACAAATATTTGTAGTATACTTTCAAGCTGTGCGGTCCACTTCATTGGCAAGGCAAAAAGTTGGCAAACTTAAAAGAACCGCAATGCAAACAAATGAAAAAATATTACAACATTTTCATGTCATAAATTTTGAACGAAATTAATTAGCAACGCTGAAAAATGCATTTAATTAGTGTAGTCTGCTTTTTGGAGCATGAATCAAGAAATGGAAAATGAACGAATGCCAAGAAAAGAGAGCCAGAAATAAAAAGGTGTAACAAAAAGTGTGATAAGTGCACAATCACCTTTTTAAAAAGCTATTAACAATGAACAAATGCACGTTGTCCAAATAACTGAAACAAACGACCATGCTGGGCAACAATTAAAACTTCAACATGGGAAATTGTTACCTGTTTTAAGGTGTGCAACAGAAGTTCAAATGCAACCGGCATTTAGTCGCACAACACAAGCAGAACAACAACAATAATAACAAACACACCAAACAAATAATTGTCTAGCAGAGCAAGCGGTCGGCGTTAGAAAAGTCGTAAGACTTTCAAATTCGTTTGCTAAACTTTTTGTTGCTGACTTAAAGGCGTAAAAGCAGAAATGCATAAAATTTACTACCATGGGGCGGTAAAGTGTCGTTGTTGCTGTTGTTTAGCGTAGCTACAGTTTCGGTACAAGCTACTATCATAAACTGCTAAATGAACTTTTGCCAACGAAAAAGACATTTAAGAACCAACGCTAAAAAGTATGCAATGCAAACAAAAAAAAAAACTACAAGAGAGCGACTCAATTTACCGGCGGAAATTGTGTGTATGAAGTGTGGTGAAAATGTTGAAAAGTGCGAGAATGTTTGTGTTGAAAAAGTATAAAAGATTTTGAGAAGTCATTAGGAGCGTAATAATTTGGGAGAGTAAAAAGCATTGAGAGTAGGAGAGGCGAAAACGACGTGGTGTGTGTTTGCACGCCTGGAAAGTCAGTCATGCCGTGTTGAATTTCCGTTTTATAAACAAACTCAGACCACAATATTTGTACTAAAATACTACGACCAGTCGTCGACGTGTTCAGAGTTTGTTGAGTGGCGCTTTGACGTCGAGCTGGCAACGACCTCAGCATGAAGCCGGTTTAATTATAAAAGCACTAACGTGTTTACATTTGTCAGCAGTGACTGTGGCCAAACTAACTGTGTTTGTTTTGGTGCCCGCAAGTATGCAATGCAAATTTTGAGTGAATGATTTGTGTAGACTATGCTGACTGAGTGAAAATGATTGAATTGAACGCGCGCCAAATCAATATTAAATACTAGTTAAAGAAAATCAAACAACAAAATCAACAACCTAAAATCACCAAAATCAAATAAAACTAAAAAAAATTGACGACGTTTGCGAGAATGACTGCGAAGCCGTCGCCAACACCAGCAACGGGCGTGGGCGCGGGTGTACATGATGAACAAACGCCTAAAATAGCGCCCGAAATACCACGTATTACATCCGAGCTTGCCGCACAAGCTGCCATACGCGCACAACAGATTTTGCGCAAACAAAGCTCGCAAGAGTCCATGAACTACGAACGCACAATGGGCGGCGTCGGCAACTCGGCCACGTTGCCACCGCCGCTGCCGCAGTCATCGAAGCCGCCGCCACTGCCACCACAAACACATCATAAGCCAGTGCCGGCCATACCGGCGCGTGGCGCCAGCGAACGTGCTCCGCCACCGGAAATACCACCCAAGCGTCATAGCCTCAAGAGTTTGCCAGATGGTGTCGTGCCCGGCTTGACATTGCCGACGGGCACGCCACCAACGCAACGTCAACCACCGCCGCCGCTGCCAAAGAAACCGAGCATTTCCGCACAGAGTTCCGCACACAATAGCGCACAAAATTCGCCGCTAGCAAGTTTCAAGTTCAAAGACAAGCCGCCAGCGCCGCCAGAGAAACCACACATTGATGCTGCAACGCTTGCGGCAAAACGTTCCTCGAATCCCTTTGAAATGCCGCCGCATTTGCTTGTGGGCATTCGACACGGTTTGTTCAATGAACAACAGCAGTTGCAGCAGCCCAAGTCGGCTGTGCCGTCGCCAGCGCCCACACGTGCCGCCGAGGTGAAGAGAAGCAACATTGGCGCCATAGCGAGTAAAGGGCTCTCGCCCACAGAGGATTTCGGCTCGGAGGATGCTTTGCGCGGCATTGAGAGTGGTCTGCGTAACATGGAACGCGCCATGCAGGAGCAAATGAATTTGCGTTCCTTCGAAGCGGCCGCAGCGCAGAATAATTTCGATCTCAGCTTTAAGGCCAGTCTGGCAGCTGCCGCCGCTGCGGCTGCTGGTGGTGGCGCCGGTGGTGGTGCCGGCAATCGTATGAGCGCAGTTAATTTACGCACAGTTGCCTATGAGCGTAATCTCTCATTGGATGAGGGTCGCGCTGGCGATTCAAGACAATCATTGGAGGAGTTTAAACAGTTGCGCGCACAACAACAACAGCTGCACAACGCCTCATCTTCATCGGTGCCCAGCGGTGGCGGCAACGCCATCACGACATCATCACAGGTCGAACAATCGATGCGTTCGACCATTGAGCATCATATGCGCTCTTTGGATCGTAATTTGCCACTGGAGTTGCAATACAGTCGCCATCGTGTGCAACAACAGCAACAACAAGCCATCATAGCTGGTGTCGGCGGCGTCGGTGGTGGTGTTGGTGGCGTTGGTAGTGGCGGTGGTGGTTCACAGCAGCAACCGTTGCCACTGAGCAGCGAATTCCGTGAGCACATACGTCAGCAGCTGTTGGGCAATATACCGGCCGCTGCCAATGTTGTACATAACACGGGTCAAATGCCCGGCTCAGCAGCTGCTGCCGCTCTGCTCCAGCATCAGGCTCAGTCAAGGGCAGCTGCCGCGGCCGCTGCTGCTGCTGCCGCTGCAGCGCAGGCACAAGCTCAGGGTACCATGGGTATTAGCGGTGCCGTTTCCGCGCTAACACGTGAAGAGTTACGCATGCGGCGACGTTCCTCGCACGATGAGACGCAAATGTCACAGAATACCGGCACTGCTGGTGGCAACCAGGGTATGCATACAGCACGCTGCTTGTATTTCTTCGTTTTTGTTTTTATAATATTTATTTATTTATTAAATACTACATTATGGCCAGAGACATGGGGTAGAATTCACAGCCTATTGGATTGTCGCACGCAAATGTCCAAGACTCAATACAAATGTTGATGTGTGCGAAATCTCAGGCGAAATTATTTGATACCTGTTGTTTAAATTGTTATGTAGCTCCTCGTCCGCCAATCTCTCTCACTCTCTTTCTTGAGTTAAGGCTTCTGGCATCTGTTTAGCGACTTAACAAACAATTTTTACCTATAAAACTTTACTAATCAAACTTATTCGGTTTATATTTTCGTTAATACAAATTCTCTCTCCTTTTTGGGTTCGCTCTATGTAAACCCACAAGAACTGAAACGATTTTCTTTAGCACCACATTGCTCAGCCGATTTGGATTATATGCGTTCTTGTCTCAAAGGTAAAAAATTCAAAAATAACAAAAACAAAAACCCACAATTGCTGCGCCAAAAGTGCCAAATAACTTACATAAGCTGACGCACTACTCAAATTGAAAGCTAACTTTGGTTAACCATCCTCAGACAAGCACACATGAACTTAACCCCCAGCGGGCAGTCTCGGCTAATAACTCCGACCTTACTAACCCCCGAGTTTTCTACTTCTACATGGCATGGCATGGTGTGTGTGTGGCTTTGTGTACGCACACCAATGCCAGCAGCTGATGGTGGCACACTGTAAATCAAGCACCATTTTAATGTTTAACTCAAGCGGGTCGCAACTACCACCGCCATAAACCGCCATAAGCCACAACTAAGTATTACTGATAGCAACCGAAACTCATGCCTTGAACATAACTACTCAAAGGGCCTGTCGTTTATGTTGTTTTTGTTTCTTTGTTTTTGGTTTCTTTTTTTAATTTGTTTGTGTTTGTACGCTAATTTGACATAATTCTTTATTAACTGCGCGCAATGCTTCAAACACTTGACTAATTGAAAATGTGTGTGCGTTCGTTTTTTGCTTCACAGTCACACGCCTGCGCGAACACTGGGACGAGACATCGCAATGTGTGCTGCAACGCGCCGGGCAATTGAAGCACATGCTCGGCGACTCACAGCGGTAAGTTTTCCTTCTTTTGCTGTTGATGTAATCAATTATTTTAATGCTGCGATTAATTTTATTTCTTGTAGTTTTGAGTCGAAACGTTTAGAGTTGGAAAAGTGGTTGACGCGCATGGAACAACGTGCCGAACGCATGGGCACCGTGGCCACCACTGCGGATATACTCGAGGCTCAGCAGAAGGAGCAAAAGGTGCGTGCATGGCTTGAAAACATTAAATGCATCCTTGTTACTTAGGGTTTTTGTAATTTTCATTTGCAGTCATTCCACGCAGAGTTGCATCAGAATAAACAGCAATTTGAGATCTTCAATAGTTTGACACAGGCACTGATTGCGGTTTATCCTTCCGATGACACTTCACGGATTAAGAAAATGACCGAGGCCATCAATCAGCGGTAAGTTGACTTTGCCTGAGTGTATAAAAATAGCACAAGTACAAAGCGTGATTTGTGTTCATTATGTTGTTTCTTCTGAGTAAATTGTAAAGTAATTCAAAAGCTCGAAATGAAAATTATTTGTACAAACCAATGATGTAAATTAAGTTCTTTGCTGGTATGACAAGTCAGATTTATGTTTTTTTTACAATTATTCGATATTCTCTGATTTAAGTAACTCATTGGGATGTTAAATATTTTGACCTTTTACTTAAATTTTTTATCAGATTACGAAAAATTTTAAATTTCAAGATTTCTCAGATTCATTTCATTACATCTTTTCAACCACAGACGTAAACTGAGGGGTGCTTTGAGTTGAAAACATAAAACTTAATATTTGTGTATTACACTGAGACAATTGTTAAACCGATTGTGATAAGTTTTGTTTTTATTTATGTTTTATTCAATAAGAAATATAGAAACATATGAATGTTAAACGTTTGGATGTAATCTTACTCCCCTATTCTGGGAACTCTATTAAACAAATTGTGAGAGTGCATTTAATGAGCTTTTTAATAGAAAAATAAAAAGATACTTTATTCTTTAAACGTAACTTAAGGAATTACGCTTACTAACCACGATAGAAATTGCAATTCAAAAGAGCAGCTATTAAAAACGTATTTGCTAATAGAGACAAAAGCAGGTGTCTTGAATAAAATCCTATTTATATACATTAAAATTAACAGAGCTTGATAGGGTTGTCAGTGGGTGATGCTAGGCTGCTTCAATAAAGACTAGTTTTGATTTGGTTTTCTTAAGTTTTGAATGTCTCTCTTGAATATTATTCGACACATTAATCACACAACGTTTTATTTATTTTTATTCGCAGCTATGCGAATTTGAACAACGGCGTCGTAAATCGTGGCAAACAACTTCATGCCGCCGTGCACAGTCTGCAATCATTCGATCGTGCCATGGATCAGGTGAGTCTGCATTCACTTGAATCAATCAGTTTATTTGCATTTTAAAACATAATGTTTGTATTTCATGCACAAACACGCACACAGTTCCTTGCGTGGCTCTCCGAATCGGAATCGCTTTGTGAAAATGCCGAGTCTGAAATTGAACGCAATCCATTAATGTACAAGGTGAGTGAATTATTAACTCATGAATTATTATTGTATCGTATTTCTTGTAATCAATAAGCGTTCAACTGACATTTTCAAGTTATTGTTAAGCAAACAATCAACTTGTAATCAATATACAATACAAAATGCTAAATTTATATCTGTTCGATGCAGAACCAGAAATTCGAGCAATGTGTGCAAAAGCGGGTCAAAGAACCGAAATGACCGATCGAATTTGTATTGAAGTTTGCTGCCATTTGTAAAGCGTGTGTGGCCTTCGACGAATTACTTGGTTAGCGCGAGTTGTACGTGCCTATATTGGGAAATTTGTCTGCAATCAGGGAGGAAAATGAACAATTTTTGAAAGCATTTGTTGAACTTGCGCAAGTTTTTAACTCAAGCAATCAATTTCAATGAGCGTCACTTGATGCCTTTGAAGTCGTAACTCAACCGCTTGCAAGCTGTCTGACTGTCTGTCGGTCTGTCCGTTTTACTGGCAAGATGTTATTACGAAAACCAATTAGAATGTATCTTTATCATTTAATTTGCTTATCACAGTTTGCCTTAAGTGCCGTGACACCATTCAAGCGTTCACTCAATCGTTCATTCATCCGACTATTCGTTTGTTGCTGCTTTCAATTTGCATGTTGGAGCACGAACAATGCTTAATTTCTCAATTGCATTTCAATCTGAATTGCAATTGTCATGACAGACAGACAGACAGACAGACAGCCACGCACACACACATGGCGTATAGACAGACAGCCATACAGTCAGTGGCAGCACTTTTCCATAACACCAACGCTGCTCACCATAAATGCGTGCTGCCACACTCAACTCAAGTGCTCATCATCATCATCATCATCATCATCATCTCTATCAGCACAATGTGTATGATGTTGTTGATAATGATGATGATGATCATCATCACTGTCTCGCTTTGAGTGTGTATCTGATACGTATTTGGATTCGGCATACGCTGTTTTTTGTTACTTCTTTTGTCTTTTTGGTGGCACTGGCGGCATTCTGCGTGCGTCCACTTCACTTCGCAGCACAGCGCAATTACAGATTCGCCCATTTGAGGCAATTATTGTAAATGCATTTACAGTTTTTTTTCATATGCCTTAAACGGGGCAAACGCGTGCAATTCAATTACAATAACTACAAAGTGTTTTCTTTATTGAGTTTTCTTTTGTTTATTTAAAAATATAAAAAAAGATGTTTTCAAGAAAGTGACGTCACTTTCAAGTAAGTTGTGTTTTTCTTGACTCGTTTAAGTTCATAAATTAATAAATTGAGACAATAAAAAAAAATATACTGAAAAATCAATCTTTCTTCTAAGAAAAGTGCTTAGAATTTAAGATATCAATTGAACAATTGAGTTTGTATCTATTTTTGGCTCAATAAAATATAAATGTTATCATAGCAAAGCGTGGGCTTTGAGGAATTGAAAGCCTTAAACTTGATTTCTATGCTATTTGTCTGTATTTCAGAAATTTTGTTTTTCTTTTATTTTTATTATCAATATTTTGAATAACATTAATCAGCCGGAAAGGTTGTAAAGTATTGTTAGAATGTGAAACGATAAATTAAATAAGTTTTTTACAAATTTATTAATGAGGTAAAACTAAGTCATTGGATTGGAGTCTTTTTAGACTTCTTCGAGCCTGGTCAAGCGAGGCTTAACGCAAGTATCCACTTTTCGGTTTATCTGCAGATAAAATTTATTTTTTTTTGGATAACTTGAATCCTGAGATCTGTAAAGCTGTGATTCTGACCATAAAATTTTAGAACGCGCTAAGCGGTTTGTTTTTTAGAGTTACAGTAAATTTCCTATTTGACCTGGAAGATGTTGCCCACAACTGGATGCTACACTTTCAGGAAATACTAAAAGAAGTAGCGTTATTGCATTACTCTATTAAAATACACTTATTCTAATATGCAAGAAACAGAGAAATTTTTAAATATCGTAATGCAAGTTTACAAACTTTTAACTATTACCACGCTGAAGCTTTCGACAGGTGTGTGTATATGCTTGAAAAAGCCGTTATAAGCACTCAAACAACTTAACGGCTTTCATGTTGTTAACTTAAAGCTTTGATTTTCCCGCATCTGCGCAGGCGTCTTCTTATCGCTTACGCTCTTTTGTAACCCTTTTGCGCTCTCGGCGCTCTCGGCAGCATCTCAAAACATGTGACAACTGGCAATGCCATTGAATGCGTACGCAAATGATAACAAAAAGCGAGTATACAAAATATTGCATTTTTGCTTTTGGCGCTAAAGCGTTAGAGAGTGTTAGCCAATGGGTTGAAGAGCGGGGCCGAGAGCTTTTGCCTAATAAGTCTACAAATCCGAGTGCATGTTTTTGACATTTCTTGCCGGCTTATAATAAATGAAAATACCGTTAGTTACATGTCGCAAATGCCGGCAGCTGTAAGAAGAAGATGATGTTGACAAAGAAGAAGCGCTAGAGTAAAAGGTGTGAGAGCGAGTCATAGAAAGAGAGAGAGAGGAGAGCAAGCAACGACAACAAACCGAAGTAAAGTGCGTTGAATTGTTGTTTGTCTAGCGTTGCTTCGCTTCACTTCGTGTTGCGTTTTGTTGTTTTGCTTGACACTTGTTTTCAATATTTTGCTCCATACTCTTGTTCTTCCACCCACTCTCCAAACAAACATTGTACGTACATTCACTCGTACACACACACACACAAACACGCGCGCACAAACAGTGTGAGTGACGACAGTGCGATACAATACATTCTGACAGATGCCCAGCTGACTGCGCTGCGTCGCTGCTGCCGCCTTTGGCTGCTGCGACGTCGACGCGTGCTCTGCTGCACGGTTCGGCTACTGCTGCTGCTGCTAACGACAACGCTGAGTTTCGTGATTTCAGTTCGTGTTTTGATATTCGCCGTAACGCATGTGAAATTTCACTCGGAAGTGAAGCGCCGATGCGGAAATACGTTAAGTATGGAATGTGTTTGAAACAACGTTTTTTTAAAAAGTCGTTAAAGAAATCAAGTTGCATTCATTCATGAAAATAAAGCGTGGCGCGTTGTGGTTTTTTTATTTCTAATAAAAAAAACATAAATTGAAACAAACTTGTAAAAAAGTTTAAAACATGAAAAACATAAACAACAACAAATTGTAAAACTACCGTTATAAGCATTAACGACTTCCGCTCGCGCGTAATCAACTTCCGGTTTGTGCATTGTCTGCATTTGCGAAAATTTGCCGTTTTGCGTGTTCGCTCGCATGTTTTTTAAAGCGTAAATAAAAATATTTTGTTGCATACTTTCGGTCGTACGGGCAAAAATGAAATTGAATACGTAATGCATACGGCAATGCAACAATTAAACGCAAATCTGTGTTTACATTCGCATTCACATTCATGTTCATGTTCATGTTCAGCCGCGAGAGCAACGAACGTAAAAGCAACGCATTGCATTGTTGCCGCTACAGACACAAACGCCATCGTTAAGCAGGAAGTGGCAGCCATATTTGTGCAACATTGCAATTGTGTGCATGTGCGTGCCTGTTTGACTTGAATTTAAAAGTGAATTATGCATTAATTATGCACCATGTTTGCCAATGTGTGCGCCGTGCCGCGTCAAAGTGAAAAATAATTGTTGCAAGGAATAAAAAATAATAAAATTTCTCACAAAAAAAAAAAAACAATTGATAAAAATTGAGAAGCGACGCTTTTTCTGTCAATTTAAAGTGTCGAATTCAGAAGCATATCACATGTAACAAGTGCAACATTCTCTAAGAAATAAGGCACATCACTAAACAAACTCACACATATGTTTGTATGTATGTATAAAAGCAACCGGTAAAGTTTGACGCCGAATTTTTTCATCTTTATAAAATATATGAAATTTTCTTCATGCTGTCATAAAATTTCTTCTTTGACAAAAGTTGCATTTATATTCGTAAATAGAAAAGAAATGAAAGGAAATATGTTTTTAAAATCTTTCACATTACGTGAATGCAGTTGAGGCGTAACAGAAAAGTTGCAAGTAACAAAAATAAAGGACAAAAAGCAAAGGAGTAAACCTCAAAGTTGTTGGTTGAAGGTTTCCTTTCTTTTCTCTTATTTTGTTAGTTTGAAAATGTTGCTAAGAGTATATATCAAAAGCAAAATATCAAAAGCATTGTATTGAAGTTTCTTGCTGAAAAGTTTGAGGAAAGAAAAGAACACAAAAATGGTAAAAATATGTTATCATATCCAAAGAAAATAATTTTCGTTGTGATTTGTTATGCTTCGACTTAAACTTTTGTACAAAATAGTTTTGAATAAGTGGGAAAAGTGAGCGCTCTTAATAAAGTAGAATATAATAATGATACAGCGAAATTTTGTTGACACGAACTGTATTACTTGAGTAAGAAAATTTTGTTTAAAAGACTAAATATACTTTTATAAATAAATATATGTCGGTGTCTTTTTAAGTCGAAACTTTGATCATTCAACTAATTGCAAGAATTCCAAGTTGATTGTCTATGTAAATCTACAGATCTCGAGAGTTTTTGTTCTCATGTCGTCTTGAAAGAACATGGGCTCTGTGAGCCGAATTTTATAATATCATCTCGAAATCTACGATAATCCAAAGATGCATAAACTCAAACTTTTTGGACTTACTCTTGAAATTGGATACAAAGAGAAATAATAAATTCGTTCTTAGCTGCAAATTCCAAGCTAATGCCAAATTTCTTTGTTAAAATTATTGCATTTTATTTAAAACATTTGTAAAAATATATATTTTCATTCTGCCAATTTAAGTTTAATTTTCTTGTTGAAAAAAGTATTTAAATTTCATTTGAATTTCAAGTTTTTATTGAATCGAAAGTTGTCAAAGCATTTAAAGAACTTAATCACCTAACTAATGAGCAACGCTTCATTCAAAAAGTCTAAATTACATTTTTAACGCGCCCATAAAAGGTACGCCCACAAACACACACACGCACACAGTTAGACACGAACCGCCATAACTTTTATTAACCGTTAAAGCATAACTTTTCACTTAACTCATACAAAAAACTAATGACTTGAAAATCCAAACGCCAACTAAGTGTGACTATCAGTATTTAGTATGGTTTGTTAAGCGCATAAGCCTCACTCACTCACTCATCCGACCGCCCGCCCGGCCAAAACTCACATCGTGGCAATAAAATCAATTTGCCATTAAGCACTTTTCATTTAAGCAATTCATTTGAGCAGGCAAAATGCTGAAGAAAGAAAAGGAAAGGAAGGGAATGTAAGTCATTGAATAAGTTAGACAAGTCTAAGTAGCAAACATTGAACGCTTCAAATGTCGATTTGCTGAAATAACAACAAACAAACAAACAAATAATGCACTTCAACACTTGAGGCTCAGCGACCAACGCAGTAGAGTCGAGTTGAGTCGAGTAGAGTTGTTGCTTTTTATCTATAAATTTAGTTAAGCAGACAATTAATTCTCGAGTGCGGCGGCATGCAAAGCTTGTGTTGTAGTTTTTTGGAGTGTGTTTGTGTAAAAATTTCCTACTTAAATCAAACAACTTCTTGGCCCACGCAAATGAAATGAAACTTTGACTTAAAGAGACGTCGACGATGACGCTGGTTGACGAAGTAAAACAAAAGCAAACTTTTGGCCTACGCATGAATGAATTTGTCGACTCGCTTTCGACTTTTGGCCAAGACAGGGTCAACAACAACGGCTATGTGACGGCTGGGACCGCCAAGACTGTTTGACTGCTGTTGCGGCGCGGCGCGGCTCGCTTTAGTTTTACACACATGTCTGTCTAATGTTGTTGCTGTTGTTGTTGGTGTCCAATGGCGTTGTCGACATTTGTGTGACATTTGTTGCAACTCAGCTCGGCTCAGCTCAGCTCAGCTTGAGGCAATAAGCTGTTGCGCATGCGCACGAGCGTCTTGTTGCCGCTTGTTGGACAAGTTGTTCTCGACGCTGTTGTTGTTGTTGCTGTTGGCGTTTAACGTCTTTCGACTCAATGAGCTTTGCCGACCTAGTGACGACAACAACAACAGCAATAATGAGTCAACGATTTCGAAAGTGTGGAAATCGGTTTTTTATGAATGAATGTTTAAAAATGCATTCAACACTTTATTATTGTCTTGGGTGTTTGTCGTGTTGTTGGCATTTCGAAAATAATCGTTTTATGTTTTAATACTTTTTCCTAAGCTGCATAAAAAATCTTGTTAACATAAATTATCTTGCATGCGTGCGCTTGTTTGCTCATAAGCTTTTGAGGTTTCCGAGTTGCCTAACCGAAAGTAATAACTTTTTTGTTGTGCCTCTCGACAAGTTTGACAACTAGATGTAATTCAATGCATAAAGATTATAATTGAAGTTTCGAATAAACAAAATATTTAAATAAAGTCATTAAATTACATCGCTTTTTATTTGCAAAAAGTTGTTATTTACTTGTGGGGACGGTTCTTATCTTATGTTATATGGCGCCTTCAGTCACATACGGCAGTCTAGCACTCGCATTTGTTTCTTGAGCCATAATGTTAGTCAACCGTATAAGTAATGTAGTTTTATATAACAATTGAGTACTTCAAGCTTGGAACAATGGAAGAAAACCTCCTAAGTTGGCATCTTTGCTTAAAGATAATACAAAATTTCCGTACTATTTTCGATAGTCACGAATAGCAAACAATTTATTTATTGATTCGTTGCCAAATTCAACAAAGTTCAGCATTTTAAACAATTCTATTTTCCAGATTAAAATGATAATATAAAAATATAAAAAATATCAAGCGCACGTTTTCACTTTCCGCTATGTGATTCTATAGAATTTCAATGATTTCATCAAATGTTATCAAATGATTCGAACTTAAAAATAGGAAAAAATAAAAAATAAATAAATGATTCAAATTTAAAATCAAACTGCAACAATAACAAACCCACAAACTCAGCGCCGCACCGCCGTCATCGACAAGAACATCGTCATCGCCACCATCGCCACCATCGCCACCATCGTCATCATCGTCATCGTCATCATAATGACCTGTGCGCTACTTGAGTTGAGCTGAACGCTCAACGAGAGCACATTTGAAGAGCGCACTTTGTTAGACCAATTAATTTACATTTCCTCATACAAGACCACAGAAAAAAATGTTATAAAAAAAGAATAAAAATAAAAGTTAACCCAAAGAACGATGAGAAGTTGTACAAAAATAAAAAACAGAAAAATAGAACTAAAAACAAAAGCTCGCGATTGAAAGAAAGAAAGAAAGTAAAAAAAGTAAAAAATCAACAAAGTACCGGAAAGCACTTGACTCAACACTCGACTTGACTCCGGAGCTCGGTTCACTTTTTTCTATTTCTGCGCGAGCATATTTGTAATCAAAACGAGCGCAAGAGATAGCTAGAACTAGTTAGAAAGAGAGCGCGAATGCGCTATTAAAACCGCAAATAAAAAATATTTGCTGTAGACAGAAGAGCGTGCGGCAGTGATGGTGCTGATGGCTCTTTCTTTTCGACGGTGCGGCTGGCAGTGCCAGTGCCATCGCCATCACCGTTGCCGTTGGCTTGTCCAGCGGCGTCCAGCCAACGAAGCAATCCTCATGCACCGCTGACTACAGTAACTAGTTTCAAGTGCACTCGTGTCGTCCTTCCGCAGCAACGTTGCGTTGCCGGACGCGCGCAACTGACGGATCGTCCAACGGTAGACCACCAACAACATGGTATGCCAAACTGTCAGACGACGCATAAACAACTGAGCGAATCAACGAAACGAGCGAACGAACGAATGCAGTTTGACTGTGTCTGAGTGGCACTTGTCAAGGCATGAGTTCATTTCTTTCTCTCTCTTTTTCGCCATCTTTTTTTTCTATTTTTTTGGTCGCGTCATGTTCTGTTGTTTTTGGTCAAGTATGTTGACCGTTTCGGCGCTGTTGTTCTATAATGTTGTTGTTTTTCCTTCGTTTTTTGTTGACAAAAGTGTCTACAATTTAATTCATTTTTGTTTTTCGTTTTCTGGCCAAAACTTTGTTGCTTGTTTTTGGTAATCATGTTTTGTTTTAGTTGGCGGCGAGTTGACAATTTCAGAGTTCTCTTTTTTTGAGTTTGTTTCCTGTTGGCAGCTTACAACATCATAATAGAGTTGGAAAGTATATTTGTACATATATTTATCTCGGTCTGGTTTAATCCTTTGTCGTTTTGTTATTATTTAAAGCCGAGTTAATTAAATTTTACTTTAAGTCTAACAAAAGTTCTGTAAAGAAATCTATAATCTTTCATATTTCACATTTAAAACTGCCAAAGTTATCTTGTTCTATTTAAAAATAAACAAATGATGCCACAAATAAATCTTCAGTTGAGTTCAGTACACAAAAGCGCTTATCCTCAGTCTCAGTCTCAGTCATAAGCGACAAATTTGAACAATCTAAAATCTATTCAAAATACATAAATTCTGGAAGCGTTCTTTGGGCTAAAAGTACAGAGCACATGAGTGTTGTATGAGTGTGCGAAATAAAAATGCTTTGTACGTGTGAGAATAGTTATTTATTTTCATGTGTGTGTGTGTGTGTGTGTCGCGTTGAGCAACAACTTCCGGTTTTATTTTGGTTGTATGTTGTAAATGGCGGCGGCGACAACGACGCCTATACACACTCACACACAGACACACAATAGTGACTTAAAAGCGAAGTGAGGAAGTGAAAGGACATAAGGAAGACAGACGACAATGCAGCAACATAAAATGTGTTTCGTACGTACATGTTGATATATGTGTGGCAAGCGCGACAAAAATATCATACAACAAACAATAAAAAGCAACAACAACAACAACAACAACAACAAAAAGTAGAAGGCCGTCAGAGGCCGTCGCAATTTGTTGGCTTGTGTGCGAGAATGTCTTGGGTGTGAGAAGCTGAAGTTGTCGTTGCTGTTGAAGTTGAAGTTGAAATAACATGCGAAGGTGGAAACTTCGAGTTTGACTTAACAACATTGCATTCAAGTAGTTGTAGCGACAATAATATTATTGTTGTTGCTTATGTTGGTGCTCTTGTTGTTGTTGTAGTTACAGCTGCAACAATTGCATATTCATGTTGCCGCTGGTCGTCGCCGAGACTCATAGAATTACGACTCGCATACAGTGTAACACGCTCGAACAATGACAGCAAAAACAAACAGTGAAAAAAACAAAAACAAAAATACAAAAAAACACAAAAAAATACAAAAAAAAAAAACAAGTAAGAAAGCATTCCATGAGACTTGCCTATGTTATGGACCTTACTTTACTTTGCTTTTCCTTTCCCACTCTTTGTTTTACTTTTTTTTACTATTTTTTTGTTTTTTTGCCTTGCATCGACGTCGCCATACCACTTTGTAATGTCCTCAAGGGTTGCGTAGTTCTTCTCTTGTTTGGTTTATTCTTCATGTTGTTTTTTTTATATTTCTTTCTTTTTTGTTGGTTTGTTTATAAACTCGCATCCTGCTCGTTATTTTTTTCAGGATTCGAGACAAAATGTAATACTAGAAAAAAGTGAAATATATTTCGTTGTTATTATTGCAATGCGCTCAGCTTTGTTCACAGTACGCGACATGTTGTTGTGAACTCAACGCGTCTACATCCTTGTCTGCAATTGCATTTAATTTGTGCGAAAGTGTGTGTTTTTGTATTACTTGAAACGCGTGAAAACTCTATTAAAAATATGCACAAAAAAAAAACACAAATTTTCAAAGTTGTCACACATAAATTGTTAACATTTTGCAAGCAAATTAAATATAAAGTTTATGTTGCCAATGCCGACAATTCTTTATGCAATATTTTTGCTGTTGACTTTGACGCATATTTGTGTGCGTTTTGCAGTAGGTTTCAGGTTTAAAAAATACCATAGTGGTTTTTTATATATTTTTAAGGTCCAACCCTTTCATAATATGAACCTGAAACGATTTTTCGAAATTCAAAGTATTTTCAGAATTATCATTGCTTTAAAAGAGGTTTTCGGTTAATTAAAACGGATGTGATATCTCAACATTCCATAAACCATTCATGATTTTTCCAAATTAAAATTTTTCCCATTCCAAATATTTTATAGATAATCTTTTATAGATCTTACTACGACAAGGACCATGGTTTTGAGAAATATTTTTTAGTATTTTTAAAAGATTGCTGAAGGTCGGTTAAAGGTGCCGAAACATTCTATTCAAAAATTGTCTCCATTTTGCGAAAAAATTACAAATTTTTTTTTGCATGGTCCGAAGCATAAAACTGATTTTTGGTTTATCTTTTATGACTTCCCTTTTTTTGCAACCGCATTTCCAAATATTTTAACTCGGGGACTTCTTTTTTTTTATTATTTCATATAAATTTGAATTATTTTCAACAATTTGAAGCTCAAAGTCATGGCGTATTCTTTTTGTTTTGTTGAGGAATGTCGGGAAAGCATTACAAGGCAACAGACGCAACAGCATGTTCGCCGAAATAACAGAACAAACGTGCAAAACGTATGAGCGTGCAAAACTATCAAGTGTGCGTAATAAATTTTGAGCTTTGCATTGCCAATAAGTCAAAATGCCAAACATGAGCTGTAAAACTGTAAAAAGAAATTTGCAAATAGAATTTTTTGCGCACAAGGAGATTTGAAATTTCGGCGAACGCCAACGCCAAAGTCGTCAATGACCGACGGAACGACCGATGTTTTGATAAGACAACATGTCACTGTCAATCATAAAATTCAAGCGCAAAAAAAAAACGTAAAGAAAACATTCGATATGAGTGCAGGAAATAACAGTGAAAACAAATAAAATATTTGTAGTAAAATAAACAATATTTCGTATATTTGGCAACTCTGCTCAAAATATGCAAATGAGAAATATAAACTTTCAAGCTGACATTCGAATTTTGAATGCAAGGAAGCGAACATATTTTCGCTGAAATAACAACAAATGTTATGATCGATTTCCAGCACAAATTGTTTACAACAAATCGAAATGAAATGATTTTGATAGTCGTTTATGTCAAAGTTGAATTGTTAAGTTTTGCGCAAATATTTGCACACAATTTTCTATGTTATTTGTGACAAATACCGAATTAGCGCACAAGCCGCAAACTGTTAAACAGCCATGGTTGCGTTGCTGGTTTCGAAACTGATTTATTTAGCGTAAATTTCTGCGCAAATACTTTGACATCGACACGAAAAATCTCGCACACCACGGCCAAGGGGCAGGGCGAAAGGCAGAGAGGGTGACAGGGTGGTGGGTGGTTGGAGTGGCGCAGGCAAGCTGAGAGATAAAGTTAAGCCAAACTATTTGAAAATGCCAACGAACGAATGAACGAACTCGGTCATTTAACGCAGCGGCCGCACTCCGCGCCCTCGGCTGGCTTGCCTTGAATGCCTTATCAGCAGATAATGAAGATAAATAAGATAAAAACAAAAAGTGATACAAAAATTTACATAAGCAAGCAGCAAAGCAGCGAAGTAGCAAAGCAGCAACGAAAGCGCTCAGAAAAGTCAACAGTTTAAATTGTGCGTTGCCAAAGGGTTAAAAATTAATTGTTGTTGTTGTTGGTGTTTTTGGCAACTGAAAACAAAAAATTAATCAACATTTTATGCAATGAGCCAAAGCGCCTTCATGGTCCACGCGGCTTCGTCAGAACTTTATGAATCGCCAACGCCAAATTGTGGTTAATTAAATATGTGCCAAGAAGGCACAGCAAAAAAAGGTAGCAGAATTGTGGTAAACGACGGGTTAAATAGCACCTCAGTGCATACTTTGTTAACTTTAGTTTACACACACAAACACACACACACACACACAGCCTAACGACCAAGAATGTTGTAAAATGGTCCGAGCTTTGTTTCAAAGTTGCTATGAAGGCCGTGGCATTTTTTCATATTTTTCTTCTGCTACAAATTTTTAACTGTCATGAATTTTGCTATTGCCATTTCGTGGGCTAATTTCTGTGTGTTGTTCGCTTGGTGTCTTGTTTTCCTTCATTCTTTCTTTATTTCATTACATTTTTTCGTTAATTATGTTTTGTTTTATGTTTCGATTTGACGTCTTTTGTGGTTTTGCGTCTTATTTATGAATTTTATAGCATTTCCTTACAGAATTGCTGCTTTGGTGATTTTGTAGTTAAAAACACAGAAATTAATTAATCATTAAATTTTTAAATACATTTTGTTAACGCTTGTGTTAAGTCTACAAAAATTTCAATTTAGTTTAAAGATAATCAAACATTGCATAAAACCAAAGCCAAACATTTTCAAGCATCATTAATTCACGAAAACCGACAAAACAATTTTCCAAATTGCACAAAAAGCATACCTTGAAATGACACCAAAAAAGGAAGCAAAAAATCCTACCACAAATACGCATTAAGCTGAATCAATGTGCCAACAAAAGAGAGAAAAAAGGGGATAAAAATATCATTGAACAAAAGTCCTTAAATGTCGAGTCGAACAACTCAGTTACAGTTCATTTTCTAACACTTTCGAACAAGTCAAAAGTCAACGTGAGCGAAATACTTTGCACAAAAAAGGATTTATTTTTTCCTTTAGTGCTTTTGTTTGTACATATACATGTTGTTAGTGAGTCTGTGTCTGTGTGTGTGTGGCAACAATTATTGCATCATTAATCAGAGAGCATTTGCAAATCCCAAAAGCGCGCAACGACAACCAACTGACATTCAATATCGACTTTTAGCTTAGGCAGTTGTGCTCTTCAACGAATAGAATGCGAGCAATGTTGAATTTTATTGATTGCGTTTGCTGGTTGGCTGCCACTTAAGAAGGCACAAGGCATGGCTAGCAACAGCAGCAGCAACAACAGCTGTGAAGCAGACTGCACGGTTAAGCGGACAAGTTGGAAGGAGTTTTGGCGGGGAAGTGTCAGACACGTTGTAACATGAAATCCATGCCATGCCAAAGAAGATGAATGAATCGCTTGACGCGCACAAATGAAAAGCAAAGCAAAGCAAAAAAAAAAAGGGAATAAGCAACAGAAGAAAAATATAGAAAAACGAAATCCAAGTCGAAGTGACGTAAAGAAATTATGCGAAAGAAACTGAGTGGTTTCATTTTATATTATACACTTTTGGCTGTGAGTATGTGTTAGGGTCAAGCGGCGCAGAAGGAGATGGAAAAATCGAAAGCATTTCCATATGACTTGCCTGAGGCGCCGCCAGGCCAAGTGTGCCCATTTCACACGCTTGCTACTTTGAGCATTCCTTGCTTTGCTTTCATATCTTTTTGTAGTTTTTTGCAGATTTGCTGCTATCAAAAGCATGAGTCTTTGCCTGCAAGTCAGGCTGTCAGTCCGTCTGTCGCTTGCGCCCCTTTTTTTGCAACGTGTATCAATAAATACTCATACATGCATGTTAAGTAAGTTTTGTTGCACGTTATGTGGGTCACTCACACACACACTCACTCACTCACTTATCCAAACACACACACACACACACACGTTGATGAGTGATATGTGCTTGCTTGAGCGAGGGTAAAAGATTTAATGTAAGGGTTTGAAGCAAGAATTTGTTGTGTAGCAAAGCAAAGTAAACAAAGAAAAAAAGTAAAGTTAAATAAAAATAAAGTATGTTACACATGTTCAAAGTGAAACGTGCCACAGGCAACACACACATAACATGTGTGTGTGTGTGTGTGTGTGTGGGTTGTTGTTAATGCGCAGCGTATACGCAACGCTTGGTCATTGCACAGATTACGTATACGTAATGCAAACGTGAGTTGCTCGCCACTCATATAAGTATAATTATGCGCAGTTAATGCTGAGCTATTATAAAACATGTTGGGTAAGGAAGAAGGGAAAAAGAGTGAGAATGATTACCCAGTTTTATTGCTAACAATTTATTGAAATATGCGAGAAATAACATTCAACGAACAGTTTGAGCAAATTTTAAATGCAAAGTAAGCATAGAAAAAACAACAACAAAAAAAAACAACAATCTAATCATAATTTCATAACTTATTTGGTATACATCAAAGTGTTGCACTAACATTGAAAATCGATTTGTGTGTGAAACGTGTGCGGCATAGAAATTACAAAACGAAACCCTTTTTATACGAACATGATGGCAAGAAGAGCATGGGTTTGCTTTGGCCAGCTTTGCATAATAAAAATAACACGAAATGTAATAGAAAAAGAAGGAAAGAAGGAAATAAGGAAAAACTTTTCATAAGCATAAAAAGAGTGCTAAAGCATAATGCTTTTATTGAGCATTAACTATTAAAAAGCTGGACAGGGCAAACAGTGCAAATGGCTTGGCAAACGACTGCGATAAAAACGCATAAAAATGACAGTAAAGCAGAAGTAGCAGCACAGAAAAGGAAAAAAACCTCCCGACAAAAAAACAGTGCAACTTCATTAATTTGCAAAAAACGCTCCACGAAAATTGTTTTCTTTATTGTTTTTGCTCTTCTTTGCTTGCAATACTTTCTGCTCCGTGTGTAAATCAATGCAGAATTTACTATAATCAAAAACATGGCAGAAGTAAAAGAAAAAAAAAACAAAACGAGGGAAGCATTTTTATATGCAAGAAAGAAAAACTTGAGCTAAAGCAAAACTTTTGCATTTAACTTTATTTTCACGCGCCAATTTTCTTTTTTTTCCGCCTCTCCGTCGCCCTCCGCACTGTCATGGCTATTTTTACGCTTATCGAATACCAAAACACACAAAAAGCAAAATCAAATAAAGTAATTGAATTTAACAAATCGTCTACAAAACTGTACGACTTGACTGGCCTCTGCCTGCCCCACTGCCAACCCAACCGCTCGCTCTCCTTGTCCACTCACATTGGTCCTTTGCGAAATTAATTCAATTCACTAGTAATAATAATTTGCACAATAAAAACGGCAACAATTGTGCGCTAACTTGGCCTGTCGAATTCAGTTACCATTGCGCACCGCTCGTCCGGCCCGCCATGCTCCCGTCTCGCCCAGGAGTACACTTGACTACGCTTTAGTTGTGCACAGATTTAATCAAAGTTCAGCTACGTGCCTTACGCGCATAAGTTGTTGTTTCTTTTGTTGTTTGTTCTGCGCTGTGCAAAAGTTTTTCTTTATTTATTTATTGAATGAGTGAAGTTTTTTTTTGTTTTTTGTTTCTGTTTGTTTTGCCTTTGCCAAGTGTAGTAAAATTAATGAATTTACTATGCAAAATCGACAAGTACAATTAAGTCAGTGCTCAGGCAAATGTTTCGCTTGCATAACAAAACTTAATTATCGTTTAAGAAAATTGTATTCAAATTTGTTTACTTTGTCTTGGTTGACAACGTTGCGTATACGTTACATATTCGTAAGCTGTCTAACAGTTTTTAAAGTATTTAAAACACATGGCGTATGCTTGATATCATAATAGTTATTAAAGAGGCCTAGAAATATGATTTTATTGACACAAATCACTGTCTTTGAAACAATGAGTCCTAAGCAAAGTAAGACGGCAGCACAAATACTCGTTGCCAATCAGCTTTGTTGGCGTGACATGGGTTCGGTTGACCCACAAACAAATCGCATACACGCACGCCTCGGCAACGTTGAAGCATTCACAGTAAAGTTGTCACTCAATGAAAACTGTCTTTCGACGCCTCAAGACGCAAAAAGTTAACACACCCAAGACACATATCACACCCCATAAAATGCCACAAAGCCTTCGCTTTAAGCTGACAAGAAACCGCAAGCCGTACAAAGTCTCAACGCGTTGTGCCTTTAGAGTGGATTAAAAGTCTTAAGCACCTTGTTTTTTACTCAGTTAATAACAAACAAAACCGAAATGCAGATTATTAAACTAAAAGGTCAAAAAATCACAAAGACGGAAGCAATGCGACATGAAAAGTCGTTAAGCAGTAGATTTTTTATGTGTGTGGGCGTGTGTCTGTATTTAAAGACAGTTAAAACACACACACAAGCGCTCACCAGCACATGCATGAGCATAAAAGTGATTATAATAAAATGTGAAATCTGTACGCAGAACACAATAAATTTGACTCAAATAAACCCTTAAAGCACACAAAGGCCACAAAAGATAACCAAAAGGAGAGAAAAACTTGGCCGTCATGAAACATTTCCGGTTTCCTGTGTGACGAAATGAAATAAAATGTTTTGTGGCATGTTTTTAGGCGTAAACAAAGCAATAAAACAAAAAGAGAGCAAGCGAGAAAACGGCGCATAAACAACTGCCAAGGAAGAAAGCATGTGTTGGTAGGCGTTAAGAGCCGTGTGTCAGACAACGGGACACGTGTGTGCGTTAAACTGACAGCGATAAATCGCACGATGTGTCTGTGTGTGTGTGTGTGTGTGCATGGGAGATGATCTGTCAGTGTAAGCGAAAGACAGGCGAGCACAAAGGCAGCAATTCGACATTATTAAACGTTAAAGATGTTATAATTAGTGCGATTTCCACTTTCGCATCATGTTCCATGTCCGAATCACTTTTGCCTTTGCCTTTGCCTTCAGCTCCTTTAGCTGACGTAATGCGCCACCATCGCTGCCATTTTTATTTCGTTTGTTGTCTCTTCTCCTTTTTTGTTTTTCTGACTGTTTTTAATTACTTTTTTACGCTTCTTTTGTGCTTGTTTGGCATTCAGTTGGCTTCGAACGCCATTTTTTCAATTAACTGCTAATAAAATTGTCTAAGCAAACTAATTTTCACGTTTATTCAAGCAAAGCGCTAATAACGAGTTCAAGCTCAAGCGCCCCCTAGCGATTTGCTATCCCAACTTTTTTCTTTCGCAGCTTCATGGCTGTTTCTTTGTGTGTGTGTGTGTGTGTGAGTGTGTGAGTGTGTGTGTGTGAGTGTGTGCAAGGCTGTGAATTTTAACAGACAACGACAACAGGCGTTGGCCACATAAATTTCTCGTTTGGATTTGTGGCACATCCTTTTGCGCTGATGTGGTGAGGTGTGTCGTTGGTTTGGTGGTCACCTGGCCAGTGAGTTAGGAACGACGAATGTTACTTGGTTACTTTCCTATTGCCATACTAATTGGCTAACTTAAGTACCGTTATGCGCTAGATTTTTACCTGTTCGTTATACTCTTCTTCCGCTGATTTTTCTTCTGCCATTTTTCGCCATCTCCATCGTCATCTTCTTTTACTTTCATCTCTTTCTCTCCCCGTTATTCCCATGCTGGATTTTAGTTATTTTTTTTTTTTGTTTTCAATTAGTGGACAAGCAGCCAACGTGTCTTGCCTTTGTCTCGCTCCCTGTGCAGGTCAGGTCAGCGCCACATTGCCCGCACCTTTGACGAAGACAACATTACACCTGTAAAGTTGTGCAGTGGACCAGCCAGCCGAGCTGATTTATGCTCCTTTGCTTGGCATGGTCGCGTGTTTGCTTAGACATGCCGCAGTTGCAAGTCGCAGCTTAGCATGCGGTGGCGTTCAGCATAAGATAAGGGCTTAACATGAGACCGGCATGGGTATGACCATGTGTCTGTTGGGTTGCTACGATTTGGTTCAGTTGGTTGGTCGCTGGGCGCCTTGTCAGCTTTCGTTGCGTTGCGTTGCGTTGGGTGGAGTTGAGTTGAGTTCAGTTTGGTTGCTCGTCGAAGCGTGCTTATCTTCGACTACCTCACAAGCTCATCTTCATTTCTCACTTCGCTGAATATTTGCAATGGCTAACAACGCACATTGTTGCCAACACACCTGACCTGTGTTTGATGGTGGTGTGCTGAACATAGGGTTGTCAAGTTGCGGTTAATGCGTCGAAGACGTTTATTGAATGAAAAGCGAGTCGTAAGAAGATCACAAAAGTTAAAATTAAATATTTAGTGGGTTAAATAGATTCTTGTTCGATATATTTTCTCTTTAATGTTACTTTTTTTAATAGAGTTGCCGCGTGCTTGAGACTAACGGCATTATTCTGGCAACTCTACTGAAAACATGTTAGGTGCAATTTTTAAAATTTTTGAATAGAAAAGTTAATAGGGTTCTTATACCAGTCACTTTACATTTCAATGCCATCGTTCCTATCAATTGTAAATCCGTATGTTCTTTTGAATTCCAACGTAACATAAGGCATAACGATTACCAGTAGCAATGGAATGTGGAAACTGTTAAAAATCGTTTTGCTAATAGAGCAAAAAAGAGTTGCCCTGAATATGAATAGAATTTTTATATAAAAGGTGCCCAATAGAGCTGCCAGAATAGGAGGGTTAGTCATGGGAATCATGTATGCTTAAAAACTTAAGCGACTTCGTAAATTATGTCGAAAAAGCTCAAGACTATTTAAGGATTACAAACAATTCTTCTCACCTCCTTGTTCGTTTTCCTCAAATGTCAGTTTCTGATAGGTTACTTCAATAGTTTATGTGTGTTGATAACTTTTTGTCAACAAAGAAGAGAAACAAAAGTGTATTATACTTTGTCACTGACAAAACATTTTACATATCAAACGCGTTTTTCACACGGCCATCCGTGTGTGCTCGGAACCATTCCACTATGGCCGAAGCCAAGTGCTGCCCAACGGCCGCCCACTTGGCTAATTTGCATGCGCTCAATGTCCGACACCCTTGCCACATGCTCACTGTCGGTTGACATTTATCTTTGCCGCTACTAATCCCCGACATTGGCCAGCCATGTGGCAAGGTGTGACAAGGCGGCGGCGCCAACTCACTATCAGTTCTCACCAACGCGCAATCTAATCGTGTCCTATCACCTGTATCGGCGGCTTTGTTTTGCTTCGCTTCGCTTCGTTTTCACAGCTTTGTCAAACACTCGTCGGTGCAGGTTGAAGACGACGGCGACTACGACGACGACGGCGACGGACAACTTTTGCAACACATCTCAACATGCAAGGCACACTTTTGACGGCATTTTCAAATTGGTTTTAGTTCGCTTTCCTGTGTGGTTTCCATTTGCTTTTCTCTTCTCATCGCTTCGCTTCACTTATTTTATTTCCTTCTGTTATTTATCACGGCTATTTGTTTAGTCTCACTTGCTGCCACTTCAGTCTTCTATTTCACGCGTTGCCACACACGTCTTCATACTTGCAATATTTAAATCGATAGTTTATGCTACGTGTTGTTTGCGTTCTCTACACGGATAATCACTTTGCTTGTTTGCTTGTTCATTGGCGTGTCATGAACAGTTGGAAGTCAAATAGAGAATGTCGCTTAATGACAACCTTTTGTTATATGCCGTAACACCTTCAGACTATAATAAACTTGTTTTTAATACTTTCATTATCGCATAAGTCTTGACTTTTCTTTTTCCTTTTCATATCTCCTACTCTCCTTGCTCATTTCGCAACTTTAAAGTTCTCATTCCCGCTGTTTCACATAAATTTCAAACATTTCTTTCTGCAATCACATTAATCACAGCCTGCGTTTCAACAATTTTAAATCCATTGAGATTTCTACAACTTGTCACTTGGATTGAAAGCAACAAAGCACAAATAAGCAAACCACAAAGTAACCTTCAACAATAAATAAAAAGCGAAACATGATTTCAAATCACTGAAGAACTTTATCGTGAGCTCCACAGTCCATCTCAGTTTCGAAATCGTCGTTTACCGCAACAAACATTAATTTTTGGTAATCTCTTTTTTCACTTTACGCTGTCACTTTATGAGCCCCGAAGCAACCCCCAAGAAAACATGCATAAAGCAAACCTTTATACCGCAGTTTGAGAAGCATTCTCAAGGCACATTCAAATTCTTAGGCTTAGATTAGTCGTCAACCGACGGCGGACAGACAAACTCTATGCAAACCACTGGCAAATATGCCTTCATTAATTTAAATACCACACACACGCGCTCACGCACAAACACAAATGTAATTCAATTCAAATACACACACACACACACACACACACGCACGCTTTAGAGATGAGCAAATTGTCTTCACAGAACAATCAGAGCGAAATTGGCACAGCCAAAGGACAATAAAATCATGTTGCCGCACTGTTCTGTGGACTGAACTGCCCCACAGACTTGAAGCGCCGACAAAACACAAGCTCACCTCAGTCTGTCCAAATAATAATCAGCCTTTTGGCTATGTTTGTTTGTTGTAGTCCTTCATGTTTTGGTTTTGTGCCCGCGTTGAGTTATGTTCATTAGCAGATTCAAAAGCATTTGCAAATCTAAGAAGCGCAACCTACGTGTACAAACATTGCGGCTGTGATGTAAGGAACGCAGAGCAGATACAAACACACACACAGACACAGTATTGGCAATGCTAATGACAAACCTGGCTGGCATGAGAGCAAAGGATATGCCTTGAATTGATGTTACTGTAGTACGAAATACGACTTGAATGTTTTGAAATTGAATTTGACTTTGGCTAAGTTATTTATTTTTCTTTCTTGTGTGCTAAAAGCAATTTTGTTGAAATTTCAGAAATTTTATGAAAATGTCGCTCAACTTAATCAAAACTTTGATGTAATTTGTGTAAGCTTGAGAAAATATATTAAAGCAAAAGTGCTATCAAAATATTGCATTAGAAATTTGTGTTCACAGTTTTATGGCCACTGGAAAGACACGAAGAAAGTGTAAAATTTTTAACGCCATGTGTTAGTAGAGTAACACACACACACACACACACACGCATGTACTCAGGTCTTTACTTTACTCAAGGGCAAACAAACACGTATTTTCAATACATAAGGCAACTTGACAGCAAAACAGTTGAGTCTCAGCTATGAAAACTGTGCGTCAGCTTAGCTGAGGCTAAGCTAAGTTGAGGTTACTGGCGAGCAGCAGCAGCACAGTGTTGACAAAGAGTATATATATGTGTGTGTGTGTGTGTGTGTGTGTGTGTGTGTGTGAACGTGCTACTCACTCACCATGACTTGTTTGGGTTGCCATTTAAATTTAGATAGACGCTACCGTACGTAGCCACTCAGTCATTCACTCACTCACTCACTCGCTTACTCTCTTCATGCTTGTGTCTCTGATAGCCTTACCTTCTATGTTTGAGTGACTCTGTGTGTGTTTGCTTATTTGTTTGTGTATATTTTATAATTTATGCGCATTTTTTATTAAATATTTATACAAAACGTTGTCAAGTTTTACGTTCTACGCCACAGCCACAAAAGCGATAACCGTCGCCTTGCCTGCTTGCCTGTCTGTCTATCTCTCTGTCTGTCTGCCTGACAGCCTCACTGCCTTGTGTGCGCCGCTGCTTATGCAACGAAACGTGCAAATGTGCTTTGAATAGACACGTTGTTGACACGAAGACACCATCAACCAACAAACAACAACAACAACAACCACACTGCCACCGTACGTTCCTCTGTTAGTCATAAATAGTTTCGTTGGCGTTAGCGTTGTTGGTGGTGGTGGTGGTGCTTCTTATAGTAATGGTGCCGGTGTGCTCTTGGTGATTCGTGAGCCAGTCAGTTAGTTGGTCTGTCAGTGTGACAGCTTCAGGCTTGGCTAGTTATGCGCCATGTCCCACATAACCTCAATTTTTCAGCTTCACAGTAGCGCCGCTGCTGCAGCTGCCATTGTTGTTTACTCTTATTTGCATACCTGCAGCATTTCATCAAGCAAAACATGTTCAACAGCAGCAGCAGCAGCAGCAACAACAACAACAACTAATTTCAAACTCATGTACAGCGTTTGAGCGCAGGAAGCTTGTTTGAATGCTGCCTTCTACGCTCGCTTTTTGTTTCTTCATAAATCTTAATCTATCCTAAGACGCGCACACCTGACCTATCTGTATACCCACCCACATCCTTTCGCCCGTACACTCCTGCCGTTCAGTTGCTATCATTCCTCTGCTCACAAACTATTCATGTCTTATGTGCTGCCAACGACAACAACAACTATAACAACAACAACAACGACAAAGCTTTTGCCAAACGTTTCTGGCATTTGATAATGCAAAATGGCAATTTGCATTTCTCAGTTTATTTTGCTGCCATTCACTTGATTCGCAATTTATATCATACTTCGACTCATGCTCAATTTTAGCATTTCATATCTGTGCAGTTATTCATGAGCAAAACTTAGAATTTCTCAATTGAAATGCTTTCGGTACAAATTGCTGAGTGCATGTCTTTGTTGTTTTTTCGTCAAATGCATTGTTAAATATGACTCAGATTTCCATTTATTTTTGGGGACAAAATCTATGTATTTCCCAAATGCCTCGTTTCGTGTTCGGAGTGAGCATGCAAATTGATTGCGTTGTTTAAGTTTGGCATTTACTTTGAAATGTTCCTCAACTTTTGTTTGCTGTTGATAATCCGACATTCTGTAATGATTGTTGTCTCTAATAGTTCAATATGGCTAGGCAATTTGTATGCAACGTGCGGCCTTCAGTAGGCTGAACAGACAAGAGTTTGAGCTTTTGTTTATGCAATTCATATTTACCGAAGTAATAAAAACAATAAACTTGACACGTAATTGCAACTTTTGTCAGGAAGAAATTTCAGCAAATGAAAATAAAATAGTTAAACAAATAAAATGTAAAGCAATTATCATATATTTTTTAAGTGATTACATGCCATAAAGACGGACATTTATTTACAAAGCGTTGCTAATTGCCAACAAGTGAAAGAAAAAATAAGTAATAAAAACAGAAAAATATGACAGTTGATTGATTGAAACATTCAAATAATAATTCAACTGCAAAGTTGCAACGAGAGAAAAGAATAATAAAACGAGCGAAACAACGTGATTACAACACGACGACGACGAGAACAAAAACGAAAATAAAACTTCGATGGAAACATATTAAACGACGCACAAAAATCGTATAAAAAAAAAGGAAACAAACTTGGCAACAATGTCAATCGACGCACAAGAAGAGACGATGATGACAGCAATGACGGCGGCAACGATTAATGTCCGCCGGTTGGACAATGCCGACGTAAAGTGTTGAGTACAACACTGGAATGACAACGACGACAACAGCAAAAAGTGCACAGCAGCAGCAGCAGCAGCAGAAACAACAACAACAACAACAGACACAACAACAACAGCAACACACAACTAACCAAACAATTTCATACGGAAATTCCGCAGGAGCAACGTTCGCTATGAATGGCTTTCGTATAACGGGATATCCAGCAGCAGCCTCTGTCACCGGTTCCGGTTCCTCCTCCTCGTCCGCCTCCTCCTCGTCGGGCTCCACAACGAGTTGCTCATCGAATATATCGTCAGCACATGTAAACAATAAAATGCATAACGTTGATAATGCAACAGCAGCAACGACAACAACAACAACAGCATATGCAAAGCCAATTTACCATAATTCCGCGACGACCTTGAAATCACAGAAGCCACAGAGCAGTGAAAACGAACTGGATTTGCATATCAGTGAAACTTTGCTCTTCCCAGGCGCGACAGCGACACCAGCAACAACAACGTTGCAGCAACAGAGCTCACCGGGACCGCCGCCGCAGTTGACGAGCGTGCACACAAGCGCAACGACCACAGCGCCCATCGCATTGAAAGGCAATAATCCATTCCTGAACAGTCCCTCGCCGACCGAGTCTGCGCCGTTGCCGCCCATGAGTTATGCTGCCGGCAGCGTTGGTGGCGGTGGTGGCGGACTCGGTGCCAAAGCCAATCCGGCCGCCGCCACATATGAAGTGCCCGAGTATGCCGAGCCGCAACGTTTGCGTGGCTACGCGAGTGGCAAGCAACGACCGCATAGCATTGCGGTCGGCGCAAACTATGAAGGCGGCAATGGTAGTGGGAGCGGTGGCGGTGGCATGGCGGCACGCTCATCGTTCATCGATTATGGCACATTGCAGCAGCAACAACAACTGCGTCAGCAACAATTGACGCTGCAACAGCAACAGCAACGTCTCATGCAACTCTCACGGCAGCAGCAGCAGTTGCGCAACGCTGTGAGTCTAGTCAGCAGCGGTGGCGCCGGTGTCGCAGTGACAACGACTACGACAGTGGCCAATAACAGCGGCGGCGGCGGCAACACAGCTGTGAGTGTTGATAAGGAAGCGCTTTATGCCGCCATCTTTCAGCAGTATCGTCAAAGTCCCACGGGTAAGCCGAATGGACCGGCGCCGCCACCCGTGCCGCTGCATCGCAATCAACAGCAACAATTGCAACAACAACAAATGCCACGCGTTGCTGTTGGCAACACAGCGACATTGCCACATCCTATAGTGCCGCGACGCTCGCAGAGCACGCCACGGCCTGTGAATCCGGCGGCGGGTGCCGGTGCGGCCACGGTCGGTCTGACGTCAAGTAATGTGCCACAGTTGAATGGCCTGAATGGCACGGCACAACGGCCACGCAGCCTGGATCGCTTCAATGGCAGCGCGGCTGAGTGCACAGGCAGCAAATCCCCTTATCAACCGCCGCCCATACCACTGAGACGCTTTGCGCCGGGCCTGAGTGGCAGCGGTGGTCTCGCTGGCACGGGCAATGGCACGCTGACGCGACCCTCGAAGAGTCCACAGCCGGGCTTGGATAGTGCGGCCGCCATTGGTGGTGGCAGTGCTGCAAGCACGCCCAAATTCCAAGGCAAGAAGAGCACGAGCATTGACAACATACGCAACGGTCTGCCCGGCCTGCTTGGCACGCCGATCGAGCCCACGGGCGTGAACGCGGGCAATGGCGGTATGCGGCACTCGCTGACCTTTCACGGCCAGGAGAGCACACAGTTGGCCAGCGCGGAGAATGGCTATGGCAATGACGGCAATTGGGGCAAGACGGAGCGACCCATGTCGTATGCCTTTGGCGCAGCGCCCGATCAGGCATACTTGGAGAATCAATTGCGCGCCTACTCGGAGCAATTGCGCACCATAACCGAGAGCGTGCGCAAATACTCCGAGCAGGCCAAGTTGCTGTCCGAGCTGAAGCGCCAACAGCAATTGGCCAAACAGCCGAACCAAAATCTACTAACGCCAACGAGCAATATGAGCCAAGGCAAGCCGAGTGCGAATAACTTTCAACCGAATATGATATCCCCCGAAATTGTGAGTAAATCACTGGCATCGCTTTCGGCCAACACGGAACCGCAGACGCCATCGAACCAATTGCGTCTCTTTTTGGACAACATTAGAAGCACAATGCGTAATGAATACCAACAGAATATGCCAGAGGATGTGCTCAAGCCCGTGACGAACGAGCCGAAGGCCGTGGCGCCACCGAATCTAGCAACTTTGAAACGCGGCAGTTTGGACAGCGGCGCTAATGGCATCGGTTCACCGCAGCATGCCGCACCCAAACCAACATTGCACAGCAACAGCAGCAACAACAACACAAAGGAACACAGCGCCGACTTGCCAACGCCATCCGATCAATTGCGGCAGTTTTTGGATGCAATACGCGCCAATAAAATACCTGAGTGTGACGAGAAACCGAAACTAAGCAATTCACAAACGCTTGACTCGTTCATTTCGAAGCCGTTGCAAATGCCGGATGTCACCTCAGGCACGCCGAGTGGTCTGCCAACACGCCGGCGACCGAAAAGTGTCATTACGTCAAGCACGTCGCACACTGTGAGCTCGTCTAATGCGGCAAATACGCCAACTAATGGCAATGGCAGCAACATCGGCAACAACAACAGCAGCAGCAGCAACAACAGCAGTAAATTGGAACATTCGCTTGTCACTTCGGAGAGTTTTCATCAGATTTCCGATAATTTACGCCTCATGAGCGAAGACCTCAAAGCGTTGAGTCCCAGCAAAGTGTTGGTCGTAAATTCGTCGAGCAGCGGCAATCTTAAAGCAATCGCCAACAGTCAATCACTGACGAGCGAGCTGCGTGTCATCACGACCTCACCTTACAGCACCTCGCCGACCAACAATATGAGTTTCACCATGTCGAAGACAGGACAGACATTGGCGAACAGCACGACATCGTTGAGCAGCTGCACACAGCACAGTCTGTCAACGAACTCGACAGCGACAACGACACCCTCAACGGCGCCACTCATGACAGATTTCAATGAGATTTTGGATAGTTTTCAGGCAATGGCCGACAAGTACAAATCGAAAGGTTCCTATGACTATTTACGCAAATGCTCGGATGCCTTGCGTCAGCACTCGCAACAATTGAAATTGCAGCAACAAACACAATTGCATGCACACACCAACCAACAGCAGCAGCAGCAACAACACCAACAACAGCAACAGCAGCAGCAACAACAAACGCACAATGGTTTCAATTTGAACAACAGCGATGACAGCAGCTCGTGCAGCACGACGCCGGGCAGCATACGTGAGGCCGTGCAGAATCTGCTGTTACAGCCACGCAACGGTTTTCAGATACTCGACGATCGCATGAGACTCTTTATTGATATAATCGATAGTCAAGATAAGCTGAGTCAGGTAAGGCAGTCGAATTTTAGCAAAATGTCAAATTTCCAACACAAAATGACGCTCCAAAATATGATCCTTTACGGGCTTACTTTGTTGTTATCACAACATAATGACAAAAAACTTTCTACGTTGAAATTTTAATTACTTTTTACAAAATAATCTTAATCAACTATGGTTTTGGTATAAATGAATATACGCTTCACTTGGTGAACCCCAAAAGCACATCACATGCAAATTTATGCACATGCTGCTTGCATATCATCATTATCATCGGCATCGTCATCGTCATCGCCATCGTCTCTGGCATAATTACTGGCCATGTGTTCAAGCGACGCCCTTGTACACAAGCTTGCCACGCCTTCACTTAACTATTTCGAACATAACTTACAATATTGCCACACCTTGTTCAGTTGCAAAGACATGACGAAAGTGCCAAAAGGGTTTTGCAATGACTTCCGTTTCCGCTTCATAGGCGTGCTAAATTGTATGAAATTAGCTCAGTGATTTATTTTGCATATCAAATTTTAGCCTTGTAGACACACACACACACAAGCACAGCAACAGACACGCACAATCAGTGTCATAAAACTGAGCACGCACACAACGAAGCAAAAACAAATGCGGATGACGATGACGATGATGAAACTGACGATGATATGCTCACTGATTAGCCACTTTTGGGAATTTTCTTTGCCTTAACTTGTCGCTTGATTACAGTCAAGTTTTACAACCTTGTCTCTCTGTCTGTCTGTTTCTCTAATCATCATCGTTACAATCTTCATCATCATCAGCAGCAGCAACAGCAACATTATCGCCATGGCCGGCCTCAGCATCGTTCTCGTGATAGTCATTCTCGTTTTATGATTGTACAACTTTCAACTATTTTTTTGTTTTTGTCTGTTTTCGTGGTACGAAACATGTATCCACATAAAATTTGATTAAAATTTCAATTTGTTTGTTTTTTTCGCTCTCTTTCTCCCTCTCTCTCCCTCTCTCTTTCACTAGTTGTGGTTTTATCTTATTAGCACTCGTATTAGTTTTATCACAGCTTCGGCGTTTTACATACGTACATAAAATGACTTTGTAGTTTATTAAAGTTAATTGCTGATGGGTTAAGTTGAGATAATCTTTTTTTTTTAGTGTTTAGTTTTTATGACTCATGTGTGACACGCTGAAAATTGGTGGAAAATTAAATTTCTGCTTCATTAGTTGGGTTGAAGGATTTGGTGAGACGGTTGAGTGTTAATTATTGCTAAGGTTTTCTGGTTAGTAAAAGTTGGTAAACCATCAACGATGCTTAGTCAGATCAAGCTTACAAGATTATTGCGAAATTAGAGCAAAGTAAATTGAATTGATTTCATTTTGGTTTCCTTTATAGATTTTAGTCTAAATGAGATTACGACTTGAATTCGGTTGTTGCTATGAAAGCAAAAGTTAAAATACTTTAAGTCATGAAGAGAGCGAAAACACATTGAAGTTTCTAATGTTGATTTGCATTAATACAAATTATGTCTGTAATGACTTCTGTTTCGACAAATGTCAAGTCATTTTAATGCTTCATTGGACAATACCACAAGACCAAAGTTTAAGACTCATTGATGGCAATCAAAGTCGAAATTGTATTAATATTTTACATCAAGCTAATTGTACATCACTTGTTAATCCTGCCTAGTAAACAATATGCCAGAGCACAGACTTCAACCAACAATAATTCTGTACAACAATAATGCAACAACAACAAAATGCTGTTTAAATAATTGCCTTGGTTTTTTTTTTTTTGTTATTATTGGATTGTCTGGCATAATGAAAAGCAGACATAAACAATTGTGACTAAAACGTTAATTCATTTATATTTTAATCATTGTAATGACTATCAAATGTCAAATAAATGTACTTCGTTATCTCAAATGAAATACAAATGCAAATATATTTAATTTACCAAAGAATTAAAAGCGAAATGGCATGGAAAAACCACACACACACACACACTCAACCACATAGAAACAATTAAATTTACAATGGTTACGTGTACCTAAAAGTATGCAATTCATAATGCAATTGCAAAATAATTATGCACAAATAAAGTAATTGCACTTGGCCTCATATTGAATTTCGCTTTCAGTCGTAGTCACAAAAACACAGCGATATTTTTAGCAGGCAAACCACATTTCAATGCCAATTTGCACAGCATAAATTTACATTACAAAGTAATTATTTCAACAACGTGGACACGCGTTATACAACAGCGATTGCCCGCACACACACTCACACAGACACACACAGAAAAACAGACTCCGATTCAAACAATTACAAACATGAACACCGCAAAACACAATAAAATGTTTGCTGACTGACAGTCGATTCAGTTCGATTCATTGTCAGATACATTAACAAAGCCACAAAATGGCGTCGGCGTTGGCGTTGGCGTTACTTGTTACCCGTTGTTCATTGTTGTTGTTCGCAGCGGCGTTGTCAATATCGCCGCCGCTCATTTTACATGAAATGAACTTTTTGGCACATGCACTACAAGGTTTATTGGCAATTTAGCTGTCGCGCTCCGTCGTGTTGTTTCATTTACAACTGAGCTCAATTGACATTGTCAAATGCAATGCATTTTAATTAGCTGGGGAGGAAACAAAAAAACAAAACTGTAGTCTGCTTTTTGGCTTAACTATTTAATGCATTATAAAGCCGAAAAATTGTTTTAAATACATTTTAATATTATAAAAACGTTTTGTTTTTAAGCGCATTTATTTCAGAGCATTGAATCGTTAACGGGAATTGGCATTGTGTAATTAAAGCCCATGGCTGCCGTCTGCGGTTGTCATTGTCGTTGCGTTGCTCTCATCGTCATCATTCTGAACTGAACTGTCAACAACTCTCTAGCCTTACTGAACGTTTGCAATACTCTTGGTTGGTCGTTTATTAATTGCATGCCATAAATCATGATTACTCGTAGCACACGCTCCTCGTACAACTGTGTGCGTGTGTGTGTGTGTGTGTGTGTGTGCTGTGTTGTTGCCATTATTATTAATCCGTGTTGCTTGCTGGTCAGCCCACAGGTAGTTATGGTTTATTCTTTTTCTGACCACATCAAATTTGCCTGTTGTCGAATGCCACAACGAGCAATGCGTTTTGTCATTCAACCAACAGATCGTTGAGCCTCCAGTCGTCTGGCTTGGTGGTCTGGCCGCGCACCCCGCTGTATTCACGTGTCCTTTGGCAATCTTGATTAATTACAAAAGTTTACTATGTCATGCTCGTTCCCGACTCTGGCGCTCTACATTTTCAACTCTCAATGGGTCAGTTTTTTGGCCCGCATGGAAATATGTCAGCTGTTGTCAGACACCGTAAACAAGAAGAAGACAATAACAACAACATCAGCGGCAACAGCAACATTTTAGGGCACATTGGTCACTCGAGCAGTTGAGCCGTGACAGAAGCGTAAAAACATGAGTAATAACTGCATGTACCCGGGCTAAATTGGTTTTAATATTTAAAACACTTCATTACTCAAAACAGAAACAGCAAAATGAGAAACAAGTACAGGAGTGAGTTGAGTTTGGGTTCTGTTTGAAAAAACATTTCTCGTTGTAATTTTTTGTGATTGTGTTTTTTGTAGAGCTAAATTTGTTGTGTGTGCCAAAGCTAAGCGTGACATGTAAAACGCTAAAGAAAAAAAACAAACTTATTCGAAAACCTTCGGGAAATATTTGTTCTGTTTAGCATCTTTAAAAAAAGTTCAACGTACTTTTAATCAACTTATATAAGAGTTTAGTTGAACATACGAAAATCGTCCAAAATCTAGAAATAAAATAAATGAATAAAGCTTTGAGTGGAGTGTGAGTTAAGGGAGAAAGTCTCTTGGGATCAAACTTTTTAATAAGGCCAGAAAATTAGGAGTATAATAAATATCTTTCATAATATCTTGACAAATTAAAAATTTTGCTCATTTTTCTAATAAAATAAGTCTCACTTAAAATCATAAAAAAGCACCCCTTTCTTTACAGTTCCAGCTCGAATTTTCGGTTATTATAATTATAATTTATTCTATTTGTGATTATTTTATAGACACGCTTAAAGTCCCAAAATACTTTTAAATGGAGGCTATTAGAAAAAGCATAATATTCTCAAGTAAACTTGGTCAGCCTGTTTCGCGATTTAAGACAAAATGTCAACAGTCGCTATATGGTTTTTTTAAACATTTGCTTATAAACTACAAGAGAATTTACCATTTACACAATGTTAATGGTAGTCATTATTTATTGAAGTATGGCACTTTTGATGAGAGGAACAGTTTTCCACTGAACTAAGGAAAGGTGTCATGTTCTTGATATATCGATCTACAGTTGTTGAAGCATATCCGAGTAGAGTAGTAGCTTGTTCCTTAAATTTAAGCTCATGCTGCGCTGCTTGTATGCCAAGCGATGAAAGGTCAAATAATCATTCTTAATGACGCCAACAATGCAATATGAAATGTAAACAATTAACGATCGCTTCGCTATTTGCATATGTACAACTTTTCGATTTCTCGTTTCGAAAAGCGCTCAAAAGCGATGTAATAAGCGAATCAAAGGCATAACCATGGAGGCAACAAAGTAATTGCATGCAATTTCATTTGTGATTGTGTATAAAATTTCATTCAGTCAACTGAATTGCATTGCAATGCAAGTAAATGAAATATGTATTTTCTGTTTTATTTTCGTTTTGGTTGCTTTTCTGCATTGAAGGCATTCATTTTTATATATTGCAATTTGGTTTGACTGAAATGCAATTGGTTGCAATTGCAGTGACAGAGCAAACGTTCACGAAGAGGTTGAGAACTGTTGGTGATGGTGATGTTGATGGTGATGATGAAGGTGTCTGTGTCAGAGTCAGTGATTTGGTATTGGTATGGAGTTAAAAATGCTGTGCATATATTTTGATTAATGAAGCTGCCATTCACAAAATGAAAAGCAGACACACACACACGCACGCACAGAACACACCAAAAACATACGCTGCGAAATTGAGAGCTGTCGGCTCAAAAACAAGAAGAAGAGAAACGTAAAAAAAGAAGAAGCGAAGTGAAACGAGAAAAAAGAAGCAATTTTGTTGGTTTACTGAAACGGTAAAAGTGCTTGCATGCGTCGAAAACGATGAAAATATTTCGTTTAAATTTGCATAGCACTTTCGTTGAGTGAAAAGCGGGCGAACGAATGCACACACACACACACACACACTCCCACATATGCAGCTAACCCAGTTGCACCTGAAAACACACTCGCACACACACACAGACACACAGACACATGCATAGAGAAACTGGCACATTTACACACGTGCAACTCGATCATGCGCTTCAATTTGTACGCACTATGCTGTTTGATAAAAAATATGTCAAAAATCAGCAGAAAATCTGCCTTCAATCATGGCGTTTTTTTAACACCCCCTCAGCACACCCCTCTCTGCCTCCGCCTTTCTTCAAAGTCGCTTGCAGCATAGCCGTCTTAACACCGTGCGCTTCTGGCCATACATGTTGCCTGCTTTCTATTTGTATGCTTTGCCTTTGGCTAAAAATTTTCATACTTTAGTGCAGCAAACTATCATGTTGCAAGCAGAAAAAATATACACACATACATATATATGTTTTGCACTTTTGCATGCATGTTTGCAACGTGTTTTGCTAACAGACTCGTAACTGCCCGAAAGTATGCAAATATTTTTTCCGAACCATCTATTTTTCGTTTTTGTATTTCCATTTTACTCTGACAGCGTTTTTTCGTACATGTTTGTAATTGATTGAGTTTAGAAAATTGCTGATAAGCTTTTAGTATTTTATGTTATTTTCTGTTTTTTTTTGTTTTCGTTTTTATTGCAGTTATGATGTGATCAAATAGCTTGTAACACACTTGATAATGGTGCATGCATAAAAAGTGCATGATTTTACTTAAAGTTTGTTTCAGCTTCCATTCTTGTTTTGGATAATGGAAATACGGATGCCTGAAGAAGCGCTCAAGTGAGCTTGTAATGTTTTGGAAATTGCATTAAGTGTTCAAGTGATCAGCACTCAGACTAAGAATACAAGAATTGAAGCTATGCTTGAAAGCGAAGATTTAAGGAAAACAAAGAAAATTGTATTAAGGACTCCGTACTCATCACCTTATGAAATCTACTTAAATATCCATGTTGATTTTCAATACGTTCACGATTTGTTGCAATACGTCGATTCTCTGTTCGGTTACTCGTCTGATTTCATTTAAAGCATAGCACAAACAGCAACGGAAATTGAGCTGAGCCGACGGTAGACATGATTCTGTTAGGATTTGAGGGGTTTGAGAACTTTGCGCAGACGAATCAAAAAATTTCCGTAAAACGGGCATATAACAAAGCAGTGCAATCAATGCGCAATTACTGCTTAAATGCTGAGCCAAAGTCAAAGCAATGCAGAGCAATGCAAAGATTTAAAGTAGTAGTAGGAGAGGTAGCATACTTTTAGGCGCTGCTGCACTCAAGCAAACAAGCGCAGCGCTTTTGCATATTAGCGGTGAAGAGGTTAAAAGCACAGACACAAACATACACACACACACACACACACGCAGGGGCATATAAACGGCATTACGACAAGCAAATCAAACACTTGCAGAGCTCACTCACTTGCTGAGTATTTATAAAAGAAGCGCGTGCACAGTTGGCAGCCCTGACTGGCAGCAGCAGCACTTCGCCATTTGCTTCACTCTTCATGTGTGTGTGTGTGTGTGTGTGTGTGCAATTTATCTCTTTTGTGATTTACATTTTCTTGTTTGTGTGTGAGAGAGTTGCAGCCGAACACATCGTCAGTTTGCTGGCATATTCCATGCTCTGTTGCATTGTATTTGCCGTAGCATACTTTTTAGCGTTACTAACTGGAAATAGAAGTCGTCCGTCTCCATTTCTGTATCGTGGCTGATGTTGTTGCTGTTACTTCGTTGTCATTCACATCATCATGTTTTCGCTTATGTGCGCCTTGTTGTTGTTTTTCTTTCCACTTTTTTTTCCACAGCAATTTCACTAATGATGGCAAATGCGCGCTGAGCACTTCTGTGCCATAATGATTTGTGGGCGTGTAGCATGTGCACATGTGTGTATGTGTGCGCGTGTGCAACACAATTAGATTTCTTGTTTTTGATTACTTTTGCTTAGGCATAAATTTCTATTTCCATTCGTATGTTGCATGTGATTCGATTCAGCGATTCAAATAGCGACAAGTTTGAATTTGATTGAATTGAAATGAGTTGAGTTGAATTAAGTTGAGTTGATTCGTTCGTGAGTCGCTTCAATTGATTGAGGTTGAGTGCGATTGTATATGTGTGTTTGTGTGTGTGTATGAGTAGTTTTAAGTAGATTTATTCGATAGCAAATTTATTTTGTGGCTTACGAAACAGTTTTCAGCGCATTTGTTTACTCAACTCGGAATCAAGTTTCAAAGTTGATGAAATAAAAATCAGCACAGACTTTACTTTAATTAAACTCACACTGCCGCACAGACACACACACACACACACACACACACGCGTACACCCACATATACTTTATTATGCTGCCAAAAAGCAGTCTCACATCATTTATAATTCATTTTAATAACCAGTGAAAATGTCTGTAACAACATTGCGGGAGCTTCAGCATTCCACAATAAGCAAAACACGAAAAAGTATGCTACACAAAACAGTAATGATGCCAATAACATACAGAGCTAGCGACACTGCGACGCAGCGACACAGCGACTCAGTAAAAGAAGCAGGAATGGCAACAGCATATGACATAATCACATAAATGTAATGAACTTTGCTACTGACGAAAAAGCAGAAGCAGCAGCAGAATAAGAAGAAGAGAAAGGAGCAGCTGTAGAAGATGGTTTGTGTCTGTCATAGCGTGTGGCATCGCTCAAGGGGTTGTTAAGCGTTGTTATATGAAGCACAGCTCAAGCGTGTAAATGTCTAACAACTTCAATGAGTGTGTCAAATGAAAGATATTATTTTTTGCTCATAGTTTGTTAAAGTTCTGAATGTGATAGAACCCGCATTTTCATCATCATCATCATCGTCATCATCATAGTTATCATCATCGCCATGATAGACCAAAACTGTCTGCCAACCTTTACTAAGTGCCAAAGAACTTGTTGTTGCTGTTGCTGCTGCTGCTGCTGCTGTTAGTTTTCGTTGCTGTCAGTCACTCACTTTAGTGAAAAAATGTTGTTAAAAATAAAGTAAACTTTGCCAGCAACGCAACTGAGCATTGAACCTGAGCAGCGTCCTGAGCGGGCACAGCGACGGACCACGTCACCACTGTTGTCGCTAACAAGAACCAAAAGCAACAACAACAACAACAGCAACACGAATGTGTATGTCATCGCAGCGAAGTCGATGTTGTTGCCGTTTTGAAAAATGGCAAAACACTATTAGCTTTTCACTTTGGCGTTTTGCAGTTCTCCTTTTTATTTTTGCCTTTTACACACCATTTTTTGTCATTTGCTGTTGGGCGCACACACGCCCGCACGTTGCAAGAAGTTAGTGATGCTTGAAACAAAAAAAAAATGTAAAATGAAAACGAGAAAAAACATGTGGCAAAGCATCTAAAATATTAGTTGTAACATTTTTCGTGTCATAAAACTTTATTTGCTGTCGTTCATGCCGACGCGGTTTTGCTCGCCACACGTACGCAGCGTGTTTGAAGAGGACAGAGGGGGAGTGGCAGGGCACTGTAAGCTGAGCTTAGCCTAACGGAGCAGGCGAGAGAGAGAGAGAGACAGCTAGTGGCGTAGTGTGTTATTGCATAAGTGGTTGATGTTGTTTGCTGAAGATGGGCAGGAGGGGGAAGATTTGAGGAAGAGGTTAGCAACGTGCTTAGCGTTTTTTGTATGAATGAAACAAACAATTTTTGATGTTATTAAATGTTGTTGGATTTGGTTTTATTTCTGTGCTTAACAGTTAGAAAATGCATAAAGCTTAAAAAATAAATACTTCTACTTTTTTATTTAATTTTTTTAATGTAATTTTAAATCATAATTATATAACTTCTGGGGGAAATATATCTGTGGAAACATTTTTTATCTCTGTATCTTTGTCTGTCTGAAGTCTTTGGTTGATTACGCTTTAATGCTAAAAAGAAATATCTCAAAGTCGGTCATAAAATGAGGATTTTACGAAAAATTTGTGTTTGTTGGTCTTTGAGAGGTAACCATGAAATTGAGGGGTAGTTTGGGGTATATAGTTTTGAAGACATATATTTACTGAGCTTGCTGTCTTCTACACAGTGTGTGAAGGTTATAAAAAGCTGCACAAATTTTCTGTGCATTCCAGAGTAATCGATCACCAAAGTCAACAATGGGTTTTTGCTTTGAGCAACGACAACTCCGTGGAAAATGATGCTATAGAGCTCCATAACTCAAATAAAAGAGAATTAGATTTCATATAAGAGTCTTATGGTTGTATATACACTGCACAACTATTGCTGCTCTTGAACCGCTCATAGTAACAAATATTCCTGCTAACATTCAGAAACCAGACTCAGTTGTACAATAAATGTTTTTAATATTTTATTATAACCATTTTTTTTCGAGTTTTTGTTTTAAGGAAATGATTTTCTATAAGATAATTTAATAGAATTATAATATTTGAACAGTTTGAACATTCATTAGCAGTTGAAAGTAGGTGACTGCGCTACTTTGCTTTATTATCATCTAAGTACAAAATATTTCTCAGACACACTCACGATTCTGACTTACAACTCACAAACGAACACTTTTAAGCACGAGCAATGTTTGTGCAAAAGAGTACGCAAAGCTCTAAGCTCATTTCATGCCCATTTAAAACACATTTGTACTGACAAAACTTAACTTTGAAGAGAAAAGAACACTTCATAAAACGTGTGAAATCTGCATGCCACTTTGACGTGCTTTCAGTGTTTTACCCTTCACAAACATGTGGCTTGGAAATACTTGTACAACCAAAACTGTCTGACAGTCATTTAGACCAACTGCCTGTTTCTGTCCCCGTCCCTGTCTCTCCCTCTTTGTGTCCCTTTCGCTTATTCAGGCGCTTGGCATGCTGGCATGTCTGCTCAGCTGTCTGCGGTTACTGACACTGACTGCCAGATTGCATCGAGTTTTTTCTCTCTCTATATTTGTCCGTCTGTCTGTCTGCTTGTCAGTTTTTCAACATGTATTCGCCTGCTGCTGTTGCTGTAGTTTTATAAATGCCGAGAGTGAACAAAAACAAGAAAAAAGATTTAGACAAAATTAGCATAGTTATCGCATTTGATAGCGAAAGTTGTTGGATTCCATTTGAAAACGCTGCCGTTTTTTGCATGCTTTGCTTTGCTTTGCTGCTTGTCTAATGATGTGCGCATGTAATGAACTCAATTGTTAATGGCATGCGTAAAAGATTTTTTGAGATTTACAAAAAAGCAAATAGAAAAAAAAAACCTTTGCACACTTTTTCTTGCTCATTTGCTGTAACAATGCGCTTAAAAGCTTCTAATTATTGCAATGCCTGCCTTAAAAAAAAGGATACGAGCAAAGGCAAAAAAAGAAAAAGTCAAACAAAAAGAACGAATTTTTCAGTGCAAAGCGCAGCCTTCATTTGATGAAATGCAGGTCAGAGCCTTAATGAGTTTGTCACTTGTGCTTGCAAAACGTTTCCGTGCCATTTTGCTGTCATATACACATTTCATTTAAATGCAACTGGGTTAAACTGTTGTCATAGTCAACTTTTAGGCTTATGTACATAAGCAAAAAAAGAGTAAAACAAATACTAAAAAAGTATGCCTGAATGTAAAATCGCTTGCCTACAAGACTCCATTAGCTTCAGTCGCCAAGCTGAGGTGCGTTTGCACTCATTTTTTTTCACTCATCTCATTTAAACCTTTTAGTGTGCAAAATAAGAAGGAAAAATACAAACACTTTCACTTTTTTACAAACTCAAAGCTTTGCTGTGTCGTCGTCGACGTCGCTGAAGTCATCGTCGTCGTCGTCGTCGACGTCGCTGAAGTCATCGTCGGCGCAGCCGTTAAGCAAATATAAACAATGCGCTGTGCCAGTGTTGCCATTTTAAGCCCATTTTGTCGAGCACAACGAGCACACTTTTTACAAAATTAAACCGCACAAAAAGTCATCGTCATCATCATCGCCATTGCCAACGCCATCGTTGTACTCATCGGTTTGGTTGGCTGTTGGCTAAGGTTGTGGCTGATGTTGTTGTTGTTGCTCTTGTTTTTTTAGGTGGTAAGCATGAAGTAGCACTTTTCGACTCAACTCAACTGACTCCAAAACCGTGTCCAACATTAACCAACCCCATACATTGAGGGCTGCTTTATCGCAGCCTCTACAATGTTGCGGTATTTATTTAGCCTATAAACAAGAAGAAAAAAAATATCGCTGCCTAGGCCAGGGCGCATCAAAAGCGTTTCGCCTGTTCATTGGGGCTCTTGTGCTCGCTTGCCTGCCGCTTGGTTTCATACCCCCTCGTAAAGGCGCTCACGAATGTATTTTTCTGTTATTTTCAGCTTTCACATTTCTTTTTGTTTCGAGTATAAACTTTTTTTCTCATATTTTGTAATATATTTTTTTTTTAAACGCCACGACTTTGTTGACCTAAAAATCTCATTTACAGTGTTTTTTATTTTAACGCTTTCTTTTCGTCAAGTAATTTTTAGTCCTTTTTTTGCACGGCTTTCGCACGCTTGTCATTTTAACGCCATATTTTACTCATATTGCATACTTTTAAGCGCACACACGTTTTTTATGTCTTTGTTGTGTTCATGTTTGTTTTTTTTCTGTTTTGTTTGACAAGCTTGGCCCCTTGTCGATGTCAGGTGGATGCGGTGCAAGTCGCACACTTTTTTCTTTATTCTAAGCATAGCATACTTTCAGGCGTGTGCATGTCGCAGCAGTGTGTGTTTGCTGACATTATTTTTTATTTCAGACTTTTGAGCTTCATTTGCCTCGACTGCGCTTGATGTCTGCTTGTCTTGCGCGTGTCTCCTGGCGTTGATTGCTGGCTTGCCGCTTGTCAACTTTTAGGCGTGCGCCGACAGAGGGGAAAAAAAATAACTAAAAAATTGTGCGAACATTTATAAAAAAAAGGAGGTTTAAAATAACATGCTAAATTTGTGTGGACATGTTTTCTTGACATTTTTGGGTCTGCTTGTGTAAAGTTTAATAAATTCTTAGTTAGCAAGTGGACAGCCCAGCGTTATGACATATGCCTGCGTTTATTAGGTGGCACATGATTTTTGTTTTAAGCTCATTTGTCAGAATTTGAGACAACACATTTTGATATCAAGCACAACCCAATTCAATAACAAGCTAAGTTTAAAGTCTCAGATGTTGAGTCTACTTATAGGCGTTCCAGCGCCATTGAAATTTACTCATATCGCTTGCATACACAAATGTAAGTTGTTTTTTTTTTTTGTATGCTTTTTTGTGTAAACTCAATTTTCCTTGGCAGTCTTTTCATTCATTCAACGTTGCCATTCGTTGTTGTTGTTGCCTACCTTTAGGCTTCGAGTGCCAATGTCATTTCGCTTCGAAAGGTACAAGCACAACATCATCGACACCGGAAATAAAAGGAAATGAAATAATAGTGCAGTGTTGGTGATTTTTTCTCTCTCTGTTTCTGTTTCTGTTTCTGTCTCTCTTTGGCTCCCTTTTTAATTTCTTTTCATTGGCTTGAAAATACTTTAACACGATTTCGCTTTATTTCATAGCCATTTCGAAGTTCCTAAAGGTCTCCTATGGCAAGATGTTCGTTTTGCCTGTTGTTGACTTAGGTAAGTTGCGCTTCGCTTGTTGCTTTTGTTTGCTTTTTGATTGAAAATCAGAGGCTGTCATAAACGTTGGACAGCAAACAAACAAACCAACAGAAAAAACCGGCATTTCATATCAAAATCTTGATATTTCTATATGAGAATTTTGTTTTTTTACCGCTCTGGTGTGCCAATCTCGTACAATCGAATTTGTGTGCGGCCGAATGTATGAGTGCGTTGGAATCAAGTCATTTCCGGAGAAATGTTGTGTTTTTTTTACTATTGTAATTTTGGCATAAAGAAAAGTCAAACCAAGGGCGGAAAAATGTCAGTTGAGCTTCATTTAAGCAACTTTTTTTTTAATTGTAAAAAGATTTAAGCAAATTTTAACGCATTTCTTTTCTCGTTGCAGGTATGTGTAAATGATTGTGTATGTCTATACAACAACATGTTTCGTCTCCTTTGGTGAGTTCTGTGTGAGTAAATCGTTAAAAGTTGTCAAATCGCAGCCAAAATATAAGCAAAGCTTTACAAACTTGTGTAAATATCGTTGGCTTCAGATCTCACTCAAATTTGCCCTAATTGGATTAACCGTTTACAGCTCAAATGTAATCCGCATTTGAAATTTGTATTCTCTCCTTTTGCGATTTCTTCGAAAATCTGAGGCAATTTCTTGAAGAATTTCTGTATAAATCCGCAAATGTGTGTGTGTGTGAGATTTTGACAAAGGTCGCTCTGACGGACTGTGTTGACCTTTTAAAAGTATTAACTTTGCCTAAGGCTTCCATAGGACTTGAAACGAAACCTTTTGTTGCTTTATTTGTGCTTAGCCTTGAACCTGGTTTTTTCATACATTTTTTCGCTTCGTATGCCAATACTTTTAAGTGTATCGACTTTGTCAATAACTGTCAAGGAATGCGGGCGAAAGGGTAAAGTGTATTAGCCAAAAAGATTAAACTTTTGTGGGTCACTTTGCGTAACAAGAAAACAAAATCCCAGAAAAACAATCAAGCCTTTAAAGAATCATTTAAAAAAAAGAAACTTTGTCCAGAGGTCACTCTACACACAAGAGTTCACATATCAAAGGTCTTGGCCTTAACTTTATTTTGTGCAAACAGCACAATTGTTTTTTCGTTTATTTGGTCTCTTGAGCTCATTAGTTTTAACCCAAATCTACGCGCAGTTAAAGAGAGTTGAGCGTTTTTTTCACGGAAATGTGAACGCACGTGTCCAAGTCGGTGTACAAAAATGAAGCTGTGAATCGATTTTTATCAGCAATAAATCATAAAAGAAATTTTCATGGCACGCAAACCTTACAAAGGCGACTGAAATTCTATGAAAATCGCACGCCTTATCATTAAATAAAAAAAAAAAATGCGAAGAAAAAAGGACAAGAAATATGGTATGAAAAATGTGTAACTTGATCATGCTACTTTTGTACATTTTGCATGCTTCTAATTGAATTTAAATCGGATTTCATATTAAAATGCGCTGCCAACACGGATTTCATACATTTTAAGCAAAAAGGCAAAAATGTTAGCATACTTTCAAGCGTGCCGTCTGAGACTTATGCACATAAATGACACTTAATAATTCAAGAATGTAAGCGAGCGGTAAAAGGGCAAGCTAAGCGTGGGGAAAACGAAGAGAAATTACTTACAAATGTCAAATGCAAATCTAAATAAGCACAAAAACCATTAAAGACGATAAAAATGAAAGCGAAACAAACAAAAAAAAAAAAAGTCAAAGAAAAAGAAAGAAAGAAAAAAAAGTATGCAAAACTTGAAAAAGTCGTCAAGCAAAGGGGGTCGGTAATGTCAAGTGAGTGCGGCATGGAACCTGGGCAGGGAAGGGCACAAAAAAATTAGCGTAGGCTTCAAAAAAAGCTTCAAAAGCAATCAAAATGACAACTTAAGTAGGCTTCGTGAAAATTGAATCCACGAAAAAAAAAGAACAGAAAAAAAAAAATGAAAAAATGCAACCAAAATAATTTAGAACAAATGCAAAAGTGGAACAGTGAAAAGGGGCGTTGTTGGTATCGGAAACAAGCGTAGGTGGTGAAAAATTCTTGAAAAAATAAAATCTGAGAAAAAACCATTGCAAGAACTTAATTTAATTTTTACGTATGAATGACAACAAGGGCGATGTCGTCGTCGTCGTCGTCGTTGTCGTCTGAGCGAAAGTAAATTAAAATTGATGGCATTACGAAGGGGTTCGACATTAAGAGGCACACAGGGCCGCCAACTGTCACGGCTCAGACAAAGTTTCGTAACGGAAAAGAATAAAAAAAGAACGCACAGTAGAACAGAAATCATATCAAGTTCACCGCATATTAACATTAACTTGACACGCTTTGACTTTTGGTCCGAGGACTTGGACTTGGTCGCGCATGGTTGACGTCGCTCAAATTTCCCAAATCGTGCGTAAAATTGTAAATTGTACAAGAAGCGTTGAAAAAAAACAAGAAAAAAAAGTATTTCTTGGCAACAAATTTTCAATGCACGACAAGCCACAAAGTAGCAACAACAACAACTTTGACATTCAAAGTCATGTCTCAACATGTTTTGCTCTTCGCTCTTCGCACACTCATGCCGTGCTGAGAATCATTTTATGTGCATAGCAAATGTGTACTTAAGTTGGCCCAAATGCGCATTTAACTTAATCAAGATTTTAATATTTAAAAGCATTTTTCGGCGCACAACACAAAAAACTAAAAGAAAAAGTGAGAGAGAAAAGGAAAGAGAAAAAATCAAATATATTTTGTATTAAGCAAAGCGAAAACTTCTATGGCGCATATCCTTTTTGTCTGCACAGCCCTTTCAGCCAACAAGCACACGAAATGAAACCGAAATCTTTGCATTTGACCGACGGCGTTCATTGCTTGAGTGCCTCTGTGGCTCGCTATCTGGCACGATTATCTTGTTCACTTTCATGTCTTGTGCCTACTTGAAATTGTATCTTGTATCTCAATGCTAACCACATGCTATAAACTATCGCCTTCAATTGCTTGTAAGCGCCACAAAAACAACAACATAAATTTTCATTTTCATTGTAGTGCTCATTTCGTTCTATGTATTGTATTTATTTATGTTTGTGTTTACTTGTATGTTTTCTTAAAATATTTGGTTTGATTTCACCGAAAGTTTCTCCGCACAAGTTGTCATTTTTCTTGAGCATTTCTTGAGTCAAAGTATTTTGTGAAGGCGAAAAGTTTTATTGTACAATATTTGTTTGTTTTTTCTGTTTGGTTTTTGTGTGTTTTACGGTCTAATATTCTTAGCTCCTCTGCCTGCTTAGTTTATCTATGGTATTTCATTTTTGTTACTTTGGTTTTATGCCATGAAATATTCAAAATGTAAATCAATAAAAGAATGGCCCAAAAATGCTTGTGCACATTTGTGTAACTTAATAAGAAATTGTTTTCTTTGCTGTAAAGAAATTTTATGTTTTCAAATTCAATAAGCGTTGTTGTTATCTAAGAAAATGTGCATAACTTAACATAATATGCCGCTGAAACATGGGCAAATACCAACGTTGTATGACAGTGCAGAACTTTCTTGTGATTGCTTATGAAATTTGGTTTTATTTAATACAGATTTGCAATGCTTTTAAAGTCTCCTTAAGCGATTTTAATATGTAAAATGCACAGATTTGTATGAAAAACATATACATTTTTGGCATACTTTTATGCAGCGACATATTTGCTTGAATAAAGTTACTTCAGCACATGAATATTTTAGTATTCTAAACTGCTATGAAGCTTAAATTTAAATCATGTGCCAAGTGTGCTTTGCCAAAAATTGCATCTAACTAAGCAAATGTTAACGAATATTCTGAGAAAGCATAAAAGAAAATTGTAACAAACCAAGTTGGCAACATTTGCTGGCATACTTTCAGGCGCCAACTACTGTCGAATTGAGTGTAAAGAATTTTTAGGCAGTAAATGTAAATGCAACTAAAGCAAAGCAAAGCAAAGCAAAGCAAAGCAAGCATAAAGTTAAAAAATGCAACGTTTGTCTAAAACACAAGACACAAACAGGGAAGCGGCAAAATTTGCATTTCTAAATAAAATTCGAGTGTTGGCGTGACTCAAAGAAAAGAGGTGGAGGGCGCAAACGTGAAAATGCAGCCAAGGCTTTAGTTTAGAGAACTGCGGCAATTGCAAGCAAACTAAATTTAAGCATGCCATGAGACTCATTAAAATTCATAACTGGACAGGCGAACGAGCGAGCGAGTCATGCCGCAAGGTAGATTTGTATTATACTTGTGTATTGAAAGCATGAGGTGTGCGAAGAATCAGAAGTCGTTGCAAACCAAATAGAAAAATTTCGTTTCGCTATTAAATTCATTGCTTAACGAAATCTGTTGTATCTTTTTTTGTATCTATTTTTTTTTTCATAATTTGCTCTGCTGAGACTCGTCATAACTTTCATTAGTGGCAAAAATCTGCTGTGGCAACCAAGTTATGATAATGAAGAAAAAACACATGCGCCACAGGCTCAGGCATGACTTAGCTAAAAAACGAAAAAAAGAAAAGAATAAATGCCACTGAATATAATTGAACAACGTGCCACACACAAAGTAGCTAAAAATGTTTGCCAACTAAGCCAAGTAAGGCGAAAAATAATCCTCAGCAAATTAGAAATTTATGTATGAGCGAGCACAGTACAGAGCAAACACACACACAGACACACACTCACACGTATACATACACTGATGCCCAAAAGGGCGTGGCAGCAGAGAGCAAAGAGTGTCACACATTTGCTGACAGCTGCAGTTAATTTCTGGCATACACACAAACACACACACACAGACACATAGGAACAACCAGCAAAGGCTTCAGAAGTCGGCCACTTGTGTATCAGTGCCAAAATGCCAAAGCAAATAATTTTAATTTGCTTTTGTATAATAACAACAACAACAAGAAACACAAGTGCAACAACAAAATTATTTTCAATTGTTTGAAATATACTAAAATGTCATAAATTTTATGTAAACAAAAACAACTTTGAATTGGTAAATATTTTCTGACTTTATACGTCAAAGTTAAATGTTTGCAATAAAAATAAAAATTATTACAGACCAAAAATTAAATAATTTGAAAATTAAAAACAAATAAAAAATAAATTGTTTTTAGTAAAACTTGCACTATGAAGTATACTTGCTCGCTCACATGTCGTATGCGCAACTTTTGACTTTGTCTTTCACTGCAGAGAACTTAAAACAAACTGCAAAATGCATGCAAGAACTTTAATTTGTTTATTAAACTTAACATTGCCAGTCAACTCGGCAACGAAGACTCAACCACACACCACACACAGACACACCATCAGCATCATCATCAACATCAACATGATTATCCTTCTCGACATGATCAAGTACATGACGATGCTCATCAGCAGGAGAGACACTTTTAAACTACTTAAACTTTGTGCAAATGTGGTTTTTGAGCTTTTTGAGTCGCTGCTGTTTGTATCTGTGACTAGCAATGGGAATACACACCCACACACACAAACAGACACTCTTGCACACACACACATACAGTCATTTGACTGAAATGAATGTATGCATGATGGGCGTGCAAATTTTAATGTGCGCACAAATGTTCTTGCTCTGAGTGCCTGACACAAATTTGTCGAAAATTGTCGCTTGCCTCGCGTTGTTTTTGCCACCAAAAAAAGAGAAAACCCCCCAAAAAAGCAAGAAAGCATTGCCGAAAACCAAAAAATATGTCGTGTGCATAATTTTCGTTGTAAAAGTGAATTTTTGTCTGTTGAAATTTGCGGTTGACGCTTGTGGATGAAATATTTGCGTTTTGCTACACTTTCAAATTAGTTATTTGCCCTGCGGATTGGCTTAAACATCGTCAAGCTTAAACTTGAGTTTAAACAATTTTGTAAGCCAAATGTGTCAAGTCACTGGAAATATTTGTGGCTAGCTTAATTTAAAGCTTAAATTTTGTAAAGTATTGTCAAGAATGTTAAAGCAAAGCACTTTGAAAGGCTGCTCAAAGCCATAAACACGTTTTCTATTAGAGAAGAGTTAGAAAATGTGCTCTATTAAGTCTGATGACGCATGGAAGAAGCACGAGCAAATTTCCATAGTGCGCAACTTCATTAGGAGGAAAGCCAATTGCAAATTGAAAATTGAAATAACAACTGAAGCAAAGAAATGCATTTTCTAATTGGTAAAATTTTAATTAACTTGCAAGACATGTAAATGAAACAACAACCTAACTGAAACCTAATGAACAAGCCAACAAGCAAGTAAGCATACGAACGAACGAACAAAGGAACGAAGCACGAAGCCAAGCAGAATTTCGAGCAGAGCCCCTAAAAGTGTACTTAGTTCGGCTTGACTTGTAGCATATTGACGACAAGAGAGTCACGTACTATCATCAGCCACAAATATAAGTACAAGAAAAAGACAAACCAAACACAAAAGAAGACAAAAAGGACACAATAGGCAGGACAACGGACAACGGCAAACGGTGTGTGGCATAGTGAAGTGCAAGCAACAACTGGTTGACTTATTTCTGCTTAAGGGTCTAAAAGTTGTGGGCAAGGTTGAAATGAAATAGTGAGGATATAAAGTCATTCCAAAGACATTTGCGAAAATTACAAAATTGAAACGAGAAAGTGTCCAAATGGAAATGAAATAATGAAGTGTGGGTTGGAAAGATATAAATACGTATGTGACGTAGTTTGACAAAACAAAAAATGTTGTGAAATGTTGGAGACAATGACATGGCAGCAATATGTCAATGATTGTAAACTGATAGTCTGAAAGTATGCTATAAAATTGATTTATTTACTGTAACAAGAATTATATACTCAATTTAAAAATGAAAAAAAAAATTAAATAAAATCTGCGTAATCTGAAATGCTTTAATTAATGTGCAACGCCACAAAGTATGCAAATATGTTTTTCCATTGAAAATTACCGGTTTTTGTTTGTTAATTAACCAAAGCATTTTCAGTAATGTTTTTTTTCGCATTTTTTTATTATTTTACATATTTTTTTAACTCATTTAACAGCGCAACAATTTATTTTTAACGTTTTATCATTATTTAAACAAAACGTATTTTTTTAAATAAATTTTATTTTATATTTTTCTGTCATTGTTTTTTTTATTTAAATAATGTGTTTTTTGTCATATAAAACGCATATTAAATTAATTTGCGCGTTAATTTGTTTAACCACGTTGAAAAATATGCCGACAATGATTTATTAATTATGGCAATGCAAACCATAAAACGTTGCATAACAATTTGTTGCGCACTTTTAGGCGTTACTTTTGCTTATTTAATGCGCGCTTAAATTTGTCATTATGCAAATGTTCTTGTTTTTTAAAACAACTTTTTTTTGTCTGTTTTTATTTAAACACGTTTATTTAAACAAATTATGGGAGAAAAAAAGGAGATAGAAAATAAACAAAACAAAAAAATTGCAAAAACATGTCCGAATTGGGAGCTCAGCGACTGACCACGAACACTTTGGTCACTGTTGCTGGCGATGGTGATGGCGTCGGCGTCGTCCTTCCGCTTTGCTCGTTATGTCGCTTGTTTCAAGTCTTTTTTTTTTATATAATTTTTTTATTTAATTTTTATTTCGCTGTTTTTCTTTTATATTCGCTCATGGCATGTTTAAGTGTCTTTTTTTCTCATCTGTTCTGCTCTGTTCTTGCTCGTCTTTGTTGCTTTTTGTTATTCGTTGTCGCTTGCTTTGCATAACTAATTAAAGTTTTCGCACACTCTTCGCTTTGTTCGCCCCCGGTCTTTCTTTCTTTCTCCCTCATTTAACGAGCATATCCTTGCGCTGTCATGTTCGTTCGCAGCCAAGCCGCACGCACAACGCCGCAATGGTTGTGCAAAAGACAAAAAAAAACCAGAAAAGACGATGAAAAAAATGATTATGATCCTTGCGTGCACAGCTGGCGGCATTGCTCGTTGCAACTTGTGCCTTCATTGCTTCGCCTTTGTTGCGCTATCAACTTAAACAGCGTGTGGGGCATATGCGACAAGCAACGCGTTGTGCGTGAAATATTTACTTACAGATTATTTTTAAGCGCCTGCGTTTGTTTACTGTTTAATGCTCTGACATAACTTGAATCTTCCTTGCTGCCTTTGTAAGTAAGCTTTGGCAATAATCAATTTTCGATCTCCTTTTTCTGCTTTGCCAATTAGCAACATATGTTCTTCAAGTACAGCAACGATCTTCTTTGTTATTTATTTCATATATCCTTTTTTATTACGCTACAAAGTCTTCCTCTCTTCGTTTTTTTTTTTATTGGTTCGGACATATTTTATGCAAAGCAAACGGAATTTTGTATAATAATTCTTTGTGTTCGTATGCTGTGCTCTTGCTGCAACAACCGTTCTTGCAACAAATAAACAATGCTTGTATTTCTTTCAACACTTTGCTATGTTTTTCTTTTCTTGTTCGTTCTTCTTCCTCTTCTTTTTTATATTTGTTACTTTTGCAATTTTTATTCTACGAGCGCATAAAGAATGCTTCAACGCCATTTAACATAAAACTCAAGTGTCAGTGTATAGGTGTATGTTTGAGTGTGTGTGTGTGTGTGTGTGTGTGTGCTTGTGCACCCTTTGACGTCGCTTATACCATGTCCCTTCGCCATGCCATTTGTGTTGGTCATGCGCTACTTGGCACCACTTGCACACACAATTCACGTACTTTGCCACAACTTTACTTTCATTTTTTTTCTCTTTTTTTTTTGCCTTTCATTAAAATTATATTTAAAAAAAAAAAACACTATGAAGAAAAAATATTAAAAGTTTCAACCACAATTTTCACGCTTCTCTTCTCATTTTTCTTCTATTTTGTTTTTATTTCTCTTGCACAATTTTCACATTATTTGCGCAATTTCATTAGGTTCTTGTTGTTGTTTTTTCTCTCTTTCTGTTTGGTTGCTATTTAATTTTTTATGTGCGCTTCAAATGCGCAGAATTAAAAATATAAAAAACACATCAGTTAAAAAACTTTATGCAAATGTTTATTTAACGTTGCATGCTTCTGGGCGTACTATAATACATTATGGTTTGTATTTATGTTTATATATATGTTTAAAATATGATTTACAAAATTAATTAACACATAAAATAATTTATTTAAATTTGTTTATTATTGTTTTTTCTTACACATGTTTTATATTATTTCGTTTTCACATTTATTCGTGCACACATTTATTGCCGCACTTCAGGCGTCTCCGCCATGCTTATTATTATTGCAATGACATTGTTGCTAAATGACCAACTTCAAAATTACCAATTTTAGTTTGTGAAACTTTTGCCACACACACACACAAACACATAATAACCTTCAATTATAAATGTGTGTGTGAATGTCCTTGTTGATTGCGCTCAGGTGCAGCATGTGTGGAGAAAAGTTTTGCCAGTTAGTTATATAATTGTTGTACGCAATTATTGTGAAAATTTCATTGTTGAATAATACAATAATTTGCTTAAAAGTTTCACTGCAAAATCATGTGCTTTTGTTCACAACGTCCAGTTAACGCTAAGCCGAAAGGTTAATGGACAAATTTTCAACTTTAAAATTGCATAAAAGTTAATTACAAATGCTTGAAAAAATGGCAGTAACAAGAGTGTTATATGTTGAAACGTTATTATCTCATATCATGGCGCTTCGACGCCTAAAAGCATGCAAAAAATGTTAACCAAGCCAATTTAAAGTGAAGCAAAATTGCGACATTTTGTTTGCGTTCTATCTTTTCTTCTTTTCGCTACGCGCTGAAATACAAGTGTCGACTCTATTAAAAATGTCAGTTAATAAACTGTGCCATTCCGGCAGACAGTCGGGCAGACAGATAACTTCACCCTCGAGTGTGCTTAACAAAAAAATTTATATTCATTTGTGCAGCAAAAAAATACGAAAAAAAATTAAAAATGAAATAAAATTTATATATAATTAACGCAAAAAACGGCAGCAGCTATAAAACAATACAGTCTAAAAGTCTGCAATAGCAGTGGAAAAAAGTAATTTTTTATTTATCAATATTTCATTCGCTGTGCAGAAGAAAAAATAATGAAGATAGCAAAGCGCCGTCGAAGCAAAATTTTCATGCACGCGAACAAATTTCAAACTGATTTAAAATTAAGCAGAAATGAATTTGTGTAACTTTTTAACGCGTTTTTTACGAAGTTGTTTTTGTTCTGCTGAAACCAAACTCATTTGTGCCACAGGGGTTGAGGAACGGGGGGTGTGTGCGTTAAAAATGCGCTTTGTGCTCGCGCTCAACAACGCAGAAAGACAAGAACTCATACACAAATGAGCATCATCAATCACTGAGCGCCTTCAGTCGTTTGGGTGTGTGTTGCTTGCGGTTGCTTGTCGCGCAACGCCATATAACGGTTAACTTCATTACGTGAGTGAAACCGGAAGTGTGTCGACGACCGACGACCGCTTTGAAATCTGAGGTTGTCTGAAGATTACTTGTCGCTGATGCGTCGTTAAGTACAGTGAAGCGTGCGTTGTCTTGCGTAACTGTCTGCCCTTTCCTCGCTCCTACCTTCATCATGCTTGAAAACCACTCAGCTTGCGGATAGTCTACTTTCGGGCGCAGCTGGTTTTCTAGCAACTTTTGTACAACTTTTTGTCCGTCTCTCTGTCTGTCTGCCTGTGTGTCTTTCGCGAACAAATCAGGCAATCAATTATGTTAATAAAACAAAAACTGTAAGCGAAATAAAAGTATTTTTTGATTTAGCAGCATAACTGAAAACGCTTTTGCAAAACTCGTTGCCTACATTGAGGCGCGTGCAACGACAGTTTGCCGTAAAAGTGGCACAAATTTGTTTGTCTTTGAATGTTTTCCAACACAAATTCATCGAATGAAGCAACACACTTGAACAATGCCACAAGGCAAGTGGCTGGCAGTTGAAGAACGCGAAAATCTTACAATCACAGCCGTCAGATAGGCGGTGGCGGCAGTGAGGCAGTCAGGCGGGATGCCAAGCAGGCACAACTTTTATCACAATTCAAGTGCCTGCCTGTCTGTGTGCTTTAACTTATCCACTCTTGGCAATCTACTTCGACGTCTTATCCTGTCTGGCGCACGCCGCACGCCTTTTTCATTTCCATTCCGACCATTGCCACTGCCACAGCCACCACTGCTTCTTCTTTGGATAAAGCTGTTTGCTTAAGTGGCACAGCTCTCTTCAACCCTCTGCTATCTTCTTTTACTTGCTCACACTGTCTTTAAAAAAGTTTTGCGGTTACAAAATACATATCTAAACTTTTTAACCAACACGTTGTCATCATCCAACGCCCAATCGCACGCCTACTTCAAATACTCATGCCAAACATGAAAGCAAACCACAACAATTGCCACCGCCGGCGCCGCTGCCGTGTCTTTTCAAGTGGCTGTTTATGTCGCAATTGCCTGTCTTAGTTCGTTGAGAGCTAATAAGACTGACTTCGACATTGTCGTCCTTGTCTTCACCAACACCATTATCATCTGCATCAGCATCGTCTTCATCATCGACAACGGCATCATCTCTTACTCTGACTTTTTCTACTCATTGGCTTTCTTAGCCTTGTTATTGTTGTACATTTTGCTGTCGTGTTTCACCATCATCATGTACGAGTTGCTAAGCTTATTTATTTGAAATTATTTAGCAGCCTTTGCCTTTGCCTTTTCCACTTCGTTTTTATCAAACCGCAGGTACTTGAAATTAAATTATTTACATTTGGCAGCGGAAGCAGTTTAACCATTTTCAGCTTCAGCTTCATCATCATCATCATAATCATTATGATTATGATTTTAAGTCGGTAATTTGCACATGTTTAGTGTGAGTTGCTTTAGATTGGATTTGAATGACATGCAGCCAGGCACAATGACAGACAGACAGACAGACTGAAGTCAGGAAGGATATGAGTACATCGACATTTGTGTGTGTGTGTGTGTGTGTGTGTGTAGGCGTGTGTGCGTTTTTGTGGTTTTATTAAGGAAGTTATTATTTATTATGTAAGCATAATGACTTTGTGGGCGCTTTTTTGGTTGTGTATTTGCGCAAGCAGAAGTTTATTTGCTTGCAGAAATGAAAATCATTAAATCGTTTCGAAATTGATTTCATTTTATTTCAAACGTATCATTTAATTTAAATGGAAAATGTGGTTTTCTTAGATTGCATTGCAAAGATAAGACTCAAAGCTGTTCTTCTTTGCATTATGCTTTTATATATGAAGTGTTCAAGCAATAAGCTCAAGAACAAAATTCGAATGTTGAACTGCCCAATGTGCTTTGTAGCTCTGTGTAACAAAGGATCATATGATTTAGTTAATACTTTTTATCTTCTTTTCATTACTTATTTAAAACCCCTATTAAGCTTTCAGCGCTCATTATAATAATTATTTTATTTTATTATCAAACTTTTCAAATGTTTTATAAAAACTCAAGCCAAATCACAAGTACGACTATCATGACTTATGTCTTAATGCGTTATACAAGTTCATTACACCTGAAAGCAAAGTTAGGCAAATAAAACAAACTACTAAAGGCAAATCCAACTGCATAAATAAACGTCAAAGATTGCGACTTAAGTAAAGAATACGAAGTTTCTGAGATTTACTTGAGTGTCAAACACAAAACTTACACAAGCGGCGAAATCAGGCAAAGCTTAACGCGAAACTAAAAGAGATTTGCTCGCATGCCACACAATGTTCACACATGTACATATGTCAACAAATCTCAGTGGCACTACACACACACACACACACTCACACTCACACGCACACATACTCAAATAGACATGAGTACACACGTAGCGTAAAACTTTCCAAGTTAAAGGACTTAACGGTCTACTAAAGTACACCGAATAAAAGGCTGACTTGACTGACTCGACTGACTGACTGAGAGTAAAGGAAAAGCAAATAGAAGATGAAAGTGTCGCAACTGAAACGTTTAACGGTGTCGTAAATGCTAAGTCAAAAATCTAGTTGGCAAACATGACAGTCAAGGACACTTATACACTCATACACACGCACACACGCAAAGACACGAACGCACTCGCGTGTATGCGTGAACGTATTCGTTTGCTTGTCATGATTTTCGTAGATAATCTGTGACAATCTCCAAAGGCAGGCAAAGGCCCCAAGTGGTTTCGGTAGGTGCTATTATTGTTTGTCTTGTTGTTGTCGGTGTTGTTGTAGTTCTGAGCTGAGCTGAGCTGTACTCATGCCACGCCTTTAGCAAGTTGCACGCAAATGTAGTCGAAAATCATGTTGTGTTCCGTGTTGTATTTCGTGTTCTGTCGCGTGTTGTTGTTGTTGCTGTTGTTGGCTAGGATAATGATATATGCTTATGTACGCAATGATACATACACCCACATACACGTACACACACACACACACACACACTTATGTGCTTTTAGTTACAAGGATAATAAACGTAATAAGCAAGAACATGCCAACATGTGTTTTTCTGTCTCGCTGTCTGTTGTATTATCCCTCTCCCAGCTGCTTTGTCTATACATACATATGTCTGTGTGTGTGTCTGTCTGCTCAACTGTTTCGTTTGTGAATTATGCTTCAGCATTCTTGCCATCATTTCTGCTACACTTTATTTTAATGCCACCATGTCTGTTGGCGAAAGTGTATGAGCGAAAGTTCTGTCGAAATAGTTTGGCGTAATAAATTTACAACATTATTATTTTCGCCTCTGTCTTTGCATTTTATTGTTATTTGAGTTTCTTACTTTTCTGTCTCGCTTTCTCTGTCTCTGTCTCTTTCGCTTTCTTTCACTTTTCATTCTGGCCACAAATTTTCCGATGCTGTTTCTTATTGCAACACAACTTGTTAGTGTCATGTCTAACACGTGTATATGTATTGGTGTATATTTGAAATTTTTTTCACTTACTTTGCGTGTTACTGAATTCACTCAAAACGCTTGTCTAACTTAACATTCGTAATTTGTCATCAGCGACAAGGACAACGATGACGACAACGACAATTCTGCAATCTTCTTATGTTAAAAAAAAATTTTCATTTCTTTCTTACTTTATTTTTTCATTCCCTCTGCCTTCTTCCACAGGCTTGTCTCAGTCAGTCTGTAAGATTCATGACACGATATTTCTCTTCTGCTTTGTATCTGTGTGTGTGTGTCGGTCTGCTTTTCAACACACATAATTTATGACGTGCGAACTGTTTAATCTGTCTTATGTATCATTTCATATTGTACTTTGTATTGAATTATAGCAATGAGCATGAAAAATGTGCCGTCTTGTTGCCTTGCAGATGTTGTGCCATTCTTTTCTCTTTATTTTTGGCAATATAAAAGTTCATTGCATACTTTTAGTTGCTCGATTATGTATCACAAAGCACCTGAGTCTGTTTCTGTTATTCAATTGTATATTTGAGTGAATTTAACATTATATTAATGCGAAAACTCTTCTTTCTACAAACAAAATATGTTTTTGTTGTTATAAAGTGAAAAGAATTTCGCAGAATTCATTTGTAATTTTGTTAATCTTATTATTTGTTTGTGCTTCCCACACACACAAACACACACATACACATGGAAACAGAAATACCTTCTGCCAATCAATCACTCAAAGTCAAGTTAATTAAAAATGAAAAGAAAGGGCAAAATGGAAGGAATATCAAAAATGTTTGCAACACGCTGAGAAAAGTATTTCTTTATCGCATGTTGTGCTAATTAAAGCTTCATATCAACCTACGAAAACAAATACAAACACATAAAAACAAACACATTTATATTTATTCATACAATAACAAGGCAACTTCTCACACACATGCTAAACTGAAAATGGTGTTGAATCCAAAAAGTGTTCCTCAATTAATTTTTGTTTTTGCATTTCTTTTTTTGTTTTTTGTTTTTGTTGCTAATTCAATTAATGCGAAAATTGTTTGATATGCGAAAAATAGCATAAAAGCGCCGAAGCGTTAAGCAAAAGGCGAGTTTAATTAACGTAATTTTACGATGCGAATAGAGTTGTCAAGTGTCGTAACTGTTGGCGAATTGCGGCGTTTACTCGTATACATGTTTAAATGTGTGTACATATATGTGTGTGCGTGGGTGTTTGTTATTGATAGAGGGGCAACAGTACCAAATGAAAAAGGGCAACTTGATGTCGATTAAGTGTCGATTTAATCAATTTGTTAGCGGTCTGTGTTCAAAGCTGAAGCACATTAGGATTGCTATTAATTTTAGCGTGCTTGTTCTTATTCATTTAACTCAGCTAATGTCGCCAATTTGTGCAGAAAAGCCACTAATTTCCTGTAGAACGCATTTAGTTTGCCTAATAAGTACTTTTTTAATCATTATGTCGCATGAGGGAAGTGTAAAATATATATGGCGAAAAAGCGCGAGAGCGAAAGAGAAAAAGAGATTGAGCGATTGAAGCCGAGCAGGAAGCGAACGGAAGTTGAAGCTTATTTAGACTGCCAACAACAAGACTGCGTGGCAAGCGGCTTAAAAACGCGCATACAGGAAGGAACCATGTATGTGTTTGGACAAACATACGCATGTGTGTGTGTGTGTGTGTGAATCCCCTTACAAAGTACGCCATTTTACGTTGTTGACTCATTTTTCACATTTCCGCTATTTGTCCTTGCATCACACACACACACACAGCCAAGCACACTAAATCACATGCTTTCTTTTCATCTTTCTCTCTCTCTTCCGGTCTTGCCGCTGCCTTGCATTTGCAGTTTTAAGCGCCAATTAAGCAATGCCATGTTTGTTGCGTAACCACTTCTATAATGTGCTGCTTTCAAACCAACCCAACACGCATTGTCGTTGCCCTTCGTTACGCTCTTTCAGGCTTTATGGCACATGCCCGTCGTTTCACACACACACACACACACTCATGCATGCATGCAACGTGCTTGATTTAGACAACAGCAGCAGCAGAGCAACAGTAAAGCGGCGGACAATTTCACCGTGCTTACTAATGTCCTATCGCACTGCCTTTATATAATGACAATACATGCATACTTTTTATTGTTGCATACTTTGTGGCAGTAACGACGTTGAAATTTCCATTAGGTTTTCGTGTATTGAAGTCAGCAATATTGCATGCGTTGTTCTCGCACAAATATTTATCAAAATTATAGCCCAACAGAGGAAATCGTAAATATTCAATTTTGCATAGCATACTTTTAGTTGTATGCGCAATTTGTAATTGACTGACGGAGAGCATTTTAAATTATATTGACAAAGTGAGATTTAGTGTTTTTTTTTAAAGTTATGTTATAACTTTAGTTTGAATTGAATGAAATTAAAAAAGTTAAAAAATTGGCAATACAAACAAGTTTGATGAATAAATTAAACAAAATGTTGACGCTAGAAAATAAATATAAACATTCAAACTTCATGTTCATACACAAAGCTCATATGGCAATTATTTTGCTGTATACTTTTAAGCATTTTATTTTTTGTTTGTGCAAAACTTTGATTATACAGTAAAAATATTTTTCAAACCAAACGATATTTGTCATGGCAAAAAAACAAAATGTATATAGCATACTTCTAAGCGCATGAGTTGCACAAAATTGAATTTTGCGCAAAATGTGTCATAATTTTTCATAAAACATCAACTCGTAAGCTGTCAGCTTAATGAAATGTAACATTTTCTTTTAATTAAAACTGAAAACATTTTCTGCTGCAGACTTTTAGGTGTCTGCTTAGAAAATTTGAAAGTTTTCGACGTCACTCAAATTTTTTAACATATTTTCTTATGCATTCAAATGCTAAATTGTTAAGTATTTCAAAAATATTTAAAAAATCTGCCTTTAAATTCAAGAATTTAAGATTCTTCATACATGAAAATACATAAAAACGTGTTTACATTGATAAAATGCACAAAGCCCAAAGGTGCTGAAAAGTCTTTATTCTGGCTAAGGTAAAACATAAAATATAATCAAAAGAGTCATATGTGTGCGCAAAGCATTTCGTTGGGCGAAGCATAAAAGGCAAAGGACGAAGACGAAGAGGAAGAAATCGGTTTGAAAAGTGTACAAACAATAAACAAACTGTATATGTTTTTCCACTTACGTGCGAATCAAATCAAATTTTCATTCTTGGCTGGCAAACAGCCTTTTTCGTCGTGCTGGGCACCAACAACAACGACACCAACAACAAGAGAAAGAACAACAACTAAAGCGGTAAAAAGGATTTCACACAAAATGGCGTGCGGACAAAAAAGAAGAAAAAAATTCAAAAATAAAAATAAATAAATAAATCAAATACAATAAACACGCAGCCACATGTTATTCGCAACATGTTCAACGTCATCATCAACAGCAGCAACTTTATTATCATTATTATCATCATCATCGACTTTATTCCACTGAATTTTGCCAAGCAATAACAACAACAACGACAGCAACAGCAACATTGTGTTGTCCTTCGTCATAGGCGTCAGCGTTGTCAGTTTTCAGCTCACAGCTTAACGCCTTTGGTTGTCCTTGGCCCAAACCATGTGAGCAACCAATGTTTACCCCTCTTACCGCCTACAGCTGTTACTGCAGCAGCCCGACCCAATTGCTTCTATCCCCCGGGGGCAAAGTGTGCCAACATTGTTGAACATCAGTCATGCATCGTTCTCAACGTTCTTTTCATTCGTTTGGTATATGTTTGTATATGTGTGTGTGTGTGTGTGTGTGTGTGTGTGTATGATTTTCATCAGCTTCGTTTTTGGGGCTGCTGATGCCGCTGCCGCTGCCACTGCCGATGCTTGATGTGTTTATTATGCGCCTCTAATATATTTATGAGCGCGTTATGAGCGCATTTCAAGCGCTTTTGAATTGCTCATTTTCTTGCTTCTCCTCGCTTGGCTGTGACTGAAGTTCCTCTGATTTTTATGGCTGACGGCTGTGTGCGTTTCGCTTTGCTATTATTTATAGAGACACCCAAAGGTATTTTTCAGAGGCTAAAAAACCTTAAAAAAAAATAAAAGACAAAAAGTGAACGCATCAATCGGAACGGCGGCAACATTTCGTTGAGTAGAACATGATTGCAAATTCATGCTGACAATATGAAATTCTTGTTTGGCTGTTGCTGCTACTTTGAGCTTCCTTCATGCGCAATTTAAGCAAATAAAATATATAATATATAATTTTTTGTTATGGGAATTTATTTTTTTGCGCTTTGCCGCCACAGCATGATGAGCATCATTTTGATTTTTATGGCGTTTATTTGACAAACACAGACGCAAACACTTAAACTCAAGCCCCCACACACACACACACAAACACATTCGAACTGTTTTGTTTTCTTTTGTCTGTCTGACTTTTTCGCGCGAAGTGCAAAAGGAAATGTGTAAACAAAGAAGCCAAAATGGATGTAGAAAATATTTATTGAATATGAAATTTTTAAAGCATACTTTCCTGCGGTAATTGTAGCAGTAAAACTTGACAAAATGGCTATCATTCAAGCAGCTGGGCTTTGATGTTGCTGTTTACTTGGTCACTTGTGGCATGTTTTTCTTGTTGATTTGTTAGTTTAGTATGAGCCAAAAAGTATGCTACATAAATAAAGTTCCCGACTTGAGCATTTTTATACTCTTCACGAAGTGAAAAGTATTATAGTTTTGTCACGAAGTTTGTAACAGCCAGAAGGAGGCTTGGCCGACTATACAAAGTATATATATTCTTGATCAGGATGACAAGACGAGTTGATATAGCCATGTCCGTCTGTCCGTCTGTCTGTATGTATGCAAACTCCTCCCTCAGTTTTGAAGCTATCGACCTGAAACTTTGCACAGACCCTTGTATTTTATTACGATGACACATTGGTCGGAACCAGCGAGATCGGACCACTGGAACTGGTAGCCACCATACGAAAAGAAGAAGAAAAAAAAATTTCAATCGTTGTATGAAAAACTTTTTTGTTTTCCAAGATAGAGCGCTGAAATTATACCAGTGGTGAACAACCGTAGCCAGGCTAAATGCCTGAAAATTTCATTGAGATCGGAATACTGGAACTGGTACCTGCCATACAAAATGAAGAAGAGGAAGAGAAACAAAGTTTAAATCGTTGTATGGGAAACTTTTTTGTTTCTGAAGTTAAGGCTGCTGAAATTTTAAAAGTAGTAATTTAGTGTCACCAGATCAATTGCCTGTAAGTTTCATTGAGATCGGACTACTGGAACTGGTACCTGCCATACAAAATGAAGAAGAGGAAGAGAAACCAAATTTAAGTCGTTGTACGGAAAACTTTTTTGTGTCTTAACTAATCGACTCTAAACTTCATACTTTTGTTGATAATGTGGCTTAAAAGCTATTTTGATATCAAAATGGGCGTGGCACCCCCCACATATGACCAAAACCAAAAGTTCCTATATATCTGGCACTCAATGCGGTATAACAACGAAAACTGATCTGTAGGCGATGTGGACAAAAAGAAATAAGATTCCAAAAATAAAATGGGTGTACCACAAAAGGTGTCGTGAAGAGTATACATCTTCGGCAAGGCCGAAGATAACGTCCTTACTGGTTTTTTTTTTTTTTTCCATTTTATTAACAAGACATACGAGGTAATCTAAAACCTCTTAATAGCCTTTGTGTCAAAACATTCTGCCTAAAAGGGGCGCGCCGGCTAGCTCTAAAGCTTAAGCTTTAACAATTAATAAAAACTAAATAACAATACAAAACTAAATAACAATACAAAACTAAATAACAATAAAAAACTAAATAACAATAACAAATGTATCACAATTATCAAAATTTAACCAGATCTTCGAGTCCTAGGTGCTCGCGTAATTAGATCTCTAGGCTTTCGCCTTTTCAGTCTTCTTGTAGGGGGTTCTCTTGCTAGGACCCTCGCGAGTCTGTTTTTATGCCGCTCTAACCTGTCATTATACCGACTGGAATGTTTATTTATTTCATCGAAGACCGTTGCCAGCTTCAAATCTTTATGTAGAATCGTGTTGCGTATAAACCACTCACATCCGGTAATTAGTCGCAGAATAAGGTTTTGTGCTGCCTGGACTCTTTTTATCTGGCTATCACAAGTAAGTCCCCAGATTTGGCACCCATACCTCCAGATCGGCGCAATTATTTGTTTATATATCATAAGCTTATTTGAGAGCGATAGTTTGCTTTTTGAGTTTAATAGCCAAAAGTGTTTGCTCACTGCACCACGTACGCGAATCCTCATAGCCGTTACCTGCTTGGAGAAGGTAAGCCTGCGATCCAGGATGAGACCAAGATATTTAGCTGAGTTGGCCTGCAGTACCGGATTCCCCTCGATTTTAATGGCATGCGGAGTTTTTCTTTTCAGGGTGAAGCATACATTAACCGACTTGTCCCTGTTGATGCCAATGTTCCAGCGCTTCGCCCATAGCGCGAACGTTGAGGCGTACTCCTGAATTCCGTCAGCAGCGGTGACTTCACAGCTTGATCTGTGGGTGACACAGACGTCATCTGCAAACGTGGCCAACATCGTTGTCTCGCTATCATCAGGCTGTGGCATATCACTAGTAAAGAGGCAGTATAGGAGGGGGCCCAATAACAAATGATTAACCGAAAAATCAACTGACCTCACAAAATGATTTTCTCTTTAATCTCCAACAAGTTCACGCACTCGGCTGCTTTTGATAGCTGTTAAATTAAATATGCCTTTCGAAAGTGTTTATGAGCATGAGTATTTTCAACGGCAATAAACAACTTCTTATGTCAAAGCGTATTACCTTATTATGCTTTGTTGCTCGCCAAGACGAGACCGCTTTAAGCGCCAACATAACTTCGTTAGACTTTCAATACATAATTTTCTATGATTTAATCACTTTGAAGAGTATGTTTAATACCTTTCAGTCGTCGATGGTAAACCACTGAACACATACTCTTAGTTACATTACTCTGCGCGCTAAGAACACAAAATGGAGAAATTCAATCCATCACACAAGCCAACAAAGCCAAAGCACTACTGGAGAGATGATGAGTCCATTAACATATCAGTTTTATGCAAACCCAAGTCAAAGCAATGCAAAAGACAAGTAAAACCATAACTGAAGCTGAAAAATCAAAAATGCATAAATGCAAGTTTTACGACAGAAAAAGTACGGCGATGTAGAAGGGTTAGGAAAACTGACAAGGCAAGACAGTTTATTAGCAAAGTTGGAAGCAGTAAAAGAATTGTGCATGTGTACGCATATATGTATGTGTTTGTATGTGGCTATGTGCAGGTATATAGAATAAAGAAAAATATTAACTTGGCGCTGACTTATCTGCAGAGTTTACGCTGCAATGCACCTTGTTGAGCGAACGATGATAGTGTGAAGTGTGTGTGTGTGAGTGTGTGTGTGTGTGAGTGTGAGTGTGTGTGCGGTTCAGTTCGGTTCGAAGGGACATGCACACATAATCAGCCAACTAACCACGTTAGCAAGTGGTTTGCTTCAGCTTTAGATAGCAAACCAAACGAATATAAGGTAGCAACATAAGCAGAAACAGAAACCGAAGTCTGGCTTAAGAAAACTCAGGCAAGAGTAACCAAAAGCAAAAGCAAAACCAAACCATACCTAAACCCAAAGTCAGCCAAGCAAATAAAGCGCAAAAGCACATGTGTGCAACTTGAAAGTACCTGCTGACAGTGCTCTGTCCCTTTGTCCCTCTGTCTCTCTACATGTGTTTATGTATATAAATGCGTTTGATATACTGCGCATAAGTATAACAAGTATGAGTGTATGTGTGAGCCTGAGTGTGTGTGCATTCACGTGAATTGCCAGCAAAATAGTTGAGAGAGTGCAAAAGTCTTTGCCTGCTGTTATTATCCTTGTACATTTTTTATCTACAGAAAATCTACAAAACAAAACTTTAATTTACTCAACGTACAAGTCGTGCTAGGCGAGGGTGTTTATAAGAAGCTCTTGTTGTGCCACACGACGAGCAAAGGAATGACGCAAAAGGCAGTCATCAGTATATAAAGCCAATGGCAAATGGAGTTGTGTTCGCTGCTTTGTTCTTACATTTCGTGCTTTCTTTCTCTATTTTTTGGTTTTTTTTTTTTCAATGTCTACGTTTATGCCTTAATTTTAAGCCATAATCCTTTTTGCACCTTTGCTTTTTGTGTTAACCCTTCGGCACACAGGTACACACACACTGAAAGAGACTGACAAAAGCCAGAAGAAACAGGCATAATAGAAAGTGAGGGCAGAGAAGTGTGTGTGAATAAAACATGCTCATGGCTGCGATTTTCTGCACAGCTAAGCGGCTTTCTTTCGTCCTTTCGCACAACGACAACAACAGCAATAAGAGTTTTTTTATTTGTGTATATTTTTTATACCTTTTTGCTATTTCTTTGTATTGTTTCGTTTTGTATGAGTTCACTATGTCAACTTTTGCTCCCAAGATGGCATTTTCCAATTTTTGTTTTTTACTTTCGAGCTTTTGCCATCTATCTGTCTCTGTCTTTCGCACTTTCGCACACTCACATAGCACAATTCAGAGCTGGACTTGTCTTATTGTTGTTGCTTGCACACGTACACTTTGATTATGTCTTGACTGAAATTTTGTTTTGTTTTTTTTTTGTGTTTTTCATTTCTTTTATTATATTTTGTTGTTTTGCCTACCTGCTATTTTATTTGTTTGTTGTTATTGTTGGTTGTTGGTGTTGTTGCCGGATTGTTTTTATAGCCTGCCATGTCGGCTATTAACCTAAATCCCCAAAGTGCCAGTTCTGCTTATTTCAATATGTCTGAAACAATCTCACAAACACACACACACATACACACTAGAATTTCAGAAGCACAAAGAAAAAGTGTTTACGCTGTTATAAACTACAAAACAAAGCCAGGAAGCGACGCTTTATGAAGTGTCAAACATGCCACAATGGAGTTGCGCCAATTGCCAACAAAGTATATGAAAATAACGAAAACAAACAAATTATAATATTAAACTTTTTTTTTTCTTAAAAAAATTGCAACTTTTCTGTTAACTGTCAACAAAAAACTATGTCAAATTAATTAAAAATAAATATAAATTTCTATCATGGGAAATTAAATTTGATCATGACATTTTAAGCCAGCGATTTAACAATTTTTTTTTGGTAGCTCGAAAGTATGCTATGCAAATATTTTGTGAAGCGCTTTTCGCCTGTTTTATAATTAAAAATATGTTTATAAAAATTAAGTTTTTTTAAATCATTTTTCGTTAGTTAAGTTTCAAGTGCTATTCATTTTGTGCGCGATGGAATTTGTGGCTGAGTTGTTCATAGAAATAATGCAATTGAATGATAATGAAACTAAATCAGCGGAAATCATATTTCTGTCGGCTTGTTTTTTATAATTCTATTTATTTTATTTTTATTTATTTGAAACATAAATAATTGGATTTATATAAAAAAAAGGTTAGTCATTAAAAGCGAAATTTAAGCTTTAAATTGGGGTTTGCTTGCGAAACAACACTGAGTAAAATTCACAAAAAAATAAATGTAGAAATCTGAAACGCTTTGAAAATTGTAATTTTGTTTTATTTATGTGTTTATTTTTGTAGGTTCTTTCAAATAAAACTAAATGAAATGTAAAGCAAGCGCATACTTGAAACAGTATAAAGGCTGATACACAAGTGTTCGTGCACGCTTTGACTCAAAGGCATTTTGTGAATTGTTTTCAAGCTGAGCGTTGCCTTTGGCAGCTTTCGGCGTGTTTGGTATTCAATTTCAAGCGAAGTCTTGTTCAATTGTTTGGCAATCGTATTGCACTGCGATTGATTACTTTTGAAAAATCAATTAAAGAAAACAATTTGCAAAATATTTTCAAACAAAAAACAAATCTAATTTAATAGTAAAAAATACAAGATCAAAGCCGAAAGTAAATTGCTTCAATTAAATAAAAACCAAATTTTACAAACATTTATTTTATTAAATTCTAAAAAAATATCACTGAATATTCATCCCAAGCAAACAAGGACTAAATCGTTGTTCGTTGTTCGCTGTTTGTTGTTTAACTTTTATTTTGTAAAAAAAATGGGCAAAAAAGGAAAAACTAACAAAGTGACATGAAAATTATGTTTTTCATGTTTTCCTGAGTCAACAGAACGCCTAAAAATGACAGCGACCGTTGAATGTTAATCCTTTTAAACCGATTCATACACCTGCAACAGCAGCAGCGAATGAAAATGACTAAAACATTTTAGCCAGAAACCTAGAATACAATTGCCCAATGGATCGACCGACCGACAGACCGACCGACTGAAAGAAACAAAACAACAGCAACAACATCGACAACAACGACAAAAACAACGGCGGTCGAAATTCATGATGAAGATTTCATACATGATGCCGCTGATGATGTTGATGACAATGATGATGTTGTAACATAGCCAAGGCGAGTGCACAGAGCCGCCGACACATGAAAACCCAACCAACCCAAAAGCCAACAGCAAACAGAGTCAAAACCAATTGAAAATGTTATGAAATTGTGAATAATGGCAATGGAAGTGAAGTGGGTCAGACATGTGTGGCAAGGTGGCGGGGAAAGATGAGTAGAGCTGAGTTTGGGTGCCATTCAATTCGAGCGTTTGCAAGCGAAAAGAGCGACATGCGGTTAATAATTGTAAAACGACCGCAACACATGCGGCCAATGGAGCTTAAAAACTTGTCACTCATGTCGGAAGTACCAACACACACACACACACATATCTACAAACATACACACACACAGACAAAGGCACCTATCAATGGTAATGGGTAAGAGTTGTTTCACTGACTGAGTTTGGTCATGGCGTCAGTGTACTTTGAGTCTCGGCCTCTTTTTGTGGCATCGTATAGCATGGCATTTATTGATGTTGAATGGGTTTTTTCCATTTTGTGGCATTGCAAAGCGTAACAGAACAGAACGAAGCGAAACGAGGCGTGGCAAGGGCTTAAAAAGAGAACAAAACAACAAAAAACAAGTCACAAAAGGTACAGCAGACCTTTTGAATGGTGGACGACGGAACAATTTAACTCATGCCTGCGCATAGACGCTCGGTCGGGTTGGGTAAAGGGTAAATGGATCGAGATGTCTGTGTTGGTAAATAGAATTATGCTCATAAGCTATGAAAATATTTGCATATCATGATTTTTGTAGCGCCTTTTGTTGTGGCACTCAAACAAAGCAAAGCAGAAAAAAACAAACAAAAAAAACATGGAAATCAAAAACAAAAAAGGCAAACCAAAAAAAAAAACCAGAAAAAATCGCAGCCACGAATGCACGCAAAATAAATAAATTTGCATACTTTTTGGCGTTCAATTCAATTTCCTGCAATGATGGCAACCACAACGAAACGATGACGACGACGCGACGTGAGTCGTTGCCGAGCCTCGCCAGCTGTTGCAGCACTTATGAATAAATTTCACACTAATTTATTGCCATTTCCGGCATTTTTTTGCCTCTTTTATATATGTATACAAATTTGGTCTTGTTTGATGTTGTTTTTTTTTTTTTTCATGCGCATTTCTCATATTTTGTTTTACACTTTTTCTCGTTTTCAGGACTTGCAATCGGAAATTGAAACGCACCGCGTGGTCTATGATCGTCTCGATGGCACAGGCCGCAAACTTCTGGGTTCGCTCACCTCACAAGAGGATGCGGTCATGCTGCAGCGACGCCTTGACGAGATGAATCAACGTTGGAATAATTTGAAATCGAAAAGCATTGCAATCAGGTAAGTGGCGCGCCGACGTCGTTCTTGCCTCAGCTATTGTTGTTAGTGGTGAAGTGTGGTGAAGTATACTTTAAGGCGCAGTTGACCGTGCTGCGCGGCATGGCTTTTTCGTGAGCAATCATTTTGCTGGCGAAAATGCACAATTTTTCGTTGAAGTATTTTTAAGAGTCATTAGCTTTGCATAAAATCTGAAATTGAAGTTAAGAGTCTGTATAAAAAATGTACAAGGAGCTTCAATTAGAGCTGCCAAACGATGATTATATCAACATATTAAAAATGCTGAAATTATAACAAAAGGCACTTCAACACATTCTGTTAATGTCCTAATCAAAATTCCTTTCTGGCTCTATTTCGAACATGTAAATAGTGTTTTAAATAGGTTTGATAATAGAAAAATAAGCAGGTATGAAGAGCAGGAATTTAATGTGAGCAAAAAAACAGTAATTAAAAAACTGTTTGCTAATAGAGAAGAACAAGTTGTCCTGATTATGACACGCTGTTAAAAACCTATTAACATGTCATTCAATACAAGGTTTCTATTAACAGTGCTTAATAGAATTGCCAAAAAAGGACGGTTAATTGCATGTCTGATCAAAAATGCCACGAGCGGCTTAGTAAGATGCTTTCCAACGATCATTAAAGTGGTTCAATTATATTTCTAACCAACACTCGTCAGTTTCTCACAGTGTACTCTTTTCACCGTTTTAAACTTATTCATTAATATCACTCATACGCTAAAGTGAACAGAAAACTGAAAAATATGCGAAAATTTCATAATGAAATTAAAAACGTTAACCTTTTTATGAACACGTAACAAAAATGAATTTCTGCAATATTCAAGGGACGTTATCCTTTTTTTTTTTTTGTTATTTTTTTGTTTTTTCATTCTTGTTGTTTTGTATGAGTCGACTTTGAGTAAGGCTGTCAACGGTTTTTGTGCTCATGTTGGCGAAAAACGCTGCGAAACGCGTTAATTAAAGCAAATTAAAGCGCAGCAAGTTGTATAAAAGCGAACGTCAACTCAACTCAACAGAACAAAATAGCGCACCGTCGAACAGTACAGAACAGAAGAGGACAGGACAGGACAGGACAAGACAGGAGTGGACAGGATAATGGCGCGAGAGGCAAACAATTTTTTGATGAAATTGCGAAAAGGAAGCGTTGCCGTATCGTTGACGTTGACAGGCTGCGTCATTTCATGAACGTTGGTCAAAAGCATTGTGTAAGAAATGCGGCAAAAGGTAGAGGGTTGAGGGGTAGGGCAGAAGTTATATTAAGTCAAGGCAAGTAAGCATGTGTATAAGTTAGTAAACGAGCGTGTGAATGAGTAAGTGAGTAAGTGAATGAAAGCGAAGTGAAGCTGAAAATCAATATGAGCAAAGCGTGAAAAACTTTCAAAATAAAATGAAAGCCATTGATGATGACGATGGGTTGAAGGAGTGAAGAAGTGAAGGGCAGCGACGATAGCGACGGCGACTGTGAACAGGAAGAGCGTATGATGTCCTGCTGTTGCTGTTGATGCTGATGGACAGTATTGGACAACTGATAGACACAACATGAAATCGAGTGGCAACCAAAAAAAAAATAAAAGACATAAAGTGGCCATGCCATGCTGTGTATGAGCATGTGAGCAACTCAATGCAAGGACATTGCGATGGGAGGAGGGGGAGGAGTGGTTGTGCTGTTGTGGGAGTTGTTATATATTTTGGGTGTTTGTAATTTCCACATTTCATAAATAACGTAAAACAAACAAAGGCTTGTTACGGCATGTGTGTGTGTGTGTGTGTGTGAGAGAGAGTCGGTTGTCTGTCTGTCTGTCTTTTGGCTTGATATTGATGCTGAGTTGCTGTTGCCCTTTGGCTGCCCCTGCTGTTGCTCTTCACTGACTGGTTGACTGAAATGAATAATGGCAACACAAACATAAACTCACACACATGCACACACACTCACACGCTCACACATGCAGACTCAGTTGCTGCTACTGGCACGAAAAAACAAGTGTTTTAATGAATATAAATGGCAATTATGCGGCTTGTTTATGTAATTTCACTTTACTTGTTACGAGAAGCAGAAGTTGCCTACTCGTTGTAATGATGGAAATCACGCGTACGCCACAAAGTATGCTGTAATTATTTGCTTTACTTTGCCTGGCCGCACACACACACACACATAAAATTGATTACATTTCGCAATTTCATATGGCAAAAGTTTTCGGCAGTTTTTTTTTCATCTTTTCTTTTTTATCTTTTATTATTTTGTTGATCTTCTTTTTTTGTCACTGCCACGCAACGGAAGTCAGCACCGCCATCCGTCATAATTCGCTCGCTTGACAAATGACACCTTAAGTGCCGAACGCCATTTTGTGTCTCAGCATGCGTGCCGCATTGTTTGACGCTCCCTCTTCGTGCCGCTCGCTCCGCTCGCGGTTGTTTTTTTAATGTTTACAGTGTGAAAAGCTGTTGACTATTCTTGGCTCAGTCTGTCGGACGGACAGCCGGTCGGTTTGCCTTTGGCGCTCTTTGGCTTGGCTACTTTTCACGCTTCTCCGCTGTTTGCATTCCTTCTCCCTTACTCTAACTGAGCATCATCTTCTTTGTGCGTTTGTTTAACCAGCAATGCCACAGCGGCGATTTTTCTTTGTCGTTCTTCTGCCGTCTGCCGCTTCCAGCATTTTCTGTCAACACTCATTTTTGCCATCGCCACCATTGCCACCATCATCACCATCGCTGCCATGAGTTTGGCTTCGTTTTTCGTACGCTTAACGCCATTGTTCGAATCACAGTTGCCCCCACCAACGGCAACGCTATCGCGCTTCTACTGTTTATTCTGCCTCTTCTTCTTTGTTTTATACTTCCGCTGTTGGCAAAGTTTGTCAGTTTCCGGTTTTAGTTTGTCTTTTTGCGCATAGATTCGGTTTTATTGTTTGGCATTCTATTTTGGTAATTTCATAAATATTTGCTTACTGTGAATTTGCTTTGCGCTTTATTAAAAGTTGCTTTAAGGCTCCAGCATGGTTGCTCGGGTTCAAAGGACGCGCCGCAGTGTGGGCAGCGAAGTCAATGCCTGTTGTTGACTGAGTCAAACTGAATTGTTGAATTTCACTTTAACTAATGAACAAATTGACAAAGTTTTACTTAATATACTAACTGAGGCATTTAGTGTGATTGTTTTTGGTTGTTCAAGCAGAAAGTTTCAATTTGTTGTTTCTTTTGTTCTTTTTTTAAGTTTCTAAATAGTTGAATAAACGAATTGTTGAAGTTGTAGGCTCGTTTAATGATCAAGGACTTGAGTTCCACCACAATTGACCCTTGTCAGCCACAATGAAGACATATTTTCTGAGCATTCGTATTATTTTAAATAAATTGTTTCACAATAAACATTTAAGTTAGATTTCAACCTTGACTGAAACTAACGAACAAACAAGTGTTTCTAACAAAAACCTCATTTTCAAATGTTTCGTATGGCAATGATCAAGATTATTCTGAGCTACACAAGCCCGAGCGCATACATAAAATAAATACATTTCAGTAGCTTTAAAATTCTTGGAGGAATTCGCACTGAAATCTATAGGCAGATTAACGGCCTTGGCTGATCAATTTCGTTCAGTTGGCCAAGAATATATATATATACTTTTTTTGTTTGGAGACAATAAAATATAAAATCTTGCTCTTGCAAGAGTATAAAACAATATTATATACTCCTATGCTATAGAAAGATCGCAAAGCACATATGGTAATCTAACATTTGAAGCTTGTTTTTGAGTTAAATAATAGAAAAATAAATGTTTTCAATTTGCGGAGGTGATATACATTTTTAAAACGAGTCTTGTTGGCTACCAATTTGGAATTGCAATGCCAGGACAAATGCTTTTGTTTTGCTTTAATTCCAACAAAAATCAAATTAAAAAACTGTTTATTGTTTTTGGCTAAGAATTGCCACATTGCTGAACCAAGTGTTGTCTTAAGCCATTCTTCAGTTGCTTTCAAGATTCATGATTTTAAGTAAGGAATTCAAATTAATACCAGCACATTTTTCAGCGTATGAAAATTGTATTAAATAATATATTTTTAAAGAAACGAGGCGAATTCCTTGCGTGCCCGACTCATTTCCTGCACCAGTGACTTCATGATTATTTGAAACTAAAGAAAAAATATTATAATAACGCACCAAAGCAAACCAAATGGAAAGTGAGTGGCGTAACCCACATAAGAGACAGAGAGCGAGATAGTTGGATGGAACGCATAACGCTGAGGTAGTGGAAGTGGATTTGGGGGAGAGGTGTGTGTGTGAGAAATGAGCAAAAGGAAATAGGACAGACACACAGCAATTATATGCGATGGCATGCCTTAATTATAACGAAAAGGAAATTCAGCGAACGCAGAAAAAAGACTAAAATTCGCCAAAGATAAACAAACAAAAGAACAACGCCGCAATATCCTTTTCTGGTTTGGTGTGCTTTATTTCGGTTTGCCTTCGTTCGTTTGGCTTGTTGTATGCTGCGAGGCTGCGAGGCGCGTACGCGTTTGCAGGATCGTTGAGATGCCTGCACAGATTTTTGAGATTCCGTTTCTTTTATTCTATACTTTTTTGTATAACAATATTGTGCACGAATCGTAGACGAGCGGAAGCAGAACCAGAAGCAGTAGCAGAAGAAGTCGGGGTGAAGTGTGCTTAGCGGAATGAAATAAAATGAAAATAAAATTGCATGCCATTTGCAATTACGACGGCGACGCCTGAAATTTAGCATGCTTCAAAAAGACAGAAAAAAAAACAAACAACCAAAAAAAAATTGCCAGGAAGAGTGACAAAAATGACAACAACAACGACAAAAAGAAGAAGAAAGAGGACATTTCGTCTGCGTTACAAGTGAAGTTTAATAGACCCATATACATGTACAAAAGCACGAGGATGGGTGTGCAGAAGTGTGCGGCAAAGTGGAGTGAGTTGTGTTGTAAGCAAATGTGAAAGGCATACAACCGGAAATGGACAAATTGTCGGCGACATTTTGCGGTTGTAGACATCAATGGCGGACAGACGGACACACGAATGGCTGACGAAAATGATGGCTATGATGATGATGATTATCATGACAATAATCAACAGCAACATAATAAGAAAAAAGTTCTGTCTCAAGTGTAAATTAAATTTAATATTATCTCCTTTTATGCCTGAAGATTTTTCGTATATTTTCGCCACTTTTTCTTACACACTAATAAGCTCATTTTACGCAAATTATATATAAAAGAAAAAAGGAAAAAACGAACAAAAAAATAATAAAAATCTTTTCTTCTCTCTTTTTCATTTATTGCCATGTCCCTATAGAAATCGTTTGGAATCAAATTCGGAGCATTGGAACGCTTTACTCTTATCGTTGCGCGAGCTCACCGAATGGGTTATACGCAAGGACACGGAATTGAGCACGCTCGGCTTGGGTCCGGTGCGCGGCGATGCGGCGAGTTTACAAAAGCAATTGGTAAGTGATAATCACAACGCGATAACGATGCTGATAATGAAGATGATGATGATACGACGAAGGGTATGGGTGTGGTAAATGGAGTGCTTGGGCAATGTAGTAACAGTCAAAGTTCGCACAGACTGTGAAACTCATTTGAACGTTATTAGTATCGCACAAATGCACAAACAAAAGAGTTTCAAAAAGTTGTCGAAACTTTGGCAAACATTCAAATGCCACAATTATCAGCGGCAACAACATCATGACAAAGCCAATGATGATGATAATCCACAAAGTGCTGCCTGTTGTTTCAAAGGGTTAAAACGCTTAAGCTTGGGTTCTCTTTTGTGTGCGACGCTCTGTTTAAGTTTGTTTGACCATTTTTGCGTGCATCACACATTTTTCGCTTAACCTAATTTCTAAGACGGCAACACTTTTCCTTCTTGTGCCGCATTTCATGCCAGCATCAAATTGTCTGTGTAAAATTTATCACTGTTGACTTATTTGTGCCACAGCACACATGATACTTTTCACTTTCTGTACTTTGTATGATTTTTTTCACTTTCACAGAGATTTGTGACTTTTCTCTGATTTAATGTACTGTGAAGCGGCTCATGTTTATAACGAGGCACTTTGTGAGGCGGCTAATGCGTGTAACAGTTGATAAAGTTAGTTTGTGAGCTAATGACATTAATTCTTTTCGCACAACTGAAGAGCAACGATAATTGATAAAGCGAAGTTGATGCACGCACAGTTTTAATTCATGTTTTGCAACGTGAATTGTTCATTCAAACGAATTGAATGCATTATTGTAAAGCTTAAAGCTTAAGAGCAAATAAGTTGCTTAGCCAGAAGAAAGGCTTAAAATAATAATCAAAACTTACAAAAGTTGCTGTCACTCATTTGTAACGTTCAAAATGCTCTGCCGGCGCACAATGAAAGTTTCATCAAACCTTTTGTGTTTAGTTGACTTGAAGTCTCTTGCTGACAGACAACTTCTCGCCCTACTTTTCAAAGCTGTGCTCAACACACAAGCCAATGCACAAACAAAGAATGAAACAAGTAAACAAAATGTCATGTCAAAATCACAAACTACTTTAAGCGTGTATTACAAAATTACCACAGAAATTCAGATTCGTATTCAGATTGTTAACCGAAGCAGAAACCGAAGTGCATGCAAAGACTTGAAGCAAAGGCTCGTGCGTTGTTATGCTGCGGGCTTACGCAATTTCTGGTTGCTTGGCCAAACTCAATGCCTCAAAGGCTTAAGCAACAAGGATTTTTCGTCCCGGCTGTTGCTCTAAGCCGCAGCACGGCATATTCATTAATAGTAATAAACTAAAATGAAGCTCAGTGGAGTTCACATACAATCACGTATAATGCATAATACAACTAACAATTTTCCGCACTGTCAATTTGCATACAAACAATACTTTGCCACATTCAAGTTTATTGAATATCTTAAAGCACACATTTGCACACGCATTAACACATGCGCTTTAATACAGTGACATAATTTACGCATAAAGCAATACATAAACACCGTTTGACCGTAAAAGCTTTCATGTGTACACCGTGGCGTATGCGTAATGCGCAAATGAGACACACTGTTGCAAACTGTTCGACCTTTGTGCTCTCAACTGACAATGTACATGCATCGTTAATAAACATTTTAATGTAACATTTTTGATTGACAGCTTACAAAAGAACTTTTTGGTTTATGAAAATTGTATGTGTATGTATGAGTGTGTATGTGTCTGTGTATGCATGTGTTTCGTCTCTTGTGTTACACATGGCGTACACGTAATATTTGTACACATTAAAGCGCATAACGTTTGTGAATATCAGAAAAGAAACCGAAAAGCAAAAAAACGAAAAAATGTAATTGTTTAATGACGCTTGTTTTGCCAGAAGCACATTACACACACACGCACACAGCAAGCCACCCACATACACACACATACTTAAGCTATGCGAAAAAATGAAATCAAATAAAGAAGTCACAACATGTTCGCAGAAAAAAGTGAAAAAATTAAATAAAAATTGCAAAAAAAAAAACAAATGAAAAACATGTAAAAACGTACACACGCCGGAAATCACTTAAGGGTTTGCACCGAAAAAAATGAAAAAGAGAAAAAAAACAAGCGCCTGAAAAAAAGTTGAAAAAATATTAAAAAGCGTGCTCAACATTGCAGCATACAACGTCAGCAGCAAAACAGCATGCGCCACTTTGGCTTCACTTAGCGACTATTTCAAAAACCTCGCCCCCGCCAACCCCGCTATTGCCGGCACCACTGGCAACCTCTCATACGCACATATCGCACAGACAGACATACATACATATGTATGAGCATGTATGTACACACTCATTTAACGTCTGCCTTACAGGGAAACATACCTCCTCCGCACCAGCCTCATCCCAGCCCATTTTGCGCAATGTTGTAAATCTATTGCCTGACCACTAAGTTATGGTCTGCCGGACATTTACATTTTCGGTTTGAAGATTGCGCGTTGTATGGCTTCGCTCTTCCTTGGCCGTCTCTGAGCGGGCAGGCTGGGGAACAGTCTGCGTGCGGTAAATGACGTGTATAGTAATAGAAAATTTACAACTACAAGAACTCAAATCAAAACGTGTACATGTTTATATTGATGTCGGTCGGCGGTAGCGCTCAGAGGGGCTTTCTTGCTGAGCAAATGGCTCTCGAAGTAAACGCACAAAAGGAAGTCACAATAAAATTTATATCCCTTTGCTTATAGCAGTCACGAGCAACACTTATATGAGGAATACTTTTAACGTTTCGGGATCCCACTTAGAGAAGACTTTAGTTAAATAAAAATGACACCTCGTACACAACTTAGGGAAATTCGAATTCGGGATTGTATATGAGGTTAAGAAATCTTTCCTTGAAATAAGTAAAGCAACATTATAATCCTATGTTGCACAGTGCCATAGAACACATACGCCAATTTAGCATTGATTTGGAAATCCAAGAATTATTGTCACATTAAATTGGAATTAAACCGAATTAAAGAAATTAAAGTAAAATTTTCATTTTATGTTCGAAGAATCTTCTTACAATTTGCAACAACACATGCTGCAAAAGTAACCTGATCCGCTCCTGTTTGGCCATCAACGCATTTTCAATCGAGCGCATTTACACAGCTTCCAAACGAGTTGAAAGCCGCCCACTGGCATCTGATTTCCCTTCTCTTAAAAATGCGCGTTTGACTTGCTTCTAGTTCGACTGCCAAACCGCTCGCTCGCACACTTGCTAGCTCGCTCGCACTCATTGCTTTTATTTGTGTCTTAAATGCATTAAATACAAAATTTATTGGGCGCGCATTGACTTTGGCATTTCTTTTATGATTTTTTATGGCGCCACAGGCAATGCGCTCCCTCAGCCATGACTATTCACCAGGAAGGGGCGGAGGGGAAACGCCGGGCTCAGAGGGTACAGCCGACATGACGGTCACTCGCAGCTGGCACCGTCGACAGCCGAAAGTCGAAAGTCGACATCCTTCTGCATCCGTTGAGCGCCCGTTGAATGTTCACAACGATTCACTCGTTAGACCATTCAACGTTAGACGAATAAAAAGCATATAGTTTATGGTTGCCAATGTGCCGAAATAGCACTAAAAATAAAAATATCTTTTTCGTCGTTGGAGTGTAGTTGAGCCGAGACTATTTGAGTCGAACTATAGTATATTGTTTGATTGTATGTGAGTGGGTTTATGTTTGTGTTTGTGTTTGACAATTGTCGACTACGCCATGGCTCTCGAAATATATTTAACGCTGCTTGACTTTTAAATAAATTCTTTGCTATTTCCTCTTCATATTCCTTTATTTTTTTCTGCACAATTTTTTTCATAATATTATGTTTTTTATTCTCTTTTTCGCTATTTTGCCGTTGCTGCAGGACGACCATAAAGCTTTTCGCCGTCAATTGGAGGATAAACGTCCAATTGTCGAAAGCAATTTGCTGAGTGGACGCCAGTATATCTCGAGTGAACCACCTGTTTCGGACACCAGCGACACAGAAGGTAAGTGCGAAATGACTTTAAACGACAACTAAGTCGTTCAATGCTTGCAAGCATTGAAATATTTCTTGAAATGGAAAAATCTCGAACGAAATCATTATCACTTAACATGAAGTGCTTAAATTTTATAGTTTGAAGTGTTAAAAGTATAAATTCAAAATTTATTTAATTGAATAATCAATTTAATAAATTTAAATCCTTGGAATTTGCTAACCGAACTATTCAAACAACAGTCTCACTGAGTCACAAGACAAGCGTTATTTGTGACTGATTGTTGCTTTTGCGGCCGTCTGAGAATGCCTTTTTCTCGCTGTCGATTCTCCTAACAAAGCGCTTGTGACTTTTTGTGACTGGCGTGAAAATCGGTCCGTAAGACTAAGTCGCACTTTGTTTATTCATGTGATCCTATGTAACATAAGTTTATTTGTTATTCATTTGCTTGTCTTGAAACCTTCCAAATATGGCATTTCGGTGTTATACTGACAGAAAAACTCAAATAAACAAATAAAACAATGTTAATTATTCTACTTATAACAACCTCCCTCGTATCCGACGTCAGTTGATAGGAAACTAAATCAATTATTTCTTGTTATTGACAAACAAATACGCTTAGTTTGCTTCCTGCCAGCTTCTCTTCAGTGAGTCATTACATTTTCCTTAAAAGTTACAAAAACTTGCTCCTTCTTCTTGGAAAGGAAAACAACCACGCTTTCTTTTTCTCCTATTGCTCCTCTTTTATTGCATCTTTAGCCTTCGCTCATTTAGTGAAGCTCTTTAAAAAATTGCATCCAACGCAACCACAAGTCCAAACATCAATCTTGGGAATTCTAACATTTCGTTTTCCGCAAGTTTCCTACTTTTTTACACGTTCTACGACTCTTCATGACTTCGTCTCGTTCAACATGAACGCGACCGAGAAGGCAAGTTGTCGTTAGGAATTCCCAATGCTTTGCACGAGTTGCACACTAACCTTTAATGCTTCAAGTACGTGCGTCGTCTAACAAACAGAGCGCAACCTCCGGGCCCTTTAAATAGGGCGGGGAGGGGAAATGTTTTCGTACCGAAGTCAACACCTCCGATACAGCGCTGCGCAGCCTCTGCTGTCGTCCACTCATTGCAAGCTTCTCGCTTTTCGCTCTATTGGTCACTTTTGTTCGCTTCATTTGGCCTCCTGCTCACTCGCTTGCCGCTGTCGATATGCTGACTCTATCGCTTGCACGTTGGCTTGACTGCTCGCCTGCTTGCCTTTTCGCTTTCAGCCTTGGCAATTGATTTCCTAATGGCAACACAAATTTGCCAATTCACTTTTAGTGTGCGCCGTTTTCGGTCAGTTTTTGCACTTTTTGCACGCTCTCTCTTCTACTTCTGTTTCCCCCCACCCCATTTTATGTGTGCGGGAAGCAAACGTCCCATTTGGTATTAAACGTTGCCCGTCGCCGCTTTCGCCAGCGTCGCTGCTTCTTTCTTGCTCGTCTCTTGGTACTTGGTACTTGGTGCTTTTTTGTTTTTTTTGCCGAGTGCAGTTAACATTTTAGCAAATTTGAGCTCGTTGGTGTTGTTGTTGTTATAGTAGTTGTGGCTACAACACTTTGGTCAATCAGCACACACACACACGCACGCACTCACACATTCGTGCAGCAATTGCTCGGAATCAGCAAAAACGGCGGCAGTGAAGTCGACTGCGCTGCCAGCAGCATCATCAGCATCAGGCGTCAACGATAATTGTTAATGCGACCGAGCAATTAGTACGATTAGTGCTCATGTTGTTGGTCTCTCAATCTGTCTCTGTCCCTTTCTATCTCTTCCTCTGTCTCTTGCTTTTTCATTGGCTTTCTCCTCGCCTCCTGATTCGCCCACGTTTCATTGCTGCTATTCAACTTCCGCCAATTCATGTTTATTTTGCGGTCTTCCTTGTTGGTTTACACTGTTTGTTTCAACTGCGAAAGCGTTGTGTTTGTGTGTGTGTGTGCGTGTGTGTGTTAAACGAAAGTCTGTCGATTTGCCTTCCGTTTTCAATCTCATGGTAAAGCAGTTGGCGTAATTAATTTTAATGTTTATTGAAATTAAAAATTAGCCTTTAATAGTTAATGATAATCACTTGCGCAAATTAATTTTCGGTCATTGAATTGTTGTCGCCGAGCATGCTTTTGAGCGCTCTTTGTGTAAACAAATGAGCCGCGCGCAAATGTTGCACAATGTGAAAACTTTTGTTTACATCGCCGGGTTCAATACAAATAATTTATATGATTATGTGAACGATTATTTGTTTTGAAGTTTGCGTTTTGTTGGCAGAGGAGAAATGCTTTGCTTTGAGCAACTTTAAGAGGATTTAAAGAATTTGCCTTGATTTATTTATCAAGCGGCAACTAGACTGCTCAAGATAAAATTAACCGCCTTATTCTGGCAACTCTATTAAGAACTAATAAGAACATTCTATTAAATGGCATGTAAATAGGTTTTTTTTAAAAGCGTGTAATATTCGGAACAGCTGTTTCTTCTCTATTAACAAACAGTTTTATAACAGCTCATGTTAATTTGGTACACCTTAGAATTCAATTTCCTTCGTCGTTACTAATCGAAATTTCTCAGGTTACATTGAGTTTGAACATAAAATAAGAATTTCTATTGCTAGTAACGATGGAATTGAAATTCGAAGTACGTATTTATTTTCCTATTAAGAAACCTTTTAACTGCGCTCTTAAGATTTTGTTAAAAAGGGTTGTCATAATAGAAAGGTGACTCGTCCTTGATGCAGAGTCAATTTGGTTGATTTCATTTTCATTTAACTCGGCATGACTTCAAATCATGCTTCAAAGCGTCACTGATTAAATGCACTTTCACCTTCAACATGCACAAAAGCACAACGTTGTCTTCTATTAGAGAACATTGTCAAAGTGCTCAACTGAAATGTTTCAACAAAAATTAAATTTCACTTGGAATGCGAAGAGCACGAAAAAAATGTCATAAAATGAGAGCACTCGAGAAAAAAATTGGAGAAAAACTTCAAGTCGAGCAAATGAAGTCAATCTTTAAATTGAATTTGAATATTTTCGTACGACGGGCTAAGCGGAGAGACAGGACAAAGTTAACTCGATATTTTGTCTTGAAGTGGGCAAGCAGAAGACAAGTCAAGTTGGCCGGCAGCCTGGCTGGCATGCCAAGGCTATCATATTCCACTGAGGAGTCTCGAGTTGACTTGACTCGTTCGCTGCTGTTGCTCAACCAAACTCAACTCAAGGAAGTGAGTCGCCGTCCGTGCATTAAATTAAATTCAGATTTACCAACTTTTCCATGACATTCATCGAAGTTAAGCGTTTCTTTTTCTTCGCTTTGTTGCTTTTTTCAAATGGTCATGTTGTTGTAGTTCTGTATGTCACTGATTTTGCTTGCCGCCCCTACTCCTGCTCCTTTTCACTTTCTTGCCCCTCAAGCGCGTTTGGCAGTTTGTCTTTTCAAATTTCATGACATTTTCTGAATTCTATTTTCTTGTTGTCTTGTTTTTATTTGCGACATTTTTGTTGACTCTTCTTGTTCGGCTGTCAGAAACCGAGAAACAGCTTCTCACTGTTTGCTTTTCTGTCATTTTTTCGCTTAACATATTTCCATGATTTTTATGGCGTCGCCATTTTGTGAACTTTGTCGCCATATTTTGCTTGAACTGATTTAAAGGACTTCCGCATTGCTGATTTGAATTTCTGCGCAAACTTTTCTACTTTTACTCGCGCCATTTGTGTTTTTTCTGCTCGCGTTCAACATTTTAACAAGATTGCAAAACAGTTTATTAAATGAGAAAAGAACTTGAAACATTCCTTCGTTAGTTTTCGCGTAATTTGGCCTCTGGCGGTTACTTAAACTTTGACGTATCGCGCTCACAACTCACTTGCCATTCAGCAACACTCACACACACACACACACACGCATGCAGAGTCAGAGACAGAGACACACAAAGTGTTCATTTCAATTTGGCTTGCAGCATTTTGATTTAAAATTTAATCACTTGGCAATCAGCATAATCAAAGCTGACAGACGCCAGCAGACTTGTGTCAAAAACGCATTTCTAATTCATAAATTTAACACACACACACACACACACACACACACATAGACAAGTACATACATATGTACATATGTACATACCAAAGCGCTTAACATGCCACCTTATATTCATTTCCGTTTCCTATTTGTGCTCCTCTCTTTTGCAGCTGCACACGACACGGATTCACGTTACATGTCCGCCGAGGAGCAGAGCCGTGAGCTGACACGTAGCATACGACGTGAAGTCGCTAAACTGTCGGAACAGTGGAACAATCTAATCGATAGATCTGACAATTGGAAACATCGTCTGGATGAGTACATGACGGTAAGTCACACTTCAATCTACTTGTGCTTGTCGTCTTCATACTTTATTCTTCTGCTCGTACTTCTGCTTGTTCTTCCCGCTGTCACATAGGCTGCCATTGACTTTTGCTTGTGGCAATTTTATTGCTCATACGCCGTGTGGCATGCCAGCAAATCTTTTATGTATTTAATGGTTTTACTTGTCATCTCTCTTTGTCTCCCGCTCCCGCCCCCTCACTGTATGTATTTGCGCTATAACACGCCCCACGCCGCCCACTCTATGCTAGCACTTTAGGCTGGCTGGCTGGGGTCGACAAGCATCTTTTGTTAGCACAAGATACTTTCTGCTTTTATGACGCGCAATTTGCTTGACTTTTGCCGCCGTCGCCGTCGCCGTTGAACTTTTGTGTTTGCGTATTATAAGCGTTCTGTGCAATTATTGTAAAATTTTTCGCCAAGATTTATGCGTGGGCGATGATATCGAAAGCGTTTATGATGTTATTAAATTTGGCTTGATTAAAGCGCCGCGCAATTTGCTTTTAATATATTTTTCCGGCTAAGCTGTAATCAATGTTATCATTTACCAAATGTAAATACTTGAGAAGCATTTAGGCAAATGAGCATTAAATTGATTCTATTGATTGCTGTCTGAATAAATGAGGTATTGGCATACAAGTGCAGCTTCATTTGAGACAAGAAACTAATTTGAAATTAGTCAAATAAACTTTAACCTTTGTTTTGAGCACAAAAGCATTTTAAATAAATAATTTGTAGAACATGAGAAATAAAACATGCAACAAAATGATATGGAAAACTTTAACCAAATTAACAATGTAACGGACATTTATTTAAAGTTTTTTTGTCGTCTCTTTTGTGGCAAAGTTTGTCTTTTTTAATATAGAAATGAAAACTGGACCAGAAAAGTTTAAATAAATTCAGCTTAAAACAATTACAAGGAAGCAAACCGACAAAAAAAAAGAAAGCCAAATGAAACTATTTAATGGCAAAGCAAAAGTATTACACAGAAAGTATATGAGTGTGTGTGTGTGTTTTAGTGGCACAATTCATTACGTAATGCAGAAAGCCAGAATATGGTATGGCAATGTTGTTGGCGCTGGCGCGAGACGAAGGAGCAAAGGTTCTCATAGAGTTGAGCACACAAACTGTGTAAAGGATAATAAAATGGCCACTAGACTTAAGCAACTGTTTCACAGCTGATAAAACCTAAGCTTGTGGTCTCAAGCCAACTCACACATACGCACAAGAATATAACTTGCACAGTGCCACTGCCACAGCGCTCTGCTCCTCCTCATGCTCACTTGTCGGACAGCGTGGCATTTGTCTCACTTTCAACTCTTCAGCACTCTCGACAATTGATTTTATTAATTAAATGCAATGACAGAAGAACGAAAACCCCCTTCCCCAAAAAAATAAAAGAGAAAAATGGAAATACAAAAAAGCATTCGGAACAACAACAACAAAAGAGGGGTAAAGCAGAGAAAATCTGTAAAAATAGAATTTCATATTCAATTTTCACATTGGCCAAAAACTTTTGCTGTCACGAGCACACAACTACAAGCCACGCCCTTACGCTGTCCAACACGTTGCCTTCGTTGCGGCCATGGACGCCGGTGCCAACGCCACCGCCACCGCCGCCGCCCACTTTGTGTTGTTGCATAAATTTTATTTTAGTTGATATGCGCACAACTTTCATTTGAACGATTTTTGTTTTTATGGCCGTGCACATAAACTTTTATGCATCATACGCCCCGTAGCATCGCAGCAAAAACGCCACAGCGCAGCGAGCAACGGCCGTGCGGCACGACTCGTAGTGGGCGTGGTCGTGGCGCCGCTCATAAAAATGCATTAATTTTCATTTTTTTTACAACTTTTAATGCCTTTTTGACTACCAAACTTTGTTTTACCTTTGCCTTTTTTATTTGAAAATTAAAAGAAAAGTGCAGCGTAAAAAAAACGCTCCAAAGAAGAATTAAAAAAAAATAGACTTAAAAATATTTATAAAAAATCATACCTGGCACATCATTAACAGCGCCTTATAGTGGAAGGGTTCATTGGGCTTAGGCAAATGTATGTAACACGCAGAAAGAGGCGTGGCAGAACATGAAACATTGATTAAGTCTAATCGGGATGGTAGTCTATCTCAATAAAAACCGATAAATAAAAACGAGAAGCCTTCCTTTCTTACGGAGTTAACCCCTTCACCCCTTAATTTATGGGCAATCGTTTAATAAATGGCACTCATTAGAGAGAAAATGTTTCCTAAGATACTTGACCATGTTATTCAACTGACACATTCATGATTTACAGAAGCATGTTTCACAAACCCATGTACTTAACATCAAAGATAACATAAGAGTCCACAGAATAATATATGTTATTTATAAAACGAATCCAATATTTCGTCTATCGTTATCATGTTGTCTCTTCCTCTGTTTCAAGTTGAGTCAAGAACAATAAAAAACCAACACTTTTTGAGCTCTCTCCGCAACCTTACTCACTTATTATATTTAGCGCCTACAAGTATACTTCACTTCACACATGTGACCTGCTTTTAGACTGTGTCAAAGCGCTAAATATAAAAATAAGATATTTCATTGGTAAGTCTTCAAAAAGCTTTTGAAAAATCGTTGCTTGAAACAAAACTAAAAATAATAATAATAAAAAAAAACAAAAACTTGACTTTAATTGCACTCCGGCGTAAAATTTATTAGTTTAACGACAAAACAGCGCATAGAAGCTGACCGCACTTGCGCTCGAAAGTAGGCAATAAATTGTGGCCTCCCATTCCTTCTCGCTCCCCTAAACACATGATTTTTATTTTACACAATTTTGTAGCGCTCAGTTAACTTTGCGCCTTGTGCGTTGCATAACAGAACAAAAACCGACAACGAGATTGCAAAAGAAACAGAAAATTTATAGAAAATTGATTGGTTGTAAAGAAATATCGCAGCAAAATAAATAAATAAATGGGAGCATGTGTGATGTCGTTGGCAACACGCAAAAAGTCACTTTGTCGGAACCACAAACCATTTTCTAGTCAATGAAACTTGTCCTTAGTCCTGCCACAATTCTTCTTGCCCTCAGCAAATGCATTCACGCGCGTACAAATATTAGCAATGTCTGTGTGCGTGTGTGTGTGTGTGGGTGTGTGTGTATCATCTTTGACAACTTGCTGCAATTTCTTTGCACAAAGACGCAATATCCGTTTCCTTGAGCGTACATAAAACGCATCCTTCATGTGCTCAGCACACTTGTTCATTGTTGTGCCTTGTGCCGACAACCGAGCGTTGCCGCAAGTGTCATATTTATGCGGGGGCACGTGGCCCCCCGCGCGCTCTCGCTTTGTTGTAAAATATTTTCGCACAATGCGCGCACTTGATCCTTTGAAGGACTTTGCCACTCCATGCTCTGCCATCGCACACACACACACACGCACACATGCTCACATATTGTCTTAATGTCGCCTCCAGTTGCTTTTATGATCATTTATTTATCGATTTTCTTTCCGTTTCTTTTTTTTTTTTGCTCATTTTATTTCCTTTTTGTTGCCTTTTCTGTTTTATTGTGCATTTGTATTTATTTTCTTTGGTTTTTTTTTTTTGTGTGGATTTTTGCTGTTGTTGTTGGGTCCTTTTAGGTTTCGTTTTTACTCTTCCTTCATGTTTAATGCCTAAAAGGATTTATTGCAATTTATGCTGTGATATTTTATGCCTTTTTGTGGCTTCTGATAGTTCGCTCTTGTATTGTCTTCACATGTTTCATTGTCTATTTCGGTCTGCTGTGACAATTTTCATGCGCTACTTTGTTGCTTCTGAGCTCCAACTTGGCTTACTGCCTTGACCGAAAAGCACGAGCTTATGTGTGCCACACTTGTGGCAAACGTTTGCCAACATTGTTACTCATATGGTTATTGAACTGCCAACGATTCTTTTTCTCATTTCGACTTTTTTATTATCTTGTGCAATTATGACTTTGTCCTCTTTGACTTTTAATGCAATTACATAAATGGCATTACGGAAAATGCTTTCAAAATGTCATTTGTGTCTTGTTTACTTACAAAAGCAAACATTACAAAATTAAGTTGATGATCACTTGTTTGACAAACAATTTCGTTGCCATGACAATCAACATAGTGCTAGAAATTACTCTCACTCTTGCCAGTCAAGCGCTCTCTGTCCCTTTCTAATGCTATTTTCGTGCTTTATTGTTGCGTTGCTCAACCATAACAACTCAAAATTCCGTCAACCACAAAACTAGTTTCGCCTCATTTAACAAATAATGGCCGAAATTTTCTAGTACACTTGACCAACAACAACAATGACAACGACAACAACAACAACAACAATAACTCTAGAGGCAACAACAACGTAACACAATCAATTGATGCCACTTAACCTTTGTGCACAAACTAAAACTGACCACAAAACCTGCTCTTCTCAACTCCGCTCAACAACTCAGCAAAGTCACGTTGACCGAACGAACGAGCGAACAAACTTTCTGACCATGACTACCAACCAAAGACCAGCGAGCAATGAGCATTTAACCCAATTTTACCAAACTAACTAAACTGAAGCCGAGACCACAAAATGTACAGAGTAAACTGAGCGCATTGAGCGGCAACATGGCCGGCGGAAGTGGCCAAGACGAAGCTCCGACGAAGGCTTCGCGTTGTATGATGCTCTAGCAATGAGTTGGCCCAGACGGTCAGACAGGCAGACAGACACGCTGACACTTCTAAGTGCCTCTGTTTGCTCTATTGGCTCATGTTTTGTTTGTTCATGTTGTCGTTGGTCGCTAAAAACCAATCGAATTATTCTCTCTTCTTCGAAGCGAAAAAAATGTATATTTCATTGATTTGCCATGGCGCGGCGACGACTGCCATTTGGTCTAACGCAATAGAAGGGAAGCAGAAAAAGTGAGATGAAATTAAAATAAATATTACAGTTGTGCGGCGGTTTTGTGTAAGTGCGCATTGCAAGCATTCATCGAAGCCATTTTCAACTTCCCATTCGAATGAAATGTGCATGTGTGGTTTGTGATTTGTACGCTGCATGGTTGGCATGCGTTGGTGAGGGTGTGTGCCTGTTGGCAGAATAGTGCAAATGGCCTGCCATAACTTAGCCACATGGGGTTTGCAATATTGTCAAAGGAAGTATGCAACGAATTGCAAACATGGAACAGTGACTTCTCAATGAATCATACAGTAGTTGATAAGGGATTTGATTGATTAAGAATAGCGTGATCGAAAGCAAAATCTTCCAACCGTGTGTCTACCGTACTATGTCAGTTACCATTTTCATATATTCAATGCTGCTTTTTGCACCTGTCACTTCTGTTCGTGTTGCTTGGCATATTATCGACGAGTTTCAACTTTAAAAATAATTCATATTATCTTTAATACGCTGACAGAATTCTTATTGAATCTTGTGATTGATTGATTATGTAACCGGCACAATTTGCAGACTTGATTTAAAAGTGTACAGTTATGATAGATTGATATAGTTTTTTTCGGCATCTTTACAAAAAACTCGTATAAATCAAAAAATAGTAATATTGAAAGCTCTTATGTGCACAGATAACATAATGAGATATAAACTAGCATAGAAAAAAACAAATTTAGCTTAAAATTTCGTGCATAATTTTATTGAAAGAAATTTGATTTTTGTTGTTAATAAATAACAAAACGCAAGTTTGATTATAAATAATTTTAGCAATTAATTGTCATAAGTGAAGCAAGATTTCCAAAGCACATGCGGCACTTCGACTTTTTTCAAAATTCGATTCGAAAACGTTTGTCTTCAATGCCTTCACGCGTAGACATGAACAAAATCAGCAACATGAAGAATAACAATAGCAACTAAAAGTATGCTACATAAACATACATAAACCTTTCTTGTATCAACTTTTTCATATATAAATTAAATATTGACATGACTGATGCTTTTGCAAATGACGTATGTTTTTCAAAGAGTTGGCAAGTTTGTAGAAGAATTGTATTGAAAAAAAGGAAAATAACTCTCGAAAACAACATAATTCTTTTACAGTTGAATTTTCAATTTGAAATATGCATTTTAAATGTCCACAATATTTTAGCTTATATGCCGGTCCGCTCGTAAGCAATAAAATGATTAATAGAAAAATTTTATTGGCCACTTTGTCAACGCAAACAGCCCCACAAACACACACCCACCCACACCCACAGATAGATGCCATCGCTGCACACACACCATTAAATGTTTAAACATTGATTAAAAAACAAATATGGCAAAGGAAAATGTTCACACAACAACAGCAACAACAACAACAGCTTCGGAAACAAAGTAAATAAAAAATGGCAGCAAAATAAGAAATGACAAATTGTGCAAAAAAATATGGCAAAGGAAAAATTGTAAAAATAAAAAATGAAAGAGTGAAAAAATGAGAAAAAAAGAGTGTAAAAAATAAGTTGGCAGAAAAATCGCGCACACCGCATGGGAAATCATTTGATTGTCACGCTAAAATGGTTTTCATCGTTTTGCTTTTTGGATTTTGTCAATCATGTTATTGTCAAGCGGACCTTCAGACAGACATACAGTCATTCAGGTCAGCAGAGGACCAACCAAATCCACAGGACGCAAGCTGAAGCCATTCCATGCACACATGTATCTGTGCCGCCATCGGCATTTGTTATTCGCTTTGGCTTGATTCATTCTCTGTCCATTCCCTGTTTTCCGTTGTCGCTTTTCGCGCGTAAATTGTATACAAATACCAACCGGAAATGCAATCGTGTTTAATTGTCAACAAAAGGCAAAAGTGTCATCGACATGTTCGTTGTTCAATTTGCCGTTCGATGCAAAGCGTTCATTACAGCTCAGCGATACAATATTTAGATACATGCAATATTGTCTGACATTGCACGTTTTTCAGTTTCCAATTTAATTTCCATGTGGAACGAGTGTTGCTTTTTCTCGTTGGTGGTTTTCCATTTGTTCTTTTCCATGTCATTTGTGACAATTATTTTGAGCGGCGAATAAAATGCGGTTTTGTGTTCTGAGCTTCGACGGCCACAAATTGTTGCATAACGTTTGCAATTATATTAAACATTCCATGCTAAGAAACAATAAATCAGCAACGGCGCAGCGGAAGTAGTCATGATTTAATATTCGCGCAAGCTTAAAAATAGAAACTTCATAACGAAAAAGTGCACAATCGGACATGGTGTAAAGATGCACAAGCAAGGCGTGCCACAGGAGGGGGCGGACCAAGATCGCTTTTTTGCGCAAATCAGACATAATTCACTATTGCAAGTACCGACCAGCTCCCCCTTGGCTACGCCCTTGCGCACTGAGCTGTCGTCTACGAAAATCCGACAGACAGACACGGCAAACCAAATCTTTTAGCTTCTTTTGCAACACGTGAAGGCGGCGGCGCCATGAACACCTCAATTGTATTCGCATTGCACATGAGTTATGAAAAAGTGCCTGCAGTACATGTCTTTGTTGTTGCCATGGAAGAAATTTGCTATTTTCAAATAATTTGCTCAACTTTTTTCAGCTTCTTTCACTTTGCTTTAATATCTTCGCGCCTTGTTGCAAATGCCGCAAGTGCTGCTCGCCACTGCCTGCAGGCGCTGCAACAACAAAAATGTCGCTCAACACTTCACAGTGCGAAAATAATTTGTATTTATTTTCTTGCATGGAATTTCTATTTGCAATTTGGCGGCTTTTGGTGGCATTTAATAAGCACTTTTGAAGTGCAGACAAATTATGTGCATGAGTTTCGAGATGAAGTTGTTGTCGTTGTCGTTGTCGTCATGCGACTTCCACAAATAGCAGAGAAAACGACAGAGAAGAAGAAACTTTGTGAGACGCCAACGACGTCGGCGACTTGGTGCAACAGGATATATTCATGAGTGGTAAGAGCTGCTTAGGTGTGTCTGAGAGCCACACTTGTTGTTGTTGTTGTTGTTGTTGTTGTGGAAGGTGTTGGGAAGCAATAGAAATACTTTAAATGCTTGAAAGAGCTGTAAATTAGTGTGGGGAGATAAAGTCATTGAATGTTAGCGATTACAAATAATATTTTTGTAGCAAAATAAGTAAAACGATACGAAGAACGTTAAAGCTTGTAAATGATTTAAGAAATTCATGACTATTAAATGTTCTGGAAAATTTAGTCAACTTTCTTTGCAAAATGAATAAAAATACTACTTTACCGTTACGCATCATTAAGATACAATATCTTAAATATTGCCTGCATTCACTCAAACACTCAAAACACTTCCTTCCATAATATTTATGCATGCTTCTCACACTCAAATGAGTCATGGCAATGCATAAAAAAATTGGAAAAAAAAAATATAAAAAATAACAAAAATAAACCATAAAAAAGAGGCCAATAAAAATCATTAATAATCGAGCACCATTTAAAAATGTATTAAGATATGAGTTGCGGCAAAGACAACTGTGACGAACGGCAGAGCACTCAAGCCAGTAAAGAGATACTCAAATGTTCCCGACAAGCACTCGATGCGCCAAGTACTTAATGAGTGACTCTGAGTGAAAACAAAGTAGAAAAAAGAACCAAGACCAAAACAAAATGAAAATGGGGGAGAAAAACAATAAAAATGAAAGCAAAACAAAAGCCGACAAAAAACAAAAGCGCAAAGAATGAAAAAAACATGTGAGAAAAGACAAAAACAACCAAACATGAGATGTGTTAATTGTAATCAGCAACGTTAGCGAGAGCGAGAGGGAGAGAGAGAGACAATGAGCACAAATGGCGAGCAACAAGTTCTGCTTAGTTACTGCACACAGGGTGACCTGTGCGAGTGCGGGTGAGTGAGTGAGTGAGTCAGTGAGTGAGTGAGTGAGCGCTTAGAACAAGTTTCGTTGAGTGTTTTTGTTGCTCTCGCACTCGCTTTGCACTCGAATTGAGTTAAGTGCGTTGAGTAGAAGCGATTGGAAGCCGGCGCGACTGCAACGCGCCTCGCATTCACTTCACGAGTCGACGGCGCGTGGTTCGGTTTTGTTGTACGCTCGCATAACGGTTAACTCGAAGCATTCGAAGACAATTTGTGCGCGTTGGCTTGAAAATCGTTTAAACGAAACGAGCAAAAGGGTTTCACCAAAGTATCTCAAACGCGCGCTACTCGAGCGAACATGTCCTGCAGTCCTTAAAGGCGACAAGTGACACGCGTATGAAGTGTTCTGCGCATGCGAGTGAAGTACTTTTAGAACATTCAAATAAATGAAGTGAAATAAGTATGGCAGACAAGAATTACAAAAGAAAAGTGTCGAATTAGTTTGTTAATGAAATTAAATGCCAAAATAAGCAACAAAAATAGTAATAATTATTAAAAATTATCAAATGGCAAACAAAATGTATCTTAAACAGTAACTAACTGTGAAATGTTCAAGTTAAACTTTATTTGAAGTGAAAAATTGTAGAAAATCCGAAACGAAAAGCGAAATGCGGCAACCAAGTTCATTGTTCTTGTTCTGTAAATTACATGCAACGAAACGTGAAGATTTTTGTTAAAAACGTATAAATTACACAACAACGCAACATAAGGAAAAAAGAAATAAGGTCGAAATCTTTTGTCAACGCTGCAGAAACAAAACATACATAACGAGATACAGACACAGACTTACACACGCACACACACCGGGGCACAGAAATGAAATTCTTTGTAACTGTCACGTTTAAAAATGCAGAAAAACTAAGCATGCAAAAAAGTATAATCGTTCGTTTTTTGTAAGAAAACAACTAAATAACAAAATAAAAAACATATCTCAGAAAATATGGCGACGGCGTTAACCGAAATACGCTGATTCTGCACTTGAGATACTTTTTTCTTTTTGTGACACGAAAGATACTTTTTCCCATTTTCAAAAACAAGCAATATTGCGCACAAAACAAGCATGCAGAAAACACACACACACACACACACACAGACACATGTACAAACAAAGCGAGTATTAAATAAAAATGCAGATTTTTAAGTCTTCGCTTTTTATTTGTGTCTCCTTTATTTGTTTGCTGTCATATTTGAAAACTTTATTAATATCCTCGTTGGCTCGACGCCTAAGGTTGCGATACGCATCGAAGGTCGTTTGCTCAGTATTTATTTTATGCGCTTTTATTGAATATCGCTCAACATGTTTCGCCTTGTTTGTTGTTGCTGTTGTTGCTGTTGTTGTTGCCTGTCTTTGCTCGTTTTAAAGTCACAGATACAATGCCCGTGTGTCCGTGTGTCCGTTTGAGATACAAAGATACTGCGTTACCGTTCTGCCAACGTGTGATTTGTACAAGTCTTGACTTTGCTTCGGTTTGCTCGTCAGCTTCATCTTCCTCAACTTCCTCTCTGCCCCCCACAACACAGCGAACGCGCCCACCCCTTTGTCATCTACTTTATCTTTGTCAACTTCGTTTGCATTGTTTTTGTTTTTGTTTACTCTTTGCAAGACTCTTCTTCTTCTCCGTTTGGTATCTGTCAGTTGGTTCTCAAGCATGCTTCGCTTTGCTTGATAAACTCATAAGTGTATCTTGTATCTCATACACGCTTTACAGTCGTCTTTATTGTCACTTAATTAGTGTAATGTGAGTCAAAAAGTATCTTCTTTTCTTGGCAGCTAAAAAATGAGTGAGGAAGTTTTTGGTTGCCAAGTAAAAGATGATTTAAGCGTTGTTAAATGATGTGCTAGAATTACTGAAAGTTGTTCCAGTTTTGCGTGAAAAATTAAACAAATTTCACATTTAATTTTCATGCAATTTGCTCAACTGAAGTCGCCAAAAAAGAACCTCTTACAAAATATTAACGATGATGTCAACATTTTTGCACGAATCATTTTTGCGCCTCAACGAACAACTTTTGTTTTGTTTCCTTTCTGAAATTTGTTTATATAAAAAAATGCATAAAAAGAAACCAACCTCCTTCAGTTTACGTTCGTTAAGTTCAACAACCCAAATTCGAAGAATCTTTGCTGTTTTATGACTCTTTTATGTCAACTTTTGTTTTTGTTCTTGTTTTTCTGTTGGCTTCTTTTCATTGACTAAAAGTACTCATGCCAACTGAAATTGTATCTGTTTGCCTTTTATTTATCGGAAAACGTTACTTCGCGCTCAGAATTGATTATTTTGTGTCAAATGTTAACATATTCTTTGTATTTTGGCCGTCGAATGTTTCAATGCGCATTTCGCGGCATGATTAATTGTTAGTGCAGACATTTGCATAGCACAGCGCTATTTCATTTGCCTATCGAAACACACACACAGTTACACATGTGTGTAAGTTTTATTGCGCAAGATAAGACGGCAGAAGGGCTTATGGGCAAAACACAGAACCAATTGTTGAACATGCACAGATACATCGTTTGCCCTTTGCGATCCACAACCGAAATGGAAATAATAATGAATTAAAACCACTGTGTCAAATCTTGTTTCGCCTTTCGATGTGAGGGGCACGCAATTTGGGGCACAGTGAATCAATGGAGAAATAAAGCTTTGCATGGAGCAATTAAAGTTGTATAAAGTTGATCGAAATAGTTTAGGGTGGCAAATTGCCAAGCGGGCGGGGAGGTGGGGTCTATCAATTGCCAACTGATGTTTGCCAGAGACTCAATTTATCGGCCGTTGTGTATGTGTGTGTGTGTGTGCAAGTGCTTGTCAAATGATTACAATGAAAGATTGTTTTTTTTTTCGACATTCTTTTCTTCATTTTCAAATGAAATGAAGTGTTTTAAGAATTGTTGCTGTTGTTGTTGTCGTTGTTGAATAAACAAATTTTTGTAGCGAAGCAAACTAATCAAACGACATGACAATAACAATTACAATCTTGTTGATGACGGCAGTGATGATGATGATGATGATAATTGCTGTGCTGCCGATGGGCACGTTCACTCATGTTCACCATCATCATCATCATCATCATGATCATGGGCACTGCCAACGGCGCCGAGAGCAAAGTGCATGCTGACATTTGATCGCAAACCATTCGTTATGATTTGATGCCACAAAGTGCCAACCATTGTTCAATGGCGTCTCTTTTATTCGTTGTTAAACAAATGAGTTCATTTCTCGCTTTTTTAATAATAATAAATAAAACGCATAATTAAAATTTCAATTAAGCAATGTGACCTTCGCTTTGCTGCACATCTGTTCCACAGACGCCTCTGGGCCGACGTCCAAAATGAGCGTTTTTTAAGCGAGTTGTCGTCATCCGAAATAAATAAAAAAGACACTTGCAAATAAAAGAATGAAAGTTCAAACAGAAAAAAATATTTACAAAATAAATAAGTGATAATAATGCAGGAATGTACACGCCCTTTTCGCCTCCCAATCAGCAAGTCTTCCAACCCACACACACATGCACACACACATTGTGAATTCTCTGCACGCTTGCTGGAATTTCGAACAAGTCATGCGGGATTTTTAATTTCTGCACAACATGCTAAATATCTTCATAAGCTTCGAGATACTTAAAGCGGTTCGGCTTGAACTCTCGTGCCCAAATGAGGCGAGCGTCTTATTGAAGTCCTCATGTCTCACAGCTTCGCAGCTTGTTTGTCATTCGCGTTCGAGTTGAGCGCTCTTTGCGTTTGTCTTTATTTGCTTATTAATGCATTATTTGTGTGCAATAAATAAGACAATCCGGCAACGGGCACGGGCAACCAGCCAGCCTAACTGACTGACTAACTGGCATGTTATAGATACACACACACACACACACACACACGCGTATGCAAATAAAAAGCGTGTAAATAAGTACTTAAAATGAATCTTCTTCTTCTGGTGCTTCACCCTCGGCGCTCGGCTCTTCAGGCCTCAACTGGTAGCCGAGTTGTGTGTCTCATCAATGTCATATTTAAGCATCTGTTACAGCCGGGCACATTGTGGCAGTTGATGCGACGAGTCTACTTGATGATGACATACTTCTGCTGAAGTGTTGTTTGTGCAACAATTCCGAAGAAGTGAAGATTTACGCTTACAGTTCCATGCGAGTTCATTTGTAATTCTATAATAATTTGAGAATTCACTGAAGTACTTCGTTGAATTTGTGCTGTCAATAAAAAGTTGAGCTGAGTGGCTTCAAATAGTTTGTAAACTTGTTGTTCCGCACACATCTTCAAGCGAGCAACTAACAAAACTGTCTTTTATTTATTTAAATTTAAATCGAATTTCCAATTATTATTAATTATTCTTATTGAAACTCCTTACAAAAACCCCCTATGAACAACCATAATATCTCAAATCGTACACCTAAAAAAGCCTAAAAAACCGTTACTTCCTTAATTAATAACCTACAACGGAACGTGGAGAAGAAGAACAATTTCAGCTCAAGTGGCACTTCAAGACAGAACATCTTCAATTGGGCACGGCGCTATTGATTGACTGATTGACTGCTTGATTGATTCGCTGCGTCGTTCACTCATTGCCGCTGATAATTATTGCATTGAGCTGCGATGTTTGTTATTGATGCGCTGAAATGAGTGTCTAAGATAAAATTACAACAGTCGAAATAAATTAGCAGACAAAAAGTTCACTTAAGTGGCTCAATTTAGATTGGCGCCTCGAGCGTTCACGATTGTCGAGAAGCGTCGTTAGCAGACGTGTTGTAAATTGCTTAAACTTAAACGAAGTGCGACACAGCTGAGAACGTGGCCAATCAAGTGGCAAAGTATCTCACATGAGTGCAAGCACCAAAAAGCCGCTAAGGAAGCAAAACACAAGAAAAACCATGTCATACACAAAGTTTGATAAGAACTCATAGTGTGATTCAATCAGCAACATGTTGCTGAAGTTGGCGAGGTCATGTCTTAGCTTGATGTTGAGCAACATGTTGGCGAGTTGGCTTTGGCAGCATTATTTATTTTCTTTTGACGTCCGTCAACACTTTCGGCCATAAATCCACATTGAGGAACATTAGTTGCATGTCAATTGACACTGGTCAGTGGCAAAGCGAAGAACGTGCAACATTATGCGCAACTGCAACTAATCCAAGCCACTTTGATTGCGTCTGTCCCTCTGGCCCATTGAACGCGACGCGACGCGACGCGGCAAATGCTGACAGCTCGACATTTGTTAAATGCCATGCCAGGCGACACATTGTCGGCATGACTAACGGCACCAACCCCCCCTCTGCTCTGCTTCATGCAACACGCTGCTCAGCTCAGTTGTCTATAATTTTAGCATTTCGTGTGAAAAGCCTTAAATGGTTAAATATTTCTTATTTTTGGCGTCTCTTCATGCCAGACGCAAAACCGAATTCTATGTTGCATCTTTAGCGTTGCGCTACGGCACTGCCAGCGTGCTGTGACTCTGACTGAGTGTGACGGCGAGGGTGAGCTGAGGCGCGGAAACTCATAATAATTGCACAGTTTAAGCACGCAAATTCGCAACTTCTCGAAGTGGCTGAGTTATCGTTGTTGTTGCTGTTGTAGTTGTTGTTTTTGTAGCTGTCGCACTAATAAATTTCAATTGTGCGCCTGTATGCAACAGCAACAACAGCAAAATCAACATGCCACAATTGCGCTTGCCCGCCATTCCCCCCGCTGCACATGAGCTCCGAAAACAGTCAATTCCAAATTAAGCTTCGCTTCAAATTCGCTTTACCTTTAATGCCTTATGCGCTTGTGCAACATGTTGCATGTTTGTGCGTACAACGCTTGTTGTTTTTGGTTTTGTTTTTATGATTTTGTTTGCTTTGGTTGCTCGCTCATTCAGTTGGCTGCCTGCCCGTCCGTCCGTCTGTCTGCTTTCTTACTGCCAAGCAACTCCTTCGGCGCTTTAAGCATTTGCATATAGACACATACATTTATATACATTGTAGCTACACACACATACACACATGTATCTGCGTTTGGTTACATGCCGCATTGCCGCCAGCCTCCGTCCACAGATGCGTGTAGCTAAACTCACTTGTACATAATCCAATACAAGAAGTACGCGTGCATAAATTAAACGCAATTAGCATAAACAATTTTCGCTGCGTTTTCTTATCCACCTCCCCCTAACCCCCCGGCTGCTTACTTTATGCATTAGCTTGCCAGCCAGCCCGCCCCGCAATTATAAAAAGTATTTGGCAAAGACAAATTGCTGAACAATTCGCGGAGGAGTCTTCGAGCGCGAATTACTTTTATTTGTGCTCAGAACAATCTTCTGGAATGCGCGCAATTCTCATTTAACATATGCCAACTGCAATTATTTATACAATTGCTTGAAGCCAAAACTGTTGGGTGTTCTATATGTTGCTGTCTTCGATATGATAGTTTAAAGATAAGAGAAACAATTACAATCTCAAAATTCAGAACCAAAACTTCTTCAATTCGAATATTTGTTTAAAGTCGCGCGATCAAACAAGTTTCGTAATCACACAGAACAATCGCCAGTCATTCCCATAACGATTAACAAATCAAGCTCAAACGTGATAAGCGGAAATCTCACGCATTCAACTGTTGAAGCTTAGATCCAAAAAAGAATCTGCGTACAAGTAATCTGACCGTTGACTTCCGACTTCATATTCATGCCTCAACTTGTTAATTGTGCTTGTGCCATTAACACATTTCGTCGGCTTAGGCAATTAAAAAATAATTCCATTGTTTGTCTTAATTTATTATTATTTTTATTAAAGAGTTCCGATGAAATAATTTTGCTCGCCGTCCGTCCCGGGCTCAGTCGCTTTGTCGGCCTGTCTCCGGCTCAATCAATAAGGCGAAGCGCACTGATGTGTCTAAATCAGCTTTAATTGAACCTTTGCGTAACAAACAAGCAAACAACAACGAAAACAACGAATGAATGAATGAATGAATGAATGAGTTGAGTTGAATTAAAATGAAGGAACAAACGCATAAGTAAACAAAGAATTCTAATCAGCGCGTTTGACTTTTACTAACCTAGACAGGCAGCAGCATCGACATCGGCATCGCATTCTAAGTACTTCGAAATGCGAATCATTCGAATCGTTCGCAATGACAGACACAATCGGTTAGCGCAGTCACACTGTTGAATGCCTGAATTATGTATATGCAAATGACTGAAGTAACTCAGCAGCAACAAAAGCAACAACAACAGCAACAGCAACAAAAGCAACTACTTGTTCTTGTTGTTGCGCACTTCTGTGCGAGTAATCATCATCATCATCAACATCATTGTCATTGTCATTCAAATGTCTGTCCGTCTGTCTGTCTTCTCGTTGGAGTTACATTTGCTTTTGTTGTTGTGCATCTTCTTCTGCTTCTTGTTACAGACATTTGTTGTTTTTGCTGCACAAAAGTCAAGTATTAATAATTCCGTTCGCTGCTAATGAGCGCAAATGTTTGTCAAAATGTTGACAACTTAATTGAGCAGAAAATTTACATGAGAACGCATAAAGCGGAGCGACTTATTGGTTTAGCTCGGTCCTAGATAAACGATGAGGGATGAATTGGTTTGGGTTTTATAGCAAATTGATGTGTCGCAGGCAAACAACTTCATTGCTTGACTCCATAAATTATGAGGCTTGTATTTGTGATTAGTGCAGTTTGTGGTTTGCTTAATTCGGTCGAAGAAGCTAAACTGCAGAATTGATAAAACAATAGATAAAGTTGAAAGATGTTTTTGGTTATAGAAAACTTTCATTGACTTTACCAAAAACTCCGAATCGTTTGAGCTTCATTGATTGTCTTTTTTCAATGCACGATTGAGTCTGTCCGAGCGCCCTAAAGAGCCGTGTCATTCATCAAACGGTCGGCGGCGCTAATCTTTCTACCAGCATAATTGGCTTACAACAACGACGTCGACGTCGACGCCGGCAGTGAAGTGCACACATAATTATACCGAAACTTATCGCAGCAACTTTTCCCTTGGACCATTGACATTTCAACGCATATCAATCTTCGCACTGAAACGGAGCTGAGGAAAGTGAAATGCTTTCGAAGTCATTGGGTAAAATGCAACTAATCGGGCGTAAGAAGCGCATGCGGCAGTGAGAGTGAGGAGAATGTAAGCTTTAAAACCAAGTTTAGTTTTTGTGCGCCGCAACATGTTCCCAGGCACGATTAATGTCTAATTAATGATACTTTAATGATGGCACATTAATTAGTTTCTTATTGGCAGTTGAGTTTGTCGTTAGTCGTTGGCTTGGTTGCTGTAACTTGTTGTTGTTTGTGTGTTGGCAGCTGGGAAAAGCTGGCAGATGGTGTGGTGCGTAAAAGTCTCTAAAATATTTATACAATTTTCTAATATGCAAAAGTGCATAAAATATAAATTTTAAATTCGCTTTTGATGGGATTTATTTATTGTTCGCTTCGTCAGAAAAACACATGAATTTTGTACTGCAAGCAACTTCAATTAGAAATGTTTTATGGCAACAAAACAAATGCATAGTTTGGACATGTGCATCAAAACAAATTCGGCAAATTTATTATGCTTTGATGAATGAAATTGTATAAATTTTGGCAGAACGTATGACCATAAGCTCGTAGCATGCACTAAGGCGCATAGCCAAACAGTAAATGTTTTTATCTTTTAGGTTATTAAATCAAAGGAAATTCAGACCGAAAAAAAACTTTGTGAAAATACAAGAAAATCAAAAAATCGATAAAGTTCTTTTAAAGTCTTTTCACATAAATTAAATAACATTTTGCTTAACGTGGCAAAAGTACTCTCGTATACAATTCGGTATATTTGGCAAAAGTCAAGGCTGCCTTCAAGTGTTTTAACTTCCTCTCCTGCGGTTTTTTGTTTACACTGTCAATTTATATCTTTATTGGCCTGTGTGTGTGTGTGTGTGTGTGTGTGTCTGTCTGTGGGCGAGTTTTACTCACCGATGACGTAGTTTTTTTTGTTTCGGCCAAGTCTTTGCTCGGTGCTGCTCCGATCGGTATGTTGTTAGTCTGCGTTGCTTGCCATTTGATGGCCGCTGCTCAGACTCAACGCCGCAGTTTTTATATTGTTTATATTTTAGTTAATTGTTTTTTAATTGTTTACACATTTTATTATGCCTTTGTTTTTATTTCTGCTGCGTTCACCTTTTTCCGCTGCTGGTTGGTTTTCTTGTTTATGTTTTGAGCATTTTTATTGTTGCGTCGTTAAACTTCTTTTGTTTACTTTCAATTAGACAGCAAAACTGAAATTATTTGTGAACTTTGCCCTTATTGGTGGTGTCTTACAACACGACCTTGAGCCAAGGCACGCCCACCACTTGCGCTTTAACCTTTTGACAACTCATCATTGTATCGTTGTGAGATAAATTCTTGTGAGATAAGTTCTTATGTCTCCAATCTTGTTAACTCTTGTCAAAGCTTTATTTTGCAGCACAAAAAGTACATTTACAATTTCGAAAACCATAAAGGAAAATCTCATTTTCACCAACTAAAAGACAATTTCGCAATTGGATTTACAGCTTCTGCTTTTCGAGTGTGTGCGTGTGCTATTTTAGCAAATCAACCGAGCAAAACGAGTTGAGTTGAATTTAAGAAGCTTTCATGCTAAATTAGAAATAAAAAATCTCTATCATTGTCTTTGCCTTTGTGCGCAACAAAAGCCAATAAGAACCTTAAGCAACTTAAAGCAGAGTTCTCAATAAACGAGAACGAGCGCACAAGGGTGCGTGTAGAAGACCTGAAGCCCTGAAGCACTGTTATGGAACTGGCCACAAGTAAAAATCAATAAACGATTGTAGCAAATTCAAATCAGAGAGAAAACATGATAAATGAACCGGAAAATCTGTAACAGAAAATGTAATAGAAACAAAAGTGGAAACAGAAACAGAATGAAATTAAATTGACTTGAGTTGAGTTGAGTTGGTGGAGTGCCAGTCGTGGGAGAGTCGATGGGGGGAGTGCAAGAAAACTGTGAAGTGATGTACTTGGTGCTTGAGAGCATGACAAGGGAAGACAATCTGATGCTAATCAAATTAACAAATCAGTAGCACTTTTCTCTGTGCTGAGTTGCCAAGTGAGCGCCGCAAAAAACTGTAGCCTACTGAGAGGCGTTAGAGCAAGGCGAAACAAAGCATAAAACAAATGAAAAATCATGCTGAAATTAGGCCAACAGCAAGTTGCCGCTGATGAACATGTTTCGTGACGCATTCCTGCTGAAAATTGAAATGTTTTTCCTTTCGATACTTTTTTCTGTTTTTATTTAACACTTGATTGATTTTAATTATTTTTATGGCGTTGGCGTAAAATTTCATATTAGAAAAGTGGCATATAATTTAACAATTTGTGGTCGTCGTTGTTGTGCAGAGGCTGAATGAAAAACAAGCACTCTAAGTGAAAACGGCGATAAAGGTGCTGGCGGTGGTGGAGGGGCTGGCGGTGGCAATGATGGCGATGATGACGCTGAACCACAAGAAAGGCAAACCGCCGCCCGTGTGGACGCATTCGATCGTCATTCATTGAATGAACTGCCGCCGCTGACAGCTGATGTGTCTTATTGGCAACGACTTCGATGGCTTCGACCGAATGAAGTTGCCACGATGGCAGCACAACTATTTTCCGTTGCCGATGTCACTCGTTGCGGTCGCGGTTGCGGTCGCAGTTGCGTCTCTATTTGAGCGCGGCGACACATGTGGCGGCGGCGCGTTGCACAATTCGTGTTGAGTTTTTCTATGTTTGCAATGGAAAGAAAACTTCAGTTGACATAAATTAATTGAAATTAAAAACGTAAACTGTTATTGCGCTTGTTTGTGCATTTGAGCAAATGACGCTTGTTTGAAAAACTCAATAAGAAGAAGAGGCTGCAGTTGCAACAAGTTTGGCTTTGAAATTTGAGGCGTTTCGCTGTCTTCATTGCAGTGAGAGTGTGTCTCGCGCTTGGTGGGCCGTGCGCTTGGCGCCATTTGAGCCGCCGTTCGCTGCTGCTATTATTGTTATTTTTAGACGCCACGCCCATTGACCCGCCTCATTTTCCAAGCTATCGACTTATCTCGTGTCACTCTTTTCGAACCGCTTTTCCATTTCATTTAATCGCTTGTCGTTGTTACTTTTGTTGCACGCCAAATTAATCGCTTTTGCGTCAAGTTGTGGCTTGGAATTCGAGGAAGCGGAACAAAGCGCACTTTGTATTGAATTGCGATTAATTAAAGATTAGCGAAGTTAAAATGGCATGAAAATAGTAAAAAGGGCATTAATTGTCTCACAATTGAAATCACTGTGGAAATTGTGTAGAAAAGTAGATTGATCGCCTATTCAGTCAACTCTATTAAGCACTGTTAATAGAGGCATTCTATTAAGTGGCATGTAATTAGCAAATAGCTTTTTAATAGCTGCTCCTTTGGTCATGTTAAATTCCTGTTAATTGGTATTCTTATTTCCATCAGTGCGAGTAATCGTAACTTCTTATATTGCATTGGCATTCAATAATAAGGGTGGAAATAAGGTACCTTATTTATTTTTCTGTTAACAATCCTATTAAATGCACCTTAATATTTTTTTAATAGAGTTGCCAGAATAGGCACGTAAGTGTAGGAAAAATGAGTTGATTTGATTTGTGCGTTTCAAACCCATTTTAACTTCTTCATATGCTAAGATACTTTTTTATTGCTGCATGCAAAACTAATTCACATTAAAAACCCCCATTAAGATTGCCAAATTCCCGGCACACTTCAATTTGTTTAATCACTTTTGTGCTCAAAGACTTTAAAGTATCATTCCAAGTGCTCTTGTTTGTATCCTTCAATTACGACAAATTATTCGCTTCTGAACTTTCACTTTGGTAATTCTTCAACACCGCCAGCAACAGACATAAAACTCATCTTTAAACTTTTCATCAAAAATTTACACTTGAGCGCAAAAATTATCGTGCGCCATTTTGTAATAACTTGAAAGAACGAAACTTTGACGGCACGCATCATTTTAACCTTTAAACGGCCAAGCGGCAAGGGGGAACCCGCCGAAGGGCTCATATACCCACAGCCAATTTGGCAAATAACAATAATAATTTTAATGAGTTATAAAAGTGTTTTTACAACTCGTTCAAATACGCATTTTGCGTACATTTACAGTGCTCGAGTTCAAGTTGCTCTTGGCGCCGTTTGATGGTGTGTGTGAGCAGCAAAATGGTATTTGTTTTAAGAAAATATTTGCAGAATTTTCAAGCGCAGCTAAGAAAATTATGTAAGAAAATGAAAAGAAACTCAACGTTGACTTCGACGCCGAAGCCGACGCCGACGTTGGCTTCGGTATATTTTCATTATTATTTGCCTACTTTGAGGCGCGCAAGTAGTTTTCTCCTTTCTTTCTTGCTTTCTGCCCTTTGTTTCATGACATCTTTTGTTTAAGCGCAAAGATGTTGTACGTCAGGCGAGGGCATGTACATGTGCATGTGCTTAAATCATAATTGTAGGTTTCTAGTGCTCATATTTGGGTTAAGCGCCTTTGGCATTTTGTCGAATTTACTTGTAACGCTCTACTTGGCGCGTCCATGGCATGTGTAGAAATGCGCTTAACAAATAATTTTCACCTTTACTTCAGGCTTACTTGCATTGCAATTTAAAAAAAAAAATGTTTAAATTTTGTTTTTCAAGTAAAATGTTGTGAAATTTGAGACACAGATGGCGTTAGTAATAAAGTTAATTTAGTAATAAAAACGAGTTTCGTCATGCTTTATGACCTGTGTAGAGTCGAACGTTGCTTTCAACACTTAAAACCACCCTCTTGTATCCCACCTCCCTCACCTACACACTAACACACACACACACACACACACACTCACTTGCATCATTGCCACTAACATAATGCAATTCATTTCGAGCTGCTTGAGCTCTTTCCATTCGGTAATTTTTCTCCCTTTTTTTTGAATTTGTTTTCATTTTGATTCAGCAAAAGTTATGCGTGATTAAACAGGCATTCAGACAAGCCAAGCCCTAAAAAATGTTCATGTACTCAAAGCGCAGAAAATTACTGTTTTAACACAAATCTATACGAAATCGTATGGTATTTAAGTCAGGCAACTCACAGAACAATTGCAATAACAACAAAAATGCGCGTGGGTGTGTCGCATAATGGTTTCTTTTTTGTTCATGCCAAAAAGCAGAAGTGTGCGCAATGAAAACAAGATTAATCGAAGGAAAGAAACAAAGAAAAACTACTTTAGAAAGTAAGCCAATCCACATGACAATTTCGAATGCGATTATCTCCCAAAGCTGCACGAAATTTGCTTCCTTTTGATATCTCAACTTCCCGATCGGTAGATGGACACTGATGGCCCTTTATGGCACCTGTATTTAAAAAATGTTAAGAGCGCTTTTAATAGGTTTGTTAATAGAAAATAAACGGATTCCGTGTTCCCGACATTGGAATGCAAATTAGCAGCAATCTAACATGACCAACTAATCAGCTTTTAAAAAATGGTTGGCTAGTAGAAAAATCGAAGCAGCTGTCCTGAATATGACACGCTGTTAAAATCCTATTTGCATGTCAATTAATAGAATATTTATATAAAATGTGCTTAATAGAGTTGCCGGAATAGGAGGTTTAGTTGTGTTTCGTCTGTATTCATTTCGACAAATAGTAATTCTGATTATATTTTACACATTTCCTTCACATTCTGATGCTGTTAAAATCCTATTTACATGTCAATTAATATTATATAATAATATAATATTAATATTTCTATTAACAGTCCTTAATAAAGTTGCCGGAATAGGAGGTCAGTTGCGTATTCATTTCGAAAAGTAATTCTGATTTTATTTTACACATTTCCTTCACATTCCCCTTAAATTTAACGCTTGTAAACTTCAGTCAACATGTTCCTTTGGCCAACTGCCACAACACTCATTCATTGTTTATAAATTATTATCAGCTTCAATATTAATTTTACTCAACTCATCGCTTAGCTCACTGATGCACATGCTTTTGTTCGGAGCCCAAACTACAACTAAACTTTATTATCAAGCATATTATCACCATTAGCGAGCTCTATACATAATGGCGGGGCAACTCGATACCATAAACGAAAGTTTCCTTGTGGCAAGCGGTCGTGAAATAAGCTGAGCTCGAGTAGGGTAGAATAGGAGCTCAACCACATGCAGTTCGCTTCATTGTTCTGGCAGACACATTTGCGTTTAATGCACCTTGGCAGCAGTGATAATACGTGTGTGACCCTTCTCGGCAGGTGTGCGCTGAACGGTAGTTGATGGTATTGTTGGTGAAGGGCGGGCAGTTATTATAGTTTCAAACTGTGTTAAAATGTTTATAGAATGCTTTCAAACAAGTGCGCCTGAAGCTATTATTATATTGCATAAAAGCTGTTCAATGCTTCCTTTTCATTGGATTTATGTGCAACGAACAAATGAGTTGCGAAGTCTTAATTAGAACACGTTTGGCAGCGCTGTCAAGTGCGTTTGTTCGTATTCAGTCATATCGAAAACATTTTAATGAAGTATTCGGATTTTCAAGAGTCTTCAGCACTTTGATAGTTTCCAAAATTTTATACCAACATGAAATATAACATGAAGCAGAACACAACTAATCTTTTATTATCAGAACCATGGCTTGGAACTTCATCGCCGATACTCCACGCTCTTAACAACTCCTCTGTCACAGTTGATGTTTCCCTTCTTGATGGCACTCGTCTGCCGCCCACAAAACATAAGATTTTACTATTGTAATAAATTTCAGTTATTATTTTTATTCGCTTCTTTCAACTTGTGGAAGCGCTCAGACACACACACGTTGAGTTTGCATTTAATGTCGTTCGTACGCTCACACGGCCGGTCTTTCTGTCTCTCTGGCTGTCTGTCTGTCTGTCTGTCGGTTGCTTGCCAACTAATAAAAATAACAATTTTCGTGCATTTTTGATGCGCACATTCGCTAATACAACATTTATATTTAATCAAGATACAAATCGTAAAAGCGGCGAAAATTACATCGCAAATGTTCGTTTCGCTGAGCATTCGCATGAGTTCCAGCGAGCGAATTGTGGCAAGCACGCGTAAGGCATGCCACAGGCAGAGGTTGCGTGCCTCAGGCATTTTTAAGTGTTGGCTATGAAAGAAGCAAGCGTAAAAGTAATAAAATGAAATGTAAAAATAAATAATAATTGTTCCTCTCTATCTCAGATACTTGTATGTATTTAAGCAATAAAAATAGCAGCTTGATTAAAATCAGCATTTGGTATTGTTTACTATTTTGCGTTGCTTAATTGATAAGTGATTTGAATAAACATCTTCAGCATTTTGTTTTTGTGCAAGAGACTTGTGTAAACTTCAAGTCGACCACACCTCAAAACGCATACACACATAATCCTAATCAACATCAAAGTTCAATTCAATAAGCAAGCATTTAAATGCATTTTCGACGATGCACATGATGATGATGATGATGATCATCACGTTGACAACAACTCAAACTGAACCAAATAAACTTTCCATTCGTTTGTGCTTGCCAAATGCGTGGCAGAGCAATTTCATACAAATTGCAGCCACACACAAAAGCAACAACAACAACTGCAACAACTGCAACACAAATGATGCAACTTACATTTGCAACTTTATTTATCGTAAGAAAACATCTTGTACATTTTCCACGTTATTTTCGCCTCAAGACTCTTGCAGCAAGCGAGTCAAGCATGAGCACTTAGTGCAAGGAAGAGGCATGGAGTTCGGGTGGACGTGCAGACAGTCGCAGGAAGACAGTCACAGTCACAGCACAGCGAGTGAATCGGCCTCGGTTCTATTCTGCTTGGTTCACTGGCAAAACTGTGAAAAATTCAACAATTGATTTCATTTTACGCTTTTGCGAAAGCAGCAAGTATCATCATCATCATCATCATCATCATCGTCGTCAGTCGTCGTCGTCGTCGCCACAAACCGCACAGCATCGATGGGCGAACGACGACGACGTCTGTGAGTTGTTCGCGCAGTCGTTTGTATTCGCACAAATTCGAAATTGATATGAAAATTCGTTTAAGCAAACGACGACTGGAAAGCCTTTTAAGCTTACATTTTCGCCATCAACGCTGACGCCCTCCCTCACTTTGAGCCATGCCTACAGCCCAAAGCGCACAGCAAGCCGCTCTGCCCTCTGCCGACGAAATCTGCGCAGCTTCTATTTCCTTTTTTGGTAACTTGAGTTTTGCCATTCCCGTTTTACTGTTCTTTCAGTCAGTCCGCCTGGATGTCTGGATGTCTGTCCGGCTGTCGGTTGGTTGGCCGCTCGGTGGGTCTGCCAAGCCTGCGCTTATTTGTGTTGGCATGCTTGTAATGCCATCAATGCTCATTCGCTGCCACTGCCACCGTCGCCGTCGCTGACTCTGTCACCTGAGCCTCTGCCTTCTCTGCTTCGCACATAAAATGCACCATTTGCAGTTTGAAAAATATATTCTGGCGTGCAGCCTTGAGTTATTTTCCTACCCGCTTTTTTCACCCATTGCCATTTGTCGACTCGACTCGACTCGGCTTGACTCTACTCGCATTGCTTGCTTGCCATCTCTTTCTTTGTATGGTTGGGCGTGCTGGCAACTCTGCGCTTGAGGTGTTTTTTGTGAAGTGCCATGCCATTTTATATGATCATTTGATTGTGATAAATTGCGCCGCGTTGTTTCGTGTTTCACTTTTATTGCCAAGCGTCGGTGTGACGGCAACTCTGGCAAATGCTTTCGGTGTTCTTCATGTTGTTTTGAGTATATTTTTTACGCTCTTTTTTGGTGTTCACAAATTTGTATATTATCACGCCTTGTCGAGGCAATTGAACAACTATTTTCTGCTTATAGTCTTGCAAGGAGAGCACATTAGCTTTGTCATGAAGTTTGAGACATCGCCGACCATATAAAGCATACATATTCTTGATCAGCAGAACGAGACGAGTTAATATAGCCATGTCCGTCTGTCTATTTCAGAGCAAACTTCTAGACTTTTAAGAACATCAAATAAATGTAAAAGCAGAAATTCTACGAAATTAAGAATAATCGGTTGAAAATTAGGTGTTTGTTGAAAAAAAATATTGTTTTTGGAGTTACTACGTGAAAGTTTCGAAGATGTAAAAGCAGATAATGCGCGGGATTGGTGAAGATCGGGGGACTAAAGCATAAAGCTTCCATATTCTTTGTTCTTTAAGATAAACTGACGAAGCTTTGCAGTTACCTTGTTTTATTAATGCTTCACTTTATTGTTAAGTTTTGTGAGAATCGGACGTAAGGGCGTGGCACCGCCCATTTAGAGAAGTTTAAAAAATTTAGTGTAATATGATTGCATTACTTTTTTTAAGACCAAAATAAATCTTTCTAGACTTGTATGTTTCTATGAGAGGGATTTTCCAACAAAAATAACTGGAAAAATGTTTGCAAGAGTATATAAGATATAAGATTCGTCGAAGCCAAAGATGGCTCCCATGCTGGTTTTTCTACTTTGGTTTATTTATACAAATTTATTTGGCGCGCTTGAAAGGCCGTTTTATACGATTTGAGAACTGTTAATTATCGACTGAAACAGCTTATGAGCTCAAACTTCTTCATACGGAACTTTGCCTTGTATATACCATGGAGCCAACAGATCACTTCGAGCAGTGACAACTACTAAAGTCAGTGCAGCGATAACCTTGTCAACCCAAAATCATTTGCATAAAAAGTGTGTTTTAAATGTTTGTTAAACAGAGCGAATCAAAGGGTCAAACGAAATTTCACTTTCAGAGCGGAAGACGCGCCTCAATTACAGACAAATGTTGCACACACCAACACATGCGCCACTATGGACATTTCCGGTAGACTTGTTTTAAATTAAATTGTTGTCGTTTTGAAACAATTTCCACCATGCTGTTCATGCATTCACTTGAGTGCCTTCGTTTGGGCAATCATTGACCAAGTTGAATGCACTCAAGGCACTTGAATGACTGCCACCGAAATGATGATGTTGTGCAGTGGCGCATGTGCAAATGACGTCACTAAATAATAATTAATATTCGCCTCACACTAATTAAAAACGCCGCTTTGGCTTTCGGTGTTATTTGTTGTTGTAATTATTGCAAAATATGTTCATTATGCAATGTTGACATTTATTAATTTTACTTCATGGAAAATCACTTTGAACGTATGCCATTATCGGCGCAACTGTTGCACGTTGACTGCTCGCAGACACTGTGACACGTTTCATTCTGCGACTTACGATTTACGATTATCAACAAGTGAGCAAGTTTCGAGTCGAAAGTGTGCAGTGAACACGCAAAACTTTTAAACGAACGTTGGCTTTTTTCACTAATAAGAAGAAAAAACCATGCAATGAATTCAACGCACGACTGACATTTAAATGAGATTTCATTTCTATTGAGCGGCATGATAGCGAGAGTGAAACCGAAGCCCAACCGAACCGTTGAGTAGGAAAGGTTTCAACCTCAACTAAGGTTGACATTAGGTGATGACATCATAGAGGCAAACTAAAATGGCAAAAGGCCGCAACGCAAAACCGCCGACCGAAGTCAACTCGAGGCTTGTGGGTGAATTTCTGGATTCCTGTCTGAGCACAGACAGATCAGAGCGGCTCAAAAAAGAAAAAAAATGCTGAAATCGAAACTGAAATGTATGAAAAGTTTGAGCTCAGGTAACAAAAGCTTCTACGCGCTACATTTGTATGAATGTATCTAAAAGCTGTCTGCCATCTGAGTCCGCCACAATTACGGTTGTTGTGCTCGGCCGCGCGTCTGTCCGTCCGGCTGTCCGTCTGTCTGAGTGTCTTTGTGATTTATGTGTCGGATTTGTCTTTGATTCTTTGTTCGTTCCATTTCAGTTGTTGTTTGTTTGTTCGTTTGTTTGTTGCTTTGTTGGTTCACTGATTTCTGTTTGAAGTTCTCCAAGCAACAACAACAACAACAACATCAACAATTGTAACAAATTCATTTGCGCGCATGAATCAGCAACTTGCCAATGAATGAGCATCGAACACGCAAGCGCGGCTCTCCACGCCCGCTGAACTTGCCTCACTTTGACGATGGTGCCACAGCAAATGTCTAATTTCGTGCGGCAGCAACTTTAATCAGCATGGCTTAAGTGCGCTGCTTGTGCTCATTGTGCATACTCTCAAGCCCAAATTCAGCAGCCAAGCGCCCGGGGTGGCGCGACACCACGAAACGCCAACAACTTCTGCCGCTGCTACGGCCAGCAACTTGGCCAACGACTCAAGTTGCTTGGCCAGCGGCAACAATTGTCTTTCCGCCATTTGTTGTTGCCTTGCGGTGTAGCAACTTTGCAAGTTTGCCACTTAATTAAGATTTGCCCCGTGTGCGCGTTGATAAGCACATGAACAGCAAATAATTTCAATGCGTAGAAAATTGGGTTGAATTGAGTTGCGTTGAGTTTGAGTTGAGTTTGAGTTGCGGCTTGTCTGCTTTGAAGCGCCAAAAGTGTCTCTACGTGCCACATACACACATGTTTGTGTGTGTGCGCAGATGTTTTCGGGATTAAAATAGTAGCGCGATAAATAACAGCATTAAGCGGCTTTATGGCATTTTAATTTGCGTATGTCGCTATAAAATACATGCGTATGAGTTATGTGTTTGGCTTACCAATGTGTGTGCGCTCCTCTACGCATTTTCTGCTAAGCTTCTTCATAGCAAATTGAAGTACTTTAAAGGTTTCAATAATACAAATTCAAGTTTAATGGCTTCACTACAATTCGACAACTACGATGATGAAGATGATGTACAAATTCAGTGGAATTTACTTGAGCATAAATAATGAGTGGCAAAACTTAACTGTTTATGTTTGAAGACAATATACTTCATACACTTCATTTTCGCTGCCAGCTCCTTCGGCATTGGCCCCCTAATTCTCATATTCACACATTTCACTTGCAATATTTTTGCCACATCGGTTTTGCATATCAGCAATACAGACATCAATCTCAGTTGCATCGCTCCTGCTGCTGCTGCTATGTCATAATTCAACGCAAGAATTTTGCATATTTGCATGCGAGTCTTCAACTTGTAAGGAGTCGAGCAATGACACGAAGCAGGCAAATGAAAAGATTGAGCGAAAAGTGAAAATCACATATTGAAATTCATTATAGATTTCCCTCACGTACACTGAAGTACATCAATCAAACTCAAATGAATATTGTATCTTTTCTCTGCTTTTCCTCTTATTTTTTTCCACTTTTTTGTGAATATTCCAATGCATATAACAACTCGCACGAGAGCACCTTCTTGAATGAATGAATGAATGCAATGTGATTTCAATCATTTTGTAATCAGTTTTCTACATGCATTTGTGTGTGTGTGTGTGCGTGTGTGTGAAGTTTATATGCTTTAGTTTTATGCATAAATAAACGTTACAAGCATACAAAAAGAGAAGCATAAAAATAAATTACGTGAAGCGAAACTTTAATCATAACCAGGCAAGAGCGCAGGGTGCCGATAAGCACGAGAGCGAGACCGGGAGAAGCTGAGCTCGGCTGAAGATTGTAATCCACATTGGAAAGTTGGTGACAAGTAAAATTTCTATTTTCTAAAAAGCAAAATTGTTATAATTTTCGTGGCTGATGTTGAGATTGTGACAAACATTTAAAGTAGCATGAGGCCAATAAATTAACTGAAGTATCAAATTACAAATCGTTTAAAGTCTTCGCTTGAAGAGTCAACACAACAACAACAACAACAAAATTCATAAAACAAAATATTCTTCTATGAAAAACTAACATTTCGGAAACAGTTTCTATTTCGCGTTGAATTTCAAGAAATAAACAGCAAACTACGAAAAACGTAACTTTGCTAGTTAAAATGTATCTATGAATCTAGATGAAAAGTATCTGCGTTGTCAACTTTTCGTCGTTACTAATTAGATACTTGTCATGTTGCAATTGAAAACCGTTACGAACAATGTCATCATTGCTTTGCCGGTTTCTGTTGTCTTTATTTAACTCTTCTACTTTTTTTTCTTATTCTTTTTGGTTTTTTGTTTTTGTCATTTGCCGCTTTGAATTTTAATGAGATTTCGTATGCTCGAAAATCACTTTTTCAACTGTCATCTTTATGTAATTTTCAACGCAACATTTTTTCACGAATTTCACAAGTTTGTTTTTCTCGTTCTTAGTTTTTTTTTGTTTTTTTTTCTTCGACTTTTGTTGTTGTTTCTACTTTTTGTCTTCCAAGATGACTTGTAGAAAATGTTGTTCAACAGTAAATAAACTTTTTTGTTGGTTGAATGAAAACAAAACGTAAAACGAAACATTTTGTTTAGTTGTTATTTTTGAGTTGTCAAGAAACAAGTAATGGTTCAGAAAGAAACATGAGTTAAGTATAAACTTTTTGTTGCCCTTAGCCACTTGGACATGGGGCATTGACTTGTGGTTTGGCTTAAGTTAAAGTATAATGCTTAAAGGTAATTTAAGTTTGTAAACAAACTTCACTTAAGGGGTATTCTGGTCTAGAAGCCTGAACTACGAACGATAAAAAAACACAAGAATTTTTGCCAATCAATCTTTTACATTATGATATTTTAAGATAATTGAAAAAAAAAAAATCAAAACAAAAGTAACATCATGGCGTTATTATGTTGTTGATATGATTTCAAACCTTGCAGTGTCAGTAAAAATCGGTGGCAATTTAAAATGAAAACATTTCGGAGGTTAAAATCTTCACGAGTTTTTTATAACTCGAAAAAAGAAGTAAACAAACCATCGTTCCTACCTGAAAAGTATATATAAAAATGATTTTCCCAAAATTTGAAGTTAATCCGTTGATTACAACTGGAGATATCATGTCAGCCAGATCGAAAAAAGTAGTTTTGAGAAAATCGCATTTGAAGTTTCTGAACCGATAATAGTGCAGAACAACACAAATCCGATATGATTCTAGAAATACTTCGGACTCGAATCATAATTAAGGCTCATAATCTTAAGGGTCTGGACCTTAAAAATATATACAACTGGACCAGAATACCCTTTGAATGGCCGTGCAACTCAACTGGCGGCCGAAGACTTCTTCTTGCTTTGCGCAACTATTCCAACTCTAACAAAGTACAAGTCATCACACCTTTAATGAGTTGCCGAACAAATATTTGAGCAAATAAACGCCAACATGACACAAATTGCTGTCTCTCTGTATCTCTGTACCACTTGCAGTCAATAGTGACCTCATTTCTTATATGACACTTCTAAGCGTTTTACAACTTCCCTAAATTCCACGCATTTCGCTCAACCCTCTCGCAACAACAACCGTAAACATGTTGGGAAACAAACATTATTGCTTCGACATGTCGCAACAATAATAGAACTTTTGAAACTCCATGTTGACTCGAAGATCAAGTCTTCCTCCTCTTTTTTATTTTTAGTGTCTCTAATAAGTTTTTTATTGTATGCTCATTAAATGTTTGCCAACAACATTTACACGCAACAAACAATTGTGCAAACAAATTGCTCATTATGTTGTTGTTTGTGTCTTCTATTGCTATGATTATCAACGCTGCGTGTAATTTGTTGACAAACTTTGTTTAGCTACATGACTTCTTCTTTTGCGGCTTGTTGTTTATTTGCTTGTTTGTTTGTATTTGACGCGGTCTTTTCGGTCTTAGAAGATTATTTTATGCCTTATTGAAATGAAAGCCACGCCTTTTATATATTCCTCGTTTTTTTCGAAGAATCTCAAAGCGTAATTAAGTGGCATATTTGGTTATGTTGCTGCGTCAACATGGGAACTTGTTGTTTGGTTGCATGTTTGCATGAGCAGAACTCATGTATGTGTTTCGCTTAGCGTTGGGAATTTATGTTTTCTAAGTGAAGAGAAGATTAAATGCACAAATATCATAAATCAAAATTAAAACGAAGTGTAATTTTAAACCGGTTTGTATTAAAAATAGTTGAAGTTATGCGATTAAATGAAATGTGCCTTAAAGCATGTGATTAAAAATGCGGCAAACTTGAAATCTGCATAAGAACAAAATCGAGTGCAAAGCGAACTAAAAAAGTGAACTAAAGCAAAGCAGTTGGCAGTTGCAATATGCGCTTCTTTGCCACAAACAAAACAACAACCACAACAACTGCAACGACAGGAATAGCATCATCAAATAAGAACATAGCAGCAAAAACGATACATGCAACAACCAGTTCAAGTGATGAGGCAACATTGGCGGGCGACATAAACGAGTAACAACTTATAAGCAACAACTACCAAACAACAACAACAACCACAAACCCAACGAGCATAGGAGGCGTAGACACGATGATGCTAACAATCACGCCGAACACGAAAAGCAGCGAACGCCGCGGCAGGAAATATAAGAAAACAACAGCAGCAACAATTTACAGTAATTGCGATGTTAATGCAGCCTCGGCCGCAGCGGCAAAAGCAGCGATGCTAACAACATCAACGTCATCGAGCTCACCGAACATGTTAAAGTCAAGGTCATTGGAGCGTTATGCCGGCCGACCGGCGCATCATACACTCGCCGCAACGCTCGACATGCACGACGGCAGCAGCAGCAGCGCAGCAATGCGCCGCCAAACGCTGACGCCGACTCTGAATGCGCGACGTCGTTTGCTTGCGCCCTTTCGTTCAATGAAACGACGTAGTCGCAGCAGCAGCAGCAGTGGCGGCAGTCGCAGTCGTTGTGACTCACAGTCATACAACATGATCGTTACAAATGTTGGAGCAACAACAACAACAGCAAGCAATGGCAGGCGCGACGTTGGCACATCAAAGTCGCATGGCTTAAGCACGGCGATGCCGACGACAACAACAACAACGTCGGCCACGACTACAACAAGTTCGCAGAGCGGCGACAGTGGCACAGGCGGCACTGAGATCGAACACGAGCACGACTACAGTCGCACCTCGGCCGCGGAGAGCAGTCAACTGAGCTTGAGTTACTCTCAGTTGAGCAGCAGCAGCAGCGGCGGTGTTTGCGTCGTTGACGATGTTGATGAGGAGCAACAGCCGAAAGAGCGTCGACCGCAGCAGCATCAGCAACATGTTGCTAGGCATAATCATGTCAATGCCTATGTTGATGTCGATGCTGTTGGTCAACGCATTGAGCTGCAAGAGTTTTATGCCTCCTCATCGGAGGAGGAGGTCAACCTGCAGTGCGGCGATATTTCGCTTGTCGATGATACATACTCGAACTATGATTCGAAAAATGATGCTGAGCGCATGTTTCTGCAGATTTGCGGCATGTTGCGCGATGAAAATGAGGTTTGTTTGTGTTAAATACTTTCTTGTTTCCACAGCATACCATAATCTCTTCCCTGCAAGCCTTATCGACTTTTGTTTATCTTTGCCACACTTTGTTTAAATTAATTAAAATTTATGCTTTTATCATTGAACAATATAAACGCAACGAGCTGTGCAAATGTTTACAGCACGTTTTTCGTATTTATGTGCGCAATTCACACACGGGCAGGGGTGTGGGGCAGTGAGCGTACATGCATTTAAAAATTATTGCCGCCAATTGCGTTTCGTTAGCTTGTTGTACCATGAAATTTCTTGTCCGTGCATAAACGCACTTTTTAAATGAATTATCTTCTGTGTGTATTTTAATTGCATTCATTTAAATATTTAATGTGTTTTCATGCAGAATTCGCTTAAAACCAAAATAATTAATGTTGCCGATGCATCATTGATTTATGTTGCACAATTTAAGCGAATGCGTTGCAGTCGAAATTCTTCTTCTTCTTTCTATTACAAATGGAAAAGAAAAAAAAAAACATAAAAATAATTTTTCAATTTCTTGTTTTTAATTTGTCTGCTTAGAAAAATTTGAAAACAATTTTTTGTTAGAAGTTCAGAAATAATCCTCTTTACAAATAAAGCTCTTTTACAAATGTAATCATCATAATTGAATTTGAAACTACGAAATTCAATATTTACTTTCAACTTCACTTTGAAGTGTGCAGCGTGTTTGCCAAAATAAACAACTATCCCAGGCTTAAGCCATGCCAATGTATATATGAGCAACATTGTGGCGACAACAACATGGACTTACAATACTTTCCGGCGCTTGTTTGGCTTCACTTTTCAGGATTTCCTTACACTTTTCGCATTGCACAACGCAGAGTTTCATTTCGAAGACAAAATGAACTCATATTTTCTCAATGTTGAGTTGTGCACTTTGGCAAACAAACAACGCAGAAGTCAAGCCGTGGTAATGCAGTTTTCAACTACACACATACATGTGTAAGTACACATATGTACACAAAATGAAAACCTTATTTGAGAACCGCAAGTAACGGTATTTTTAATAAGCCTTTGAGACAGCATGGATGCCATAGAAAGTCACGGCGCTTTTTGAGCTTTTCACTTTTCACGTTTGCCTTCGGTTATACGCCATTTTGCAACAAAGCGTTTTGCGTTAATTTGTGCGCCTTCCCAAAAACGTATTGAATTGCACAGCGTTGCACTTTTCCGTATTCAGCACACGCACACACACACAAATACATTGCTGGATTTTTTTCAAGGATTACCGCTTTTTGATTAAAAAAATTCAACTTTTCACTTTAAAGTTTACGCGAAAAATGTTAGAAAGTTGTAGAAAAAAAGTTGATGGTCCTTTAAACACCACTATGACTACGACTTTGACGTGCAACGTGTGCAACGGCAGGTATAGAAGAAAAATTGTAAGCGCATCACAGTTCATGCAACAGCATCAGCTGACGATGTCAAAGTTTACTGAAGCGAACGCAAGTTGAAGTTGAGGCCTGAAGACGACTTCAAAGGTCTTTGCCATTGCTGCCACCTTCAATGCATTTTTGTATCCTTTAAGTTTTTCCTTCTCTGTTGCGACTAATTAGTGCAACATTGTGTGCCGTGTCTCATGCTCACAGTCGACGGGCGACGTTGCAAACGGGGGCAAAGGGCGCAGGCATCTACTTGATGTAAACATGGAATTATTGATTGCCTTGATAAAGTAACTCACACACACACACACACGCGCGCGTTTTAATGTTGCTGAGCACAGGAAATTGTTTCATTACAGTGTAAAAGAGGAGAAATAATAAACTGAAAGCCGACAAGTTATTAAAAGCGAAGGAAAATAAATGATTGCATCAAGTTGTTGTCGCTTGTCAAATGAAACTGCAAATTATTTTTACGCTTAATTAGTCCTTCGAAGTTTGTCCTTTGACGGCATTCGAAGGCACGTTAATGACGACAACAACAACAATAACGATGACAATAACAACTGCATTGACGTTTGACGGTGCTGAAGATGTTGGTTGCTGTCGGTGGCCAATAAGGCAAATCATTGGTTTCTCAGAAGTGTAATGAGTGCAACTTGACTGCGTTTGGCCGTCGTTGCCGTTGGCGTTTTCAATAAGCTCATTTTGCATTGCATACTATTTCAAACGAAGTCCAAACGAATTTTCTGAAAAGAATATTTGAGTAAATTGGCGACATTCAAAGCATCTTATTACCTCAGCAATCCGCTCATTAATCACGACAAAAAATAAAAAAATAAAAAAAAAATCGATTTATTTTCCGCTCTTGTAAGGAACAGAACGAAGAAAAAACACGACCTTCGGTAGTTTCCAGCAGGTAAATTAATTTACTACTAAGCCAAGAAATATGCAATGCAAACCATAGAAAACATCTTTACAAGTGATTTGAATTAGCCCGAAAAGTATGCAATGCGAATTTTAAATCAATTTTGCACAAGCAAATTGCAGAAAAAAGAAATCTTAAACAAAATTTTACATTCAACCTGAGGACATAAGAGGACATTCGAAATCTTAATTATTTTGTTAGCTTTTTAAAATTCATGGAATATTTTCTATTGCAACAGACAATCTTACATGATACGACCAACTCAACGAATTGCTCGAAATATTTATTTAATCACAACTGCTTACAGTTGCAGGAATTATTTGAATATCCGAACATGACTTTATCGATTCCGTTAGTTGTGCTGTTTTCTCATACCGATATTTACAATTATTTTTATGCTTTTACTACGCTGCTTTGATATGTCTGAAGTCAAAACTTAATCAACGCTTATGTCAGTGTACAAAAATATAAAACTTAAACAAGAATAAGACCGAATTGCAAACAAAAGCACAAAAAATAATGAAAGGAAAAAAATATACAAGATTAAAATCAGAAAAACACACAAACTTAAACAAAATTACGAACAAAAAAGTAGAAATGAAAAAGCAAAGAAAATGCTTAAATGAAATAATAAAGTTTAAGTAAAATGAAGCAAAAGTTGTGCGCACAGGTTGCAGTTTTGCATTTGCATTTGCTGGTGTGGCATGAGTGCTTGTGCGCGCGGGGAATGGTGCGGAAGAAGACGGCAAAGGATTCAAGGATTTTGTGTTGTGGCAAAAAGGAAAATCGTGCGGGCAACAAAAGATAGCAACAGTGCAAGCATAAAAACTAAAGCATACTTTCGAGCAGTTGTGATGGCAAAAACGTAAAAAAAAAAACAAAAAAAAATTGAATAGCGTAAATGGGCAAAATTGAACGTGTGGCTAGAGGAAAAAAAACTAGAAAGTAGGAACTGTGAACTGAAAGAAGTAGAAAGTAGAGCATCAGAAGCAGCTAATGAAGACTATTCAATGACAGAACACACACATAGAGAGACAGAATAAAACTATATGGAGAAAAAAAGAGAGGGAGGGAAAGAAAAGCAAATATGTAAATTGAACACTTTAATTGTTGCCCAAACTAAACCAACAAGATGACACTTTAAGTACACACACACACACACTCATCCCTTTATTCGAAAAAAACACACTCTTTAATAATACATTTAAATTGAATGCATGCTTTTGTGCTGAGTGACAGATATGTTGGTAGACAAACAAAAGTCATTGTACAGTTATGTAAATAAAGTTCAGCAATAAAGGAATTACTTAATTACAACAGCAACAACAACGACAACAACAACAACATCGACAACAAAGTATTATGAAATAATGATAAAAGTTTTCTATAAAAAAAAAAAAAAACAATAAAAAGAAAACTTTCAAATGTGCAATAAGACAGACATGTTAATTTCTATACTGCACACCACGCCCCCTCTTAACTATTACACTCTGTCACCCTTCGTGCTGTAGACATGTGTGTGCATGCCGACTTGATTGCCACAAATGAATATGCAAATTAAATGCGTATAGTTAGCAGCATCCTTCGGTATTGGCTTCCTTTCTCTTTTGTTATTGTGTTGTTGTTATATTGTTGCCAAAGGATCGACCATCAAAGACAACGACAATGAAGATGAGGCACATTGTCTGTCTGCGACATTATAGAAGTGCGCTTCTCCCCCTTCCACGCTCGTTGCACTGCAGTGTTGTTCACTTGCGTGTATGAGCGTGTGTGTTTAGTTTTAATATAAAACGGTCGCTAGACAAAGACGCTGGCAAATTGAGTTTTATGCATATTACAAGGCTTACAAAGACAAGAAAATGCCGCAAAGAAAATGCTGCCAAAGCGCCCGGAACGTATAATATTATAATTAATGTAAAGAAAAATAATGGCAGTCAGGAAGCTGGCAAGGAAGTTGCGCTTTAACGGCAACTTTCAACTTTTCTGACATAAAAACAGACACGCGTTATTAAAATGCAACGAAAAAGGCTTAAGGCTTCTTTTTTCGTTATTTTTTGAACACATTTAATTAAATAAAATTTTAATTATACGTTTATTTTTTTTGTTTTTCAGAAAATGCGTCAATTCCAGAAAATCCTCGAAGACTTGAGCTCACGCGTCGCCTCCGCAGAGGCCACAAAGACCGCTTGGCTGCCGCCCGCCTCCGTTGGCGAGGCCAATGAGCAAATGCAGCACTTACAGCGTTTGCGTGACAAGATGACCACCGCCAGCGCACTGCTGGACGACTGCAATGAGCAGCAGGCATTCTTCACTGCCAATCAAGTGTTGGTGCCCACGCCATGCCTCTCCAAGTTGGAAGATCTGAATACGCGGTAAGTTGCACTGTGCATTTCACTGGTTGCCTTGGGTTTAATTTGCTTTGTGCTTCAGCATGAAATTGCTACAAATTGCCATGGATGAACGTCAGAAGATTTTGTATGGCGCTGGCGCCAATCATGCGCATGAAAATGGCGAGGACGGTCGCACAACATCGAATAGCGGCACAATTGGACCACTACCGAATCTCGGACAGAGCGTTAAGCCGCCTTGGGAGCGTGCAACAACCGCTGCAAATGTGCCTTACTACATTGAGTGAGTACTTCATGCACGATGCTTCATTGAGCAAATATGTAATGTCGATTTTTTACAGTCACGAACGTGAGACAACGCATTGGGACCATCCGGAAATGATCGAACTGATGAAAGGCCTTGCCGATCTGAATGAAATACGCTTTTCAGCTTATCGCACAGCAATGAAACTGCGCTCGGTACAAAAACGACTTGGTGAGCTTCAAATTCTAAGACAATGATCATGCTTCTATGTAATCTACAACTTCATTTTGCCGTCTAGCACTCGATCGCATTGCCATGGCTACCGCCTGCGAGTCTTTCGATCGTCACGGTCTACGCGCTCAAAACGACAAGCTAATCGACATACCCGACATGACGACTGTCCTGCACTCGCTCTATGTGACGATCGACAAGATCGATCTGACGCTCATGCTGGATCTGGCCATCAATTGGATTCTGAATGTGTACGACTCGCAGCGCACGGGCCAGATACGCGTGCTGAGCTTCAAGGTGGGCCTCGTGTTGCTTTGCAAGGGACACCTCGAGGAGAAATATCGCTACTTGTTCCGACTGATTGCCGATGCTGAACGTAAGGTTGATCAACGACGCTTGGGCTTGTTGCTGCATGATTGCATACAAGTGCCACGACAGCTCGGCGAAGTGGCCGCTTTTGGTGGCTCGAATATTGAGCCATCGGTGCGCTCATGTCTCGAGCAAGCGGGCATCTCACAAGAGGGTAAGCAATTAAATCAGAGTTACTTGAAGCTGTATTAAGTTAATAACCGTGGTCTATTTCAACAGCAATCGATGCCAATCAGGAAATCTCGGTTGAACTGCAACACTTCCTCGGCTGGTTGCAGCATGAGCCACAAAGTTTAGTCTGGTTGCCGGTGCTGCATCGTTTGGCTGCTGCCGAGTCGGCAAAGCATCAGGTAGGTGGCGTCCTCGATTTGAGAAGGCTTTGCGGTGAGCTGAAGCAGGAAGCAATAGGACCAAGTGACAGCTGGCAATGTCAATTTTGTGCACATTTGCCTGCATTGCTTTACTTCACTTCGCTTCGCTTCGCTGTCGTTTACAGAGTGCCTTGCCAACGATTTAGCAAATTATCACGCCATTTGCATACTCCACACACACACAGAGACACATAGACAGACACACTCAGTAATTTTTGTCCTTGTTCTTTCTCTTTCTCGCATGCAAACAGGCAAAGTGTAATATCTGCAAGGAATATCCAATTGTTGGCTTCCGCTATCGTTGCCTCAAGTGTTTCAATTTCGACATGTGCCAAAAGTGTTTCTTCTTTGGACGCAATGCCAAAAACCACAAACTGACGCATCCCATGCACGAATACTGCACTACGGTAAGCAAGCGCCAAAAAGCACGCGCAATATTCTTAAATAAAGTCAAGACTAATGACATATTTCGCTTCCATCGCTGCAGACCACATCCACCGAAGACGTACGCGATTTTACACGCGCACTCAAAAACAAATTCAAGAGTCGCAAATATTTTAAGAAGCATCCACGCGTTGGTTACTTGCCCGTACAGAGCGTGCTTGAAGGTTAGTTGATTTGTCACGCTTGTCATTCGTATAGCATTGCTCAATGAGTTTTACCATCAACAGGTGATGCACTTGAGAGTCCTGCGCCCAGTCCACAGCACACAACACACCAGCTGCAGAATGACATGCACTCACGTCTGGAGATGTATGCCTCACGCTTGGCACAGGTTGAGTATGGCGGCGGCACGGGCACGAACTCCACGCCCGACAGCGATGATGAACATCAACTGATTGCACAGTATTGCCAAGCGCTGCCAACGAATAATGGCAGCGGCGGTCTGACCACGGCGCCCAAGTCACCCGTACAAGTGATGGCCGCCATGGATGCGGAACAGCGCGAAGAACTCGAAGCGATTATCCGTGATCTGGAGGAGGAGAATGCCAATCTGCAAGCCGAGTATCAACAGCTGTGCACGAAGCAGAGCAGCACTACGCCCGATGACGGCAGCGGCATGCAACACTCGAACTCGAGCTCGCTTGCTGGCGGCTTGGGCAATGCCTCGAATGCCTCCGGTCAGGGTGAACATGGACAGGTAAGTAATTGTTGGCTTGTGCCTTGTCGTCTCGATTTCAACACAATATTTCGCTTTCAGGACATGATGGCCGAGGCTAAGCTACTGCGTCAACACAAAGGTCGCTTGGAGGCGCGCATGCAAATACTCGAGGACCACAATCGTCAGCTGGAGGCTCAATTGCAACGCTTGCGTCAACTGCTCGATGAACCCAATGGCGCAGCTGTGCCAAGTGCGCCCGGCTCGGCGCTCAACTCGAAACCGAATACGTTGCAAACGCGTTCGGTGACCGCTTCACAACTAAACACAGATTCGCCTGCAAAGATGAACCAACAGAATGGTCATTACGAGCAAAATACAAGTAAGTGTCAATGAAGCGCATATGGTAAGGGCGAGCCGAATGTCGCTTTAGGCTGATGCCGGGAAGAGTTTCAAATGTTTTGTGTGCTTAGTCATGCCTCAATCAATGGCAATGATACCTTTTGATTTCTACGTCTTTCTTGCAGTTATAATCGCATTAGAATTTAACATAGTACCATGAGTGGGTCGATACGACAACTTAAACTATAAAACTATAAAATCTTGAAAGTAACTGATGTCTCACAGTTGCTTACATTTGAATACTTAAATGTCAGGACCCTCTTAGTTCGTTTAGTGTTTAAACTTAGACTCGTTTACAAAATGCATCGATAGTTAATTGCCCCTTTAATCGAGCCAAATGTGCATTGCCAAATACTTTACTAAAACCATGTTCTCACTTTCTATCTCTACCAATTGCTACCAACCTTGTCTCTATGCTGCCAACACTTTTGTGTTTCCGTTCGTGCTCAAATGTCATTGAACACAAATGTACACATGTACACACAAATACAATTTAAAACAGAGGGCATTTTAATGCCGGGCCTGAACAACGACCACAATGCGCCACATGCGCCCCATCATGGACCACATCCGCCTCAGTTGCCGGGCATTGCGGCAGCGAAACATCAACTAAGTAACGCTTTGAGCGCTCTGCAACATCAACAACAGCAGCAGCAGCAGCAACAACAACATCAACATCAACGCAACAGCATTTCAACGGGCAATGGCGGCCTTGAACTGACTCACGGTCCAGGCTCAAATTATCTTGTCGATGATGGACGCCCACCACCACCGCCGCATTCCAGTTTGTTGCATAATATGAACGGTAGGCACAACGTTGATGATAGCGGAAATTCAACTGGCATGCTTTTAGGCTTGGATTACCTGAGTTGGTTTTGTTGTTTTGCATCGGTTTTGAATTCATTTTGTTTGTTACTTGTCCCAGCATGTTTTTGTTTGTTGTTTAGTTTACATTCAAAGCACATGGAACATATTTTATTTGATAGTGAATTTAAAAAAAATGCAGCATACTTTTAAGCTCCTTACTCCTTTTTATATATATTTATTTTTTTGGTTTTGTTTATCGAGATTGAATTTTACAGTTTTTTTTATTTAACATAACATTTAAATTTATAATAACTACGCATGAAAATAATGTTTGAATGTGTTAAAAATTCAAAGCACACCTTTTGGAGTTGTATTATAATAGTTTCCTACCATTTTCGTTTTGTTGCTTTAGAATATTTTTGAATATTTTTCTCCTTTTTTAATTGTTAAACATTTAATTGAATGCAATCTGCAATGTTGCATTTTATGGCAATCAAAACTTGCCTTGTGTATACATTTTTTACTTTTATTTGGTTTTTCTTTGCCTGCTTTACGTATTGTGAATGTTTCGAGTTTCTAAATTGCAAACTTATAAACTAATGAACATTTCTCTTGCTTTCCCTGCGATTTTTTTACAAACATGGCTGCAGATCATGCTTAAATAGTTAAGCCAACGGTTGGATTAGACGACAGTTTCCGTGGTAATTTCCAAATTTTTGAGTTCTTGATTGAAACTTTCTTTCGTTTTCGTTTTCTTTTTTGTTTTTTCTTTGGATTATATAAGTCATTGATTTTTTTTAATTGATTTTTATCATTTTCTCTTTTTAACTCAGATGCCGCCCTCGAAAACGCAGTCGAGGAACTTGTGACTGTCATCACCGAGCAGGAAATCGAACACACGCTGGAAACCGCGTCGCAGGCTGAAGATGAGGTAGATGAGTCCAGCAGCGCAACGAACACAACAACTACAACAACAACGACGACGACGACCGAAAAAACATGTTTGGAAAAGCGAAAATCATAGAAAATTTAATGCTTAAAACAACAAATTATTTACGAGTGCAAAAACCCAAACGAAAATTACAAAATATTTTAAAATGTTGTAATTGTGAAAAAAAATATCAGAAAACACAAAATGAACAATCCAAGCAAAAATCATATTCTTGCATAATACAGTTAAAAAGAACAGTATACATATTATATATACAATTTATACATATACATATACAATACACATATACATATGGCACATATAATATTAAATATAAAATATATTAAATTTTTAATTAGTTTTAACCTAAAAAGAATAAAAATAAAAACAAATCATGAAAATTCAAAAATCAAGAAGGCGAAATTTGCTGGAAACTCTTGCGGAAATGCAAAACTACCTAAAAGAAGAAAGAACAATTTATTATAATAAATACAAGTAAATGTTTAACAAAACAAAAAACAAAAACAAAAACAGAACCGCTAAAAAATATAAAAACAAAAATTATCATAATTTAAGTACAGCTTTTTACAAATCGTTCCCTTTCACAATTTTACTTAATATTTTATTTTATGCGCGCTTTTCAAAAATTTTACAATTTAATATATTTTCCTTTTTTTTTGTTTAGTAATTTGAAATTTAAATTTTAGCATTTTAAGTTCATAATTGATTTCTTTTGGAAACATGTTTGTACATTATTTTTTGAATTTGTGTGAATTAATTTTAATAAAAACTACTTTAATGATAAAGTTTTTAAAACCGAATTATTTTTTTTCATTTTTTATTTTAATTTATTCGCTCAAACATTAACCAAACAGAACTTAATCATGCTGACGCATACTAACACAAATGGACCACCTTTTCTACGCTCTTTTTAAACTAGTACCGAAATATCTTAACTTACACTGCAAAAAATAATTAATACGACAAGAAAACCAACCAAGGAATTACAGACTTTAGAAAGTGAACCGAGCAAATGCTCAAATTTTTATTAACTACACAGATTACTTCTAACAAAATACATATATTACCTAAAACGACATTAAGCAAACAAAGAAATACGAAAAAATAATACATTTGAGTGTTGTAGTTTAAAAATATAATTATATAACCTAATAAGCACACATAAATATTAAAAACAATTAAATCAATTAAAATCAAACGCTCGCCTTAAAGCTCGCTACATAAAATTGTGACATTTTTCAGCACCGCAAATTAAATTTTTTGCTCCAACACAAAAAAAAATAAATATCAGCAATGAAAAATGTTTAGCATTGTTTTAGGCAGCAAACAGTCTTCGACTCTTATTATGAAAAACAAAACAAAATTTTGAAAGACAATATAATCGAAACTAATTTAAAAAAAATAGCAAAAATTGAAGAAAACAAAATTAGAAAACATTTTCCCATAGCAAATTCTCCAAGGTCCACAATACCGAGTTTAAACCTAATACGAACTTGTCAAACCGATGCTGATGTCTACGAAAGCTTTTGAAAATCAAATGATTTTTACTCCAAGCATTTGGCAACAATTACCACTGGCTAAATATATTAAACAAGTATTTAATCGAATATTAACAAATATTGCAACTAACCAAACACTTAATATGATAATAACATATAGAAAAAAATAACGAAACAAAATTTGTGACCCTCCGTTTAAAATACTAGTAATACCATTATAAATCGAAATCATAGCTAATCGAATTGTACCAAATTGTAATCGTAATGCTTTCAACAAATATTCTTATATAAAAATTATCAACATATCCAATAATAAATAATAAAAAAACAGGAAGGAAAATTATTACACAGAAACACTGAGCGACAAAGTATGAAAGTTTTTCAAAAGATTTAATTTTAATGAGGGTTTCATCAGTCAATTATTTTCTATTTCGTTCTTTTTCTTCATTTTAAACTAACGAATTTTTTTATTTTACATTCCAAAGTTTTTTTCGAATCGATTTTGTTTTTAAGCCAAATTAAAATTGACAACTTTTCAATACATGCTTAAAACTGTTTTTCAATAAAGCAAATCATCTTTCCTTGTCGTCAAGTGTAGTAAGAAAAGAACAATTAATAATATTAACGAATTTAAAAAAAGTACGTTGTTTTAAACAATAACAAATAAATTATATTTGCATGCCTGCGGTAAATAATCTTTGAATGAAAAAAAAACAAAAAATTAGTACTGAATTTGCGAAACTAAAATGAAAAACTTTGAAATTAGAATTTACATATCTATTGAAATGAATAAGAGCATATTGCAAACGAGTTTATAAAAATACTAATAATAATAGACAGAAAACAATTATCAAATTAATAAGACATTGTTTAACTAACGTTCAACAACACCGATTGAATAAAGCCAAGTTATTTTGAGACATCCTCTGTCATAAACGCAAATTTTCATTTGGAGTTGTTTAACGTTAGTTGAGAAAAAAAGAAGGTATGAAAATACCGAAAACGCGCCAATATTATTTCAAATGCTGCCAATTTTCTAATTTTTCTAAATAATTATTTTTTACTCAAAGGAAAACAAAACAGAAAAAGCAAAAGAAATTTTTAAAATTTTGCTTAAATCAAACGAATAAAATCTGCAACAATTCAAGCATATCCCAAGACAGTCTTCAAAGACCAGTGGTTGTCTACTAAGATTTGATTTAGTTTATATTAACAAATTAAAAATTAAAATAAAAAAAAAAAAAAAAAACAGCAACAATCAACGAATAAAAATATTCACTTAGGTATTTGTGTAAAGTTCGCTGCTCAAGCGCGCTCACAAGCTGAGACAGCGAACGAGCAAAAAAGTTGTTTAAATTTTCTAGCAAAAATATATCAAATTATGCATTAAATAAACGCGAAGCACTTGCATGTATCTTTGTCCGTGTGTGTTTATACAATAATAATAAGTTAAACAAAAAGTATTATATATAAACCCTAAAATCGAACTCGAACTATTCAACACAACACGCCTACTTAGTCGAATTCTGTCCAAACGACCCTTAGTTGAATTCTCACTTAAAACAAAAAAAAAAAAACTATTAAACATTTCAAGAAAGTAAGCTATGAAACTTATTTGAGTTGTAGCTTCTGAAGGCAATGCTTTAATTTGATTCTCATTCAAAAGCTTCGAAAATGAATCAAGACTCAAAATGATGTGAGAGAAAATAACGATAATCGAAGCAAATGAATTGTACCTATCTTTTGATACCGATAAATTACAAATTTAAGGACTATAAATAAACCAAATTGTATGTACGAGCACTTTCTATATGATCTTATCTGATCTGATATGTCACTGAATTTTTTCACAAATCATCAATCGTTTCTTATTACACATACTGAGTATGATGCTGTGCAACTCCAGTCGAATGTATTTCCATAAAAAACAGAAACAGTAACAAAAAGGATCATATATCAAGAAACATATTCAAATATATATTAATAAATATATAAAATATTGATAACGATATACATACATATATACACATACATATGATTATACCGAATATATTATTCAAAAGTACATAAATACATATATGAAACATATGAAGAGTTGATACAATAAATAACACATTAATTGCGTTAAAAAAGGATATTATACATTATAAATATATTTAAAAAAATATGTTTGTTTTTTTTATTCAAAAGATTGAAGAATGAAGAGCGAAAAATAAAGACGGAGAGATCACGTAGACAAGACGGACACCAGCACTTAAAGATTACGAAAATCAAGAAGGATAAGTCAAAAAAAGATCGATTAATTATTTTAATACTTTACTTTCGGCAGATAGTTATTTTATTTAACAAAGTTAAGCTTAGGATACAACAGCACACAACTTTACAATTACCAGTTTTATGTATTATAGTTTTTATCTTTTTTTTTGTATAAATTGTACGAAATTTACATGAACATAGGCTATGCACATGAAGCTATTAGACAAAAGCTTAGAATGAGTCACATAAAGCGTGCATGACGTGACAAAATGAGACGTGAAATGAGTTCAAGTGAGAAAGAATGAAATGATATGGGTTAGAAAGAGCAGTTATAAAGAAACAGGAATAACGGAAGTGCACGGAATACTTATAAGCAAAAAAAAAAAAGTCGCCGGAACTTCTTGTGAGCCAATTAGTGTGAATGATAATAATGTGCATGATCGGCAGGTCCGGATGCAGGATAATGAGCATACGGACTGTGTGCTAGAGCAGGATAGGCGGCTTGAAAGTGGGCTGGTAGAGGAGCTGGTGCCGGTACAGGTGCTGGAACAGGTACGGGCGCCGGTGCGGGCGCATGATTTGCAATGGGACCCAAAGCAAGGGGATATGAGTAGACGGGTGCGTGGGCTTTCGGTACGGGCGGAAGTGGCGGTGCTGGTGGTATAGCTGGCAAATGAACTGGCAAAGGCGCCGGTGCTGGCGCTGGTATTGGTTGGTGGGGCTTGTATGCCAGTGGTTCCTTGCGCACAACCGCATTGAAACCGTTATGAGGATCAGCCGTGTAGTCCACAGTACGCTTCGTGCCATCTGGATCGACGACAGAGTAGCTGCCCTTGACAACGTCACCATGTCGCGTCTCATGCTGAGATTTTAAATCGCCTGTATAGCCATCCTGGATGTCATAACCAAACGAATACTTTGGTTCCGGATCGTATGGCTCAGGTGCCACATGCTTGGGAGCTACATGCATGAAAAAGAGTGAGCGAGACAAAAAAAGATATTGTAATTAAGATCAAGTTGAGTACTGTGCAAGGTCAGAGAAGCTTACCAGCTGCCACAAATGGGGCACCATGGAGTGGTGGGCCATGCTGTGGCGCATAGCCCGCATAGGCCAAGGGCGGTCCACTGGGTCCACCATAGTGAGGCGCATACGGTCCAATGACGCCACCATGGCTTAGCGTGAGCGTAGTTGCACTCAGCAAAATAAGCTAGAAGGTCAAAAGTATGTTTGGAATATTCTCATTAATCCTTTTTCTTGTGGATTTGCATGATTGACACAGTAATAAAACTTGTACTTCTCGAAGATATTAGCACATTTCTCAAAATTCTACAAGCAATTCAAGTATTGCATTGACCCAATTTGAGAATCGCCGATTAGAATTCGTTTCACAACTGTTTTCGCTACACAAGTTGAACTAATAGAATGCACACACCTTCAACACAAACATAATCTTTATGAATCCTTGCTCTCCACTTAATCCTTCTTGTACGAGAGCCTTCTGAAATGCGTAACGTAAACGATGCAACCGACGCTGCTGACTTCCAGCGGCACTCACACGGCCAAAGTAAACCGCACTTTAACAACGTTAACCGTTAACCGACTTAAATTGACTCAACGAGCGAGCGAACAAAGACAACTGCGCGCCATAAGCCAGAATTCTTTACTTTTATAGCAAAGCAATTTTGCACAAAATGTCGCCGGCTTCACATGGCGAACGAATGAATGCAACGAATAAAAGCAACAAAGGCGAAGAGTTGAGCATGGCAAACTAACAAGAAACTAATTCAAGACGTACAAAGCCGCTGAGACAAGACAAGACAAGACCAGACCGACAGCAACAACAACACGAACAACAACAACACGAACAACAACGACACCGAAGTCCGACAAAGGCTTGTGCAGACATTTGGCGCTTCGATTGTCATGCATATGGCACACAAATCAGCCCCAGCTGCGTCTTTGGCACAAAGAGGTCTCTTAACTGAGAAAGGTTATTCTTCCGCCTGACGCCGTTTAAGGGTCTCTCAACGAGGCCTAGTTATATGATAAAAGTTGCCCTTTCACTTTTCTTACGCCAGACACAATTATGTGAAAATTTATTTCGTTCGATTCGTAAAATTTGTTGTTAAGCAATTGAAATGTTAAATTTCGTGCCATGAACTCGCCACATGAACTTTGAACGATTGTCGCATATGCGCATTGCACTTTTAAATTAAGTAATATAAAACCATCAACAGCGTCATCATCGTCATCATCGTCATCAGCTTCATTGTGAGCACGTTCATTAGTTAAATAGTAGCATGCAAAAGGCCGTCGCGTCTCACCAACGAAATGGCACATGATGAGCTGTTCGGAGCATGGAGCGAGTTGCCGCCGACGCGTTGCGCATGCGCAAAAGGTCAAATGCGCAAAACAATTGAATTAAAGCGGCGCAGCAGCGTTGATTTTATTCTATTTTTTTTTCGTTTTCGTACAAGCGAAATGTGCTCTGCAAAGATCGACTTGAATTGAGTTGAGTTTAATATGTGCATATGCCAGTCGTAAAAGGTCAATTTGCTCTCCCGCACCCGCTGCCCGAGAGCAGAAGTAGGAAACAACAGCAACAACTGTATCTGCTGCAGCACAGCAACTCTAAATGAAGCATCGTGCTATTAATTTGATGTTTTGCTAACGTTTAATTTATAGCCGACTACAAATTTGTTTCGCGTGTCTTATTGAGTGTTGACATACTCGCTTGCATTCAAAATTGTTGCATTTCGCAACGTTTTGCTTGCAATCAAATATGGTGGACTGAGTACAAAACCTGCAAATGTCGACAGTTGCAACATGAAGACATTAACAACTAAAAAGTCGTTTGTTGTACAGTTTGTTTTAGATCAAATGCAACGATTTACACAATGACGGTCACGTATGTTAATACACGAGCAGTAGAGCGATTCAAATTTATCAAGGAGTTTTAAAAACTCGCGATGTTGCAGAAGACATATTGTGCTAATAATAAATTAAAATAATAGTCTGTATGAAGACACAGCAAATGAAGTCTGATAGGCTTGTTCATTTTCGTTATTCAATCTGATTGTCATCATTAATGAAAGCTTAATTTAGCCGAAAGATATTATTTATATTATAGTGTGAAAGCTTTACTTTTCAGAATAAACATTAAATGACCCATCCCAGGTCTCCTGCAAACCATTTTATATTTGCAAGATTCGTAAAAAACATGACATTATGCTTACTGTAAGCCGAATATTCTTTATAATATTGTTGGAGATGTTTATTTGTAAATGATGTAAAACTACACTAAATATATATTTGGCATTCCTTCACATAATAAACGCTCAAGACCATTTGTCGATAAGATAAAAATATTTAATCTCCACTACACTTAACTATGACCTACAACTTTTTACAGAATTCAAGATAAACCAAAGAGAATAAATATAACATATAAACATAAATACACTGTGCTGCATAAACTAACAAGTAACGAGAAAAAAAAAATATCGTCAAAAATAAGCCGAACCATCAACATCGTTTGGCTTGCCCGCCATCGTCGTCGGCGTCAAGGTGACAACCGATTGTGTGCGCTTTTCAAGAAAACTAAAAGTGTACCAACGATCGTTCTTGCCAAAGTTCTCGCCATCCTCCAGCGAAGTGGGCAACGTGCGATGCAATGTCTCGGGCAGCATGAGGCACAAACTAGCTCCAAGCAGAGATATGAAGCCCAGAATTATTTCTGGCAACGGCGTAAAGACGGTGCGTGTATAAAGTATAAACGAGCTGAAGAAGGTGAAAGCATAACCCATGACATGAACGGCAGCCACGCCCTGACCGCGCACACAGGTCGGTATTAGCTCAGTGGCATACTGAGCGCCCGAATTGTAGGCAACGGTGACGCCGAAGCGACCAATAACAGAGAGCAAGACGAGCAGCGTGGCATCTGCAAGCGACCAAAGACAATTGAAATTTTAAATGTTAAAAGAAGGTCTTGAAGCCTGGACACTTACTCTGCTTGGTTGCATTGGCGATGCTGAAGAGTATTGCACCCGTTACAGATATGAAGATGCCGCTCACCAGCAGCGACATAGCGGCCATCGCCTTGCGTCCGATGCGATCTTGCAGAGCGATGATGAGCAGACAAGCAGGCAGAATGGTCGTAGCACTGAGCGAGAACATGACGAATGGTGAGATGCCAAGACCTTGTACATTACGCGAGACCGCATCGTAACAGAGCGTGATCACCATGCTGGCAGAGGACGAGATCAACAGCAGCAATGAAATGACACAGAAGCAATGCTCAGTCGGGTACTCACGATTTGAAGAAGAGTATAAACGTATTGCGTCTCAGCCGTGGCGTTTTGAATAGATCCAAAATATTAGCGCTTGTTTTCGTGTGTTGTTGGCTGTGCTTGCATTCCTCCACAAACTCTTTGAACACAGACTCGTCCACTGCTTTGCCATTCACCTTGGCAATCCATTTGAGACACTTCACTGCTTTATCGTATTTTTTCCTTGAGATCAGCCATTGCACACTCTCCGGCACAATGCAGTAAAAGAACGGCACCATGATGAATGGTAATGAAGTGACAAGCAGAAATCCTCGCCACGAGCCCATCAAGACAGCAACCCAAGGCGCTGCCATTGAGCCCAAACAGTAGAAAAGTCCAATACAAATGCTCAGGCCAATCGTACGCAAAGAGGGACGCATGTATTCCATGACTAACAAATAGAAAAATGTGAAAACAAGCCTGAATTTTCTCGAGCGCAATGCTTACCCAAAATATACATCATGACAAAATTACTATCCGTTGCCACGCCAGATACAAGACGAAAGATACAAAAAAGCGGCAAAGTTGTGCCAAATATGGTCAGCAAATTGCCAATCATGGCGACCATGTTTGCAGCAACTAGTATGGGCAAACGTCCGACAATATCCGCTAGATAACCGAAGAACAATGTGCCCACCACAGAGCCGACGAAGAACATCGACTGGCCGAGCGTCAATTTCCAAGCGTCTTCACAAATCCAATCCATATCGCTGGTGAAGCTCTCATAGCCCATGTACAGCTCGTACTCATAGCTCGCACATGTCGTGGTGGCATTGTCGTTATCAAAGCTTTCTTGTGAGAAGCAAGTGGAAACTGCAGGCGGTTCCAAGTCGTTTGTTCGATTGCCATCGTTACACCTGTGCGTATACGTCATATTTCAGTATCAAAGAAAATAAATAATCAAATAATCAGTATCAAAGAAAATAATAAGGAAATATAAAGTTCTTTCGCACTCACCAATATTTTGGCACGAAACTTATAATCGTCTGTGAGTAATAATGCATCGCCGAGAGTAAATTAATCACACAGAATATAAGCAGCATCAGCAGCTGCAAACGATTGCAATCGCCGCATTTCTCAAGTATTTTATCAATTTCCAGCATTGTGTTCGTCCCACGTCGCACAACTGCAGCAGTAAAAACGAAAATGTTGAAAAATTTTTATGAAATTTCTGCAAATTGTACGTTTAAAATTTTTTCAACGTCTTGAAGCTTTATCTGCTTAATTGCACTCAACTGCATTATATCTTTTACAAAAATGCCAACGCCTACGACATTTTGCTTATAGTTAACTCAATCAGTGTATTCATTTTATTATGACAGCTAAAATTCTTTTACACAAATTATTTCCTGTTTACTTTGTTTTGCTCACACAAATGCACAAATTATCAAAATTTTTAAGTCTGAATGAGCTTCAAGTTCAATGCGCGATATTCTTGAAGGATTGCTTACTAAGCACAAAACATCATAGGTAAGTCTATCATTAAGTTGGACAAATGCAGAGTTTGCTTTCATGGTATTTTATAAATTTTACTAAATTTAAATCCTTTAAATTAGCTTGAGTCTTACACAGATCACAAATTGACTTTCTTAAACTATTTTACTTTTTACACTGAATCGAACGTTGAACAAACGACAGTCGACGAAAATCAATACAAATCAAATCAGCTTAGAACACGAGCAAAAAATAAAAGCACTCATGTGCAAGACGCGTCAAAAAAAAAACAGCCCAGAATTATCTGCTTATGGCAAAAATATGTTTTGTTCTTCAGCACATCACAAATACAACAAAATGAAAAAATAACCTCCAACTGAACGTGAAGCAAAGTTTGCGATTTGATTTGAAGTTGGTCGACGCCTGATGCCAACGAAGACAACAACAACGGTTACAACGGCAACAATAACAGCAATGATAAATAAATGGCTTTTTACAACTTTTACAGGTATGTTCTTAAACAAATGGAAGTTTTCTACGAGTTGAGTTTTTTTGAGTTCCGTCGTTTACGACTCGAGTACACGAAAGTCAAGTTTAAATTGAATGCGAGCATTCTTTTTTTTTAGGTTTTTCGCTGACTGTCTGAGTAGACTCGAAGTCAATTCTCAGCACAAGTGAGCTGATAAGTACAGACTGTGCTTAGCTGTGATTGTTATTGTTGTTGCTGTTGTTGAAAATTGCATGTAATTTTAATTTTTTGTCAAGCTGATTATAGCGCTTTCAGTATATGTCAGAACACGGGCTGCTGCCAGCATAGGCTCAACGGAACGCAATTGCGCTCGCATGACCGATTAATGAACAGCCATGGCAGTGACATTCGCATTGTATTGAAATTTAAAATTTTTTTTTTTTAAATAATTGCTATTATTTGTTTATATCATATTTAAGCAACATGCGAATTTCGTTTTGGCGTTGCGCCAAAAAAAATAATTCAAACAGCCGATACACACTTAGAAAACATTATCATATATACATATATACATACATATGTATGTAAGTTCAACGACATGTTGTTTACTTGCAGCAAAGAAAATGTTTGCGGCTTTCATGTTGCTTATACTCGTGCAATTGCCAACTGACAAACAGCTGAACTAAATAATTGGATAATTATAAAAAATATTTTTTTAACTAATTACTGAATAAGTTCTAATCATCAACTGTTATGAAAATGGTCCGTTGCGTCCCACATTTTGCTTATCTGAAACATTTCACTTTTACTTTACAAACAAAAACATAAAGCAAGTAAAGGCGATGTAATCAAGTATACTCGACAAAAAACTTTTGTGTTCAAATAGATACTTTCTAAAAAGCCAGTCATGTGGGATAAGTAAGTCGCTTAATCGAACACTACTAAGCTTAAAACGCTCGTTGAGTTATTTGAATAAAAAATGTATCTTTATATCACTTTTACACACATATTTTGATGTGGAAAGTTTTTAGAATGTAATGCATGATAACTTCAAACTTTCATTGCTCATTAATGTTTGCAAAATGGTGTCATTAGGCATAAACTATCAACTTAAAGATTAAGACAGACTACTTTAATCATGACAATTCATTTTGTGTGACACTTTCTATAGTTGTCCAACAATATTTGCATTTGATGTTTACTTCAGCAGATAATATCTGTGAACTTGTTGTGAACATCTGTCGAAATATTAAAGCGAATATTATCTGTGCATAATATCTTCAGACGCGTCGCAGACTTTAACAAAACCAGTACAAACAAAACCATAAAGTTACTTAGATTTTTATTAAGGTGACTATGTAGAAGGACATATGTACTTATTTTCTTTTTTTCACGATTTTTATAATTGTTTCGCTTTTTTTTCAGTGTATAAAATGCCAAAAAAAAAATACAGTAGCAAAAACAAAGTGCTTAGAAACAGTCATATTGCAATATTTGCAATACTTATCTGTAGCTACTTCATAAGAAAAGAAACTTATAATATACGAATGTTTTTTCCTGACATTTTTGAACAAAACAAGAGAGGGAGACAATTGATAAGAAAATGCATGGCGAGATTCGTTTACGTTTACGTCTTGGTAACAAGTCTGCGAACGTTTGTTATTTATTTTATTTATTTATTTTTTTTGTAGTTCCCAAATAAACTGGGACAATAAAATGTAAAATGTTTTTTTACCTTCTTCATTTTTATATATTATTATGTTTATAGTTTATGTTCAAAATGAGTAGTTGTACTTGTTTAATGTAGTCTTGTTTTTTGTTTCAATTTCATATTAAACAACCACAGATCCTTGTTGTTAGCGAACGAATTTCTTTCAACAAAAGACATCTATCATAAACAACATGATAATAAAGCTATGAGACTTAGTATCTCTTAGGGTTTAGTATCTCAGCTATAAAGATTGTTCATATCCGACCATAAATTAATATAATATATGGACAATTTGTATCAATATTAATTTCAGTTTCTGTTTTCAAAGAATCTTTTGACCGGTCCATACCGTATTTAAACAACACTTCAGAGAATTAATAGTTTAAAGTGGAGACAGAAAGTGAAGACATACAAAAACGAACAATGGCAAAAAAAGTATCGATCGAAGTCATGTCAATATCACCTATTAATCCTCAATCTCAGAAAGGTAACTACCTCGCAAATATATAAGTTACCATTAATAAAAAATATCAAAGCAATTGAACAATAACAAATTTTATTGATAACTCATTAAAAGACATATTGACACTCAATGAATTTAATAAATTCATGCGCAACAAAGCAATTAAAACCAATCAGACAAGTCGAGAAGACTTGGTTCAATCAAAAATACTCTATAAAGCTTAGGAATATAATATCAAAGGATAAAGTAAAGTAACTTCTAGAATTTTAAAGCACATATTTTCATATATAATCGGCAACTTAGACCCTGTTGAGCAACCCAAATACGAAGAGTGTAGTGTATCGTCCGTTACCCGAATTATAGTAGCTTTTCTCTAATCTTTAAGTCAAACAAAAATCCAGACTGTTGTAAACGAAACATCAGAACTTTTGTTCAACAAACACACGCGCTTGTGTGCCGATAAAATGTTAGCGAGATATTTAAAAGAAGGTGTCGACGCTAAAGACAGTCAAAGTGTTATACCGACGCTGGTCGCGTGCTGAACTGGAGCAGCTTGAATATCTTGAAATAACTTGATAAACATATTTGTTTCTTTGGTTTCGTTTTGCCAAATTGTCAATGGATTTCAACCAAGTGCTTGAGAAATGTGGCAGCTTCGGCCGTTACCAGGTCATTCTTCTACTGCTTTTTGGATACGTTAATATTATATCCTCTTGGCATTACTTTGCACAAACGCTCATTAGTTTTACCCCAGATCACTGGTAAGAGCAACACACATATAATCGGAATAAGTATTAAGGTAATCAACAATCGAAATATCTCAACAGGTGTGATCACCCAAAACTGAGCAGTTACAGTGCTGAAGAGCTACGTGATATTTACGCCGGGTTTGATCAGCCCTCATGCACACTGCTCTCGGATTATGTCAACGATACGCCTATAGTAGCGACACAAGGTCGATGCGAGGAATGGCGTTTCGAATATGAAAGCGGTTTCGAAAGTATAACGACTGAGGTAAATGTCATCACAAACCTTCAATAACACCAATTTGAAACTATAAAATGTTCAATGTACTCAATTCCAAACAGCTCTCATGGGTCTGTGATAAGGCATATCAAAGTGCAGTTGGTCAGTCTATGTACTTTATCGGCTCTATGATTGGCACAATATTCTTTGGCATCTTAGCTGACAGGATCGGTCGTTTGCCAACATTGATCATGACAGCCTTAGCAGGAGCCACCGGCGATTTCCTTACTTCCTTTGTAACAAGTTTGCCTTGGTTTGCTGCATCACGTCTTCTGGCAGGAGTTTCAACAGATACAATTCTTTACTTAATGTTTATAATGGGTGAGTTCTGTCGTCAAATCGTTTCATTTCAATTTATCTATAATAATACATTTTTGTTCTATGTAAAGTGTTTGAATATGTAAGCCCAAAGCATCGTACATTTGGACTCAACATTAATATGTCCGTCTTCTACTGCCTCGGCGTAATGGTGGGGCCATGGATGGCGATATGGATTGGCACTTGGCGCAAATATCTAATGATTATTTCAATACCTACAATCGGCATTTTATTCTACCCAATGTTCATCTGCGAGAGCGCACAGTGGCTACTCACAAAGAGAAAATTTGACAAAGCAGTAAACTGTCTCAAGCGTGTTGCTAAAATCAATGGTCGCCATGTAGAGGAATCGGTGTTCGACGAGTTTGTCAAGTATTACTCGGAGAAGTTATCAGCTGAAGAAAAATTCTGCAACAAAAAAGACACATTTATTGGCATGTTCAGGACGCCACGTTTAAGAAAATTCACTATCATTCTACTACTTAAATCGTGAGTAAATTAGAATCCTATAGTTAAATTTTTAAAACATTCGATACTTTACTATAGCATGATCATAACACTCTCTTACGACGTAATAAGTCGCAACGTGGAGGGACTCGGCTCTTCACCATTCATGTTAATGTCGTTTACGGCAATCACTATATTGCCGGCTGGAATTATCATAATGCTGTTCCAGAACAAAATCGGTCGCAAGGGCATGGCTTGCGTTTCACTTTTTTCGGGGAGTATTATTGCAGCTATCACTGGTTTCCTTGTTGCTTACCTGGATCCAAATGAGAATGCTGCTCTTCTGGGGATAATGGTCAGCTTGGGTCGGTTTGGTGTCTCATTGGCTTATGAATCTGAGGCTCAGTATGCCGCCGAAATAATACCAACAAGTGTGCGTGGCCGTGGCGTTTCAAATATACACGTTATGGGGTTTGCCATCAATTTTCTGAACCCTTATGTGATTTACCTCGGTAATTTTTACAAGCCACTGCCAGCGATCTTAGTCAGCTTGCTTATGTTAATTGGCGCTGCGCTTTGTTTGACTCTACCAGAGACTATGCACAAGTGAGTTCCCCTGTTATTGCATTCGATTTATTTGTTTCTAAATTTTTTTTTCTTGTTGTTTTATTTCTTTGTAGAAAACTACCAGAAACACTTTCTGATGGCGAACGATTTGCATTGGATGAGAAGTGGTACTTCTTTTCATGTTGGAGTCGAAAACTGGACAAGAAGGCGGAATCTCAAATTGTTATTGCAACTTAACATGACTGTTATTGAGCATGTCGTACATTTAATTTATTCTTCATCCTTATTATTAACATTTCACTACAGAACCTTCAAATTTATTCTATTATTTAAGAACACTTGAATATTACGTATTATTTATTTTACATAAAATATACATCTCATTCACCAATTCAATCGAATTCTATTTTTGATTTATAAGAGTCGTAACCTCAAGACAAATTCAAAACATTTAAGAGGCTTCTTCTCAGCTTTCAAAGACTCCAAGGTTTCGCTAGTATTAAATAAGTGAACAATACAAACAGATGCGTCCAAAACGATAAATAAACGGTGTACAATGAAGAATTGCAATGGAGAGTCCCCGACTTCGACATAACCAGTACCTTCACTTTGTAACGGCTGTAAAAGGCGTTGTCAAAACCTTCACCCTCCCTTTCAGTGATATAACGTTTTCCTATTATGGCCATAAGTAGGTGTGGCCACGCCCATTTTATGATTAAATCTTATTACTCGCAATCCGAATAACATACATACAGGGATATAAGCATTTTAAGATTTTACTGTATGGGTGCGTGGCCGCCCATTTTTCTATTCTATTCTTGTTAGAGATAGCTATAGACACTCTAAATTTGATGTTTCTATCTAAGAAGACAACCGAGAAAATACAACTTTTGTTTATTTTTACTCGAAGTAGCTCCAGTTATTTGCACCTCACCCATAAACTAAGTCCTGGAGAGGAAAAAAATAAATTGAATCAACGTATTGGATAGCAGAATCGACCTGAAAAGGAATTTTGGTTCTATATATTATAGTTTCCGAGATCGACGCGTTCACACAGACAGACAGATGGACGGACAGGGCTAAATCGTACTTCTCTTTCGATACTGATCAATAATATATAATACTTTATAGGGTCTGAGACGCCTCTTTTTAGGTGTTACACTTTTCGATGTGCACAAAACTGATATACCCTTGTACCATAAGGTACTGGGTATAAAAATTGCAAGTAAATAGGACCGCATGCAATTCTATAAGGAAAAATATTGCATACAATTCCTTTTTATAAAGAAAATATGCTTCCTACTAAATTTGAAATAAATGTATTATGAACTAGTAAGGGCGGTATAGTTGAGTATACTCAACCATATAATACCCTGCACATACCCTCACCCATTTAAATGGTGTTCCAAATATAAAAAATCAGTCAAAAGTGAGGAATTTTCAAAAAATTCGAGTTTGTAGATCTCTGAGGGGGAAGCCATGAAATAAAGAGGTGTTTTTCGGTATGCAGTTTAAAGGACGTATATTAACTGAATCTGCATACAAAATTTCAGACATGTATATTTCATAGTTGTGGAGATATACATATTTTAATAAAAATAAACTGGAATTTACCCAAAATTTAAGTTTGCCGACCTCTAATGGGTAGTCCAAATACAAATGGGCATTTTCTGGTATGCAGTTTTAAGGACATGTATTTACTGAGTCTACATACAAAATTTTAGGTCCGTATCTTTTATAGTTTTGAAGATACAGTAATTTACAAAAAAAAACACTTTTTGAGGGGTAATGAAAGGTTGGGGGAAAAATTGGGGTATGCAGTTTTAAAGACATACATCTATGAAGTCTGCATACAAAGTTTCAATTTCGTATCTGTTATAGTTGTGGAGATATACAAATTTTTGTAAAAAAAAAGTGAAATTTACAAAAAATGTAAGTTTGGTGGTCTTTGAGGGGTAGTCAAAAATACAAATGGGTATTTTCTGGTATGCAGTTTTAAGGACATGTATTTACTGAGTCTACATACAAAATTTCAGGTCCGTATCTTTTATAGTTTTGAAGATACAGTAATTTACAAAAAAACACTTTTTGAGGGGTAATGAAGGGTTGGGGGGAAAATTGGGGTATGCAGTTTTATAGGTCTTTACATACTTAGTCGACATACCAACTTTCATAGTTCTAGCGTTTCTGGTGTTCAAGTTATAGCCTTTCCAAAAAGTGGGCGTAGCTGGTTGGGCGGGAAGGAGTGGGCGTGGCTCAAAACCGTTCAAACTTGATCTGCTGCCGAGCATCACGAGTCTATCCTCCAAATTTCAAGTCTCTATCTTTTGTAGTTTCCGAGAACCATTGGTGAGGACGGACGGACGGACGGGACAGACGGACGGACATGGCTTAATCAATTTGTCTTGTCGTCCTGATCAAGAATATATATACTTTATAGGGTCCCCCTCCCCTCCTTCTCTGCGTTACATACATTTCGGCCAAACAAACACAATATACCCTGGTACAGTATGTACAGGGTATAAAAACAACCCTTTATTTCTAGCTTCCCCCACAGAGATCAACAAACTCGAATCTGTCGAAAATACTTCACTTTTGACTGATTTTTATGATATTTGGAACGCCATTTAAATAGGTGAGGGCATGTGCAAGGTACTATATGTTTGAGTATACTCAACTATACCGCCCTTACTAGTTATACCCTGTACTTACTGTACCAGGGTATATTGTGTTTGTTTGGCCGAAATGTATGTAACGCATAGAAGGAGGGGAGGGGGACCCCATAAAGTATATATATTCTTGATCAGGACGACAAGACAAATTGATTAAGCGATGTCCGTCCGTCTGTCCGTCCGTCCGTCCTCACCAATGGTTCTCGGAAACCATAAAAGATAGAGACTTGAAATTTGGAGGATAGACTCGTGATGCTCGGCAGCAGATCAAGTTTGAACGGTTTTGAGCCACGCCCACTCCTTCCCGCCCAACCAGCTCCGCCCACTTTTTGAAAAGGCTATAACTTGAACACCAGAAACGCTAGAACTATGAAAGTTGGTATGTAGACTAAGTATCTGAAGATCTATAAAACTGCATACCCCAATTTTCCCCCCTACCCTTCATTACCCCTCAAAAAGTGTTTTATTGTTAATTACTTATCTTCAAAACTATAAAAGATACGGACCTGAAATTTTGTATGTAGACTCAGTAAATACATGTCCTTAAAACTGCATACCAGAAAATACCCATTTGTATTTTCGACTACCCCTCAAAGACCACCAAACTTACATTTTTTGTAAATTTCACTTTTTTTTACAAAAATTTGTATATCTCCACAACTATAACAGATACGAAATTGAAACTTTGTATGCGATTCAAGATGTATGTCTTTAAAACTGCATACCAAATTTTTCCCCCCACCCTTAATAACCCCTAAAATAGTGTTTGCATGTCAAAGCCTACATCTCCGAAATCGTTGAAGGTACGGACCTGAAATTTTGTTCGTAGACAAAGTATATATAACTTCTTAAGACTGCATACTAGAAAATACCATTTTGTATTTGGACTACCCATTAAAGGCCGGCAAACTTAAATTTTGGGTAAATTCCAGTTTATTTTTATTAAAATATGTATATCTCCACAACTATGAAATATACATGTCTGAAATTTTGTATGCAGATTCAGTTAATATACGTCCTTTAAACTGCATACCGAAAAACACCCCTTTATTTCATGGCTTCCCCCTCAGAGATCAACAAACTCGAATTTTTCGAAAATTCCTCACTTTTGACTGATTTTTTTATATTTGGAACACCATTTAAATGGGTGAGGGTATGTGCAGGGTATTATATGGTTGAGTATACTCAACTATACCGCCCTTACTAGTTTACACAAAATTTGATGCAAATCCTTTGATCCATATTTTTCGATAGCAAAAAATCGCCGAGCATGCAAAACACTTATAACCTTCACGCCTCTCACAACCAAACAAAAAGTACATTCACTTGAAATTTGGTACAGATGTTCGAAAAGAGTGTACCAACATAACAAAACAAAAAAATCGATAATCGAAAATCGAAAATACGTTGCCCGCGAAATTTGAAAAGTAACCTTACTTTTTGAACACACCTCGTACGTGCTCTGAAATTTTGTATGCAGGTTCAGTTAATATACGTCTTTCATTTCATTGCTTCCCCCTCAAAAACCCGCAAACTCGAACTTTTCGTAAATTAGTATTTTTGATCGATTTTTTTTGATATTTGGAACACCATTTACACCTCCTACCGTGTGTGCAGGGTATTATGAGTTACTCTGCTATACCGCCCTTACTAGTTCATCATGCGGTATTCTGTAAAATTGTAAAATTTTCATTGAAACAGTTCATGTCGAGTGACAGAAATATAAATAAAATCGGTTGTGTGGATCAACACTAAGTATCAGAATTCCTGGCTAAAGTTCCACTTTTACAAACAATAAGACAAAACCAATTCTAATAAGAATCCTATACGTTTTTAAAGACAAAAGATAGTAGCCAAACCCATTTTGCAATTTCTTTTAAAGAACGCAATCATACTACACTTCATGTTACAATCTTCTATCTCGCCGGCTTACAGGGAAATAACCTTTTTGGGCGGTCCCACGCCCTTAGTCAAATTCTTATAAAACTTTGGAACCTTGTCAAGAATCAATAAGAACACGTGATTTGAAAGTTTCATCTGTTTATATTTAAGAATAAAATAGTTATTCTAACAAAAACCTTATTTTTGACCGTCCGATCGTTTGTAAGGAAACTATGTGCTACAGGCGTCCGTCCAATCTGTCCTTTTCCGCAGAGTGTCTTTATTCAAGTCCAAGATCTTCTTGGCCAATTGTGCAATCGAGGTGATAGCATTAAAATCAAAACGTTTTTTCACCGAAAACCTCATTTTTGACCTAAGATTCCTATGGCAACTACGCTTTATTGATCCGATCAAGATGATTTTTACATACAAACTGCATGCAAGATTATAAAAATTTTGTGCGCTTTAATCTATCCATTTCGTTAAAACCCGCAATTAAAACAACTATATCAACTCGTCATGTCGTGCTGATCAAGAATATATAAATCTCTCCTCCTATGCATTGCAAGCTTCATGACAAAGTTAATATACACTTTTTGCACGAGTATTCAGAAATATTAGCGTGTCATAGAATATTATTGTTAAACAATGACGATAAATTGGAGGCACCGAAAACAGCTTTTAGTATTTAACATGCATTCAACAAATTATTTTTGTGTGCAATTTTTTTCAAATAATTGTAACAACTTAAATCTGATTAAGATTTTTGTCTGTTGTAAGCTTTGTACATACTTCATTAGCTTATTACCTCATCATACTGAAAATTAAAAAAAAAAATAGACTTCCTTAACTAATAGATTCCAGTTTAATTTTTATACTATCCACAGATGAAATTAGATATTTGCATACCTATAGGTTAAGCAATGGTAATTGGTATAATGGCAGTTGAGTTGAAAACCAGTAAGGGAGCTATTTTCGGCTATGCCGAATCTTGTATACTCTTGCAAACGTTTTCACAATTATTCTTATTAGAAAAACATATTTAAATTTTCCAATAAGAATCGTATACGTAGCTACGCCCGTTTTCTAATTTGTCTTAACGAAGGCAATGTAAACAAACTTCACTACATTTTTTATACTCTTGCAAAAAGAGTATATTAACTTTGTCATGAAGTTTGCAACGCAGTGAAGGAGACATCTCCGACTATATAAAGTATATATATTCTTGATCAGCACGACGAGACGAGTTCAAATAACGATGTCACTGTCTGTCTGTCTGTCTGTCTGTTTCAATGCGATTTCCGGCCAGAGTTTTATAGTTAGCAAAAAAATTTAAACGCAGAAAATTTTCTTCTCTTTGCAGGTATTTGGTATGTAAAATTCAGTTTGATCGGATGACTATAGCATATAGCTCCCATAGGAACGATCGTTCAAAAACTGAGGTTTTTGCTTAAAAAACCGCGTATTTTAGGAGTTATCGACTCAATATTTTGCACAAAAACTTTTTTAACATCAACAAAGATACCGTGCAAAAATGGTCAAGATCGGGCTACTATAGCATATAGCTGCCATAGGAACGATCGGTCAAAAATTATGTTTTTGCTTAAAAAACAGCGTGTTTTTGGAGTTATCGACTCAATATTTTGCACAAAAACTTTTTTGACATCAACAAAGATACTGTGTAAAAATGGTTAAGATCAGGTTACTATAGCATATAGCTCCTATAGGAACGATCGGTTAAAAATACAGTTTTTGTTAGAAAAACTTTTTTGTTCTTGAATATAAGCAAACCAAACTTTGCTATTACGTGTTTTTATTAATGCCTCACTAAAATCCAGAATTTTATAAAAATCGGACATAAGGGCGTGGTACCGCCCATACAACTAAAAACTTAAAAATGAGACTTCTTTGTAAACAGACGAGATACAAGATTGAAAAATGTAGTGAAGTTTGACTACATTGCCTTCTTCAAGACAAATTAGAAAATGGGCGTGGCTACGTATAGTGAATCTCATTGGAAAATTATAGAAAGGATTTTCTAATAAGAATAATTGTGAAAACGTTTGCAAGAGTATATAAGTTTCGGCATAGCCATAAAGTAGGCAATAGTATGCTGCACGATCTTACACAATATGAATTATACTCAATCTTGTATCTCGTCTGTTTACAGAGAAAGCCCATTTTTAAGTTTTTAGTTGTATGGGCGGTACCACGCCCTTATGTCCGATTTTTATAAAATTCTAGATTTTAGTCAGGCATTAACAAAAACACGTAATAGCAAAGTTTAGTTTGCTTATATCCAAGAACAAAAAAGTTTTTCTAACAAAAACAGTATTTTTAACCGATCGTTCCTATAGGAGCTATATCCTATAGTAGCCTGATCTTGACTATTTTTACACATTATCTTTGTTGATGTCAAAAAAGTTTTTGTGCAAAATATTGAGTCGATAACTCCAAAAACACGCTGTTTTTTAAGCAAAAACATAATTTTTGACCGATCCTTCCTATGGGAGCTATATGCTATAGTCATCCGATCAAACTGATTTTTACATACCAAATACCTGCAAAGAAAAGAAAATTTTCTGCGTTTAAATTTTTTTGCTAACTTTAAAACTCTGGCTGGAAATCGCAATGAAACAAACAGACAGACAGACTGACATCGTTATTTGAACTCGACTCGTCATGCTGATCAAGAATATATATACTTTATATAGTCGGAGATGTCTCCTTCTCTGCGTTGCAAACTTCATGACAAAGTTAATATACTCTTTTTGCTAGAGTATAAAAAATGAGTTTCCACTGAAAAAATGGGCGTGCCACTAGAAAGAGGCAGTGAAGAGTATTTAATATTTTCAGAGGCCGAAGACATCGTTGTTACTGATGTTTTATTAAACAATTATTTCTGACTTTCTTAGCAACGAAATTTTTCTAAATTCTCTGCCTTTTCACATATGATAAAGATTCCTGGTATTCTTAATTTGATAGATAAGTAGGTACAAGTGATTTTGAGTTAGCCTTACTCTTTAAATATGTTCTATTGAAAAAGTAATGCGGGATTATTGTTGTATTGTTTTAAAGTAATATATTAAACAAAAAAGATGCCCTTCTTATTATTAGTTGCTTGACTATACTCATAAATATAAGTTGCATGTGATGCGATTCATAATTATCCAATAACGTATACGTAAAATTGTTTAAAACAAAACCATCTTAGCTTACTATAGCTGATAAGAAAATGACAAAATCTGGTGAAATACTTTGCCGAATCTTTTATTCTACTCAACAATACTCTGCAAAAACGTGTTTAGTATAAATGGTAATACTACAAGGTCATAAGAGAGAGATGGAAAGCAAAAGAAAAATTTCTAACATGCATTACTTCAAGACATATCAAAAGGCAATTTTATTATTTGTCAAAATCCAAATTATTGAGTCAGCGAAGACAAGAATACAGTGGTTGATAAAAACTATTCTACAAACTCAATTTAAGCAGGGACAAACTCTGATTTTCTAAATTATAAAGGGTATCTCCTCATATTTTATGAGCAACTTATACAATATTTAGCAGCCCAGCGACGACGAGTGCAGGGTGCTGTGAATTAATAAGATCTAATCTGTAAGACAAGCAAACATCTAGACTGTTTTAAAGGGAACATCAAAAAGATTTGGCACGTCACAAACCTTGAATGCCGACAATATGCCAGATGGCAAACATTTAAACGATGGCGTCGTTTACTCTGTAGGCAGTCAAAGTTGAATACCGACACTGGTCGCTTGTCGAATGGAAACATCTTGAAGTATAGTTTTTCTTAGATTCATTGTTTTTGCATCGTCTTTTCAAACTGACAATGGATTTTAATCAAGTATTAGAGAAATGTGGCAGCTTTGGGCGCGATCAGTTTATTCTTTTGATACTATTTGGATACGTTAATATTTTATCTTCGTGGCATTACTTTGGACAAACGCTTATTAGTTTTACTCCAGATCACTGGTAAGTAACATGCATTAATATAGAAGCCCTTTTAAAATAATAATTAATTCAAATATCTAAACAGGTGTGATCATCCAAAACTAAGTAATTTGAGCACTGAAGAACTTCGAGGTATTTACGACGAATTTGAGCGGCCCTCTTGCACTTTACTTTCAGATTATGTCAATGGCACGCCGATTGTTGAACCTCAAGGGCAATGTAAAAAATGGCGTTTTAAATATGAAAACGGCTATGAGAGTATAACGACTGAGGTGAATATCAGTGCGAATTGATAAATCTACGAGAAACCCAAGCAAATAATTTTGTTGTTTTTTTTTATACTTTTGCAAGAGTATATTAACTTTGTCGTGAAGTTTGCAACGCAGAGAAAGAGACATCTCCGCCTATATAAAGTGTATATAGTCTTGATCAGGTCGACGAGAAGAGTTCATATAGCCATGTCCGTCTGTCCGTTTGTCTGTTTCAATGCGATTTCCTCCCAGAGTTTTGAAGTTAGCGAAAAAATTTAAATGCAGAAATTTTTTTCTTCTTGCAGGCAGTTTTGAGGAGAAAATCAGCTTTATCAGATTACTATCCTATAGGAACGATCGTTCAAAAATTATGTGTTTGCTTAAAAAACAGCGTGTTTTTGGAGTTATTGACTTTAACTTTTGCACAAAAACTTCTTTGACATAAACAAAGATACTGTGCAAAAATGGTCAAGATCGGGCTACTATAGCATATAGCTCACATAAGGAGGATCAGTCAAAAATTATGTTTTTGCTTGAAAAACTTTTTTGTTCTTGAATATAAACAAACCAAACCTTGCAAATACGTGTTTTTATTAATGCTTGACTGTATTCCAAAGTTTTATAAGAATCGGACATAAGGGCGTGGCATCGCTCATATACCGAAAAACTTAAAAATTATGTTTATGTGTAAGCAGAAGATATACAAGACTTCAAAATGTAGTGAAGTATGACTGCATTGCTTTCTTTAAGATAGAATTAAATCTTCAAAAACGTATGTGATTCCTGATAGGAAAACGATAAAAAGGATTTTCCAATAAGAATAATTGCGTAAACGCTTCCAAGAGTACAAAAGTTTCGGGAAACCCGAAAATAGCTCCCTTACTGTTTTTTAAATTTCACTTTTTTTTTACAAAAATTTGTATATCTCCACAACTATAACAGATACGAAATTGAAACTTTGTATGCAGACTTCATAGATGTATGTCTTTAAAACTGCATACCAAATTTTTCCCCCTACCCTTAATAACCCCTTAAATAGTGTTTGCATGTCAAAGCCTACATCTCCGAAATTGTTGAAGGTACCGACCTGAAATTTTGTTCGTAGACAAAGTATATATAACTTCTTAAGACTGCATACCAGAAAATACCATTTTGTATTTGGACTACCCATTAGAGGTCGGCAAACTTAAATTTTGGGTAAATTCCAGTTTATTTTTATTAAAATATGTATATCTCCACAACTATGAAATATACATGTCTGAAATTTTGTATGCAGATTCAGTTAATATACGTCCTTTAACCTGCATACCGAAAAACACCCCTTTATTTCATGGCTTCCCCCTCAGAGATCTACAAACTCGAATTTTTCGAAAATTCCTCACTTTTGACTGATTTTTTATATTTGGAACACCATTTAAATGGGTGAGGGTTTAACCTTTTTTTAATGCAGCTATAATGGGTGTGCGATAATGCATATCAAAGCGCCGTTGGGCAGTCCATGTATTTCATCGGTTCTATGCTAGGCACAATCTTCTTTGGCATTTTGGCTGACAGGATCGGGCGACTGCCAGCATTGATCATGACAACCTTAGCAGGAGCAACCGGCGATTTTCTTACTGCTTTTGTGACGAATCTGCCTTTGTTCGCTGCATCACGTCTCTTGGCAGGAGTTTCAACAGACACAATTCTTTACTTAATGTTTATAATGGGTAAGTTGTCCAACTATTAAAATGGTTACATTATTGCTAAATTAAGTTTGATTTCTTAAGTCTTTGAATATGTAAGCCCAAAACATCGCACATTTGGACTCAACATTAATATGTCCGTCTTCTACTGCCTTGGCACAATGGTCGGACCGTGGATGGCGATGTGGATTGCCACTTGGCGCAAATACCTTTGTCTTATATCACTACCTGCAATCGGCGTTCTTCTGTACCCTCTGATAATCTGCGAAAGCGCACAATGGCTGCTGAAAAAGAAGAAATATGATAAAGCAGTAAATTGCCTTAAACGTGTTGCTAAAATCAATGGACGTCATGTAGAGGAATCAGTTTTCGATGAGTTTGTCAAGCACTATAAAGAAAAAGTATTAGTAGATGAAAAATTATGTGAAAAGAAGGACACATTTATTGGCATGTTCCGAACGCCGCGCTTGAGAAAATTTACTATTGTTCTGTTTATAAAATCGTGAGTAAAACTTTAATGAGAAATTTAAATAATTTAAACAGTTCAATTTATAAAAGCATGATCATAACTCTCTCTTACGACGTAATAAGTCGCAACGTGGAAGGTCTCGGCTCTTCACCCTTTTCGCTTATGTCATATACTGCGATAAGCATTTTCCCGGCTGGTATCACCATTATTCTGTTCCAAAATACAATCGGTCGCAAGGGCATGGCTTGTGCTTCACTCCTTGTTGGTGGTCTTATTGCTGCCACCACAGGTATTCTTGTTGCATATCTCGATCCCAACGAGAATGCCATACTCTTGGCTATAATGGTCAGCTTGGGTCGATTTGGTGTCTCATTGGCGTATGATTCTGAGGCTCAGTACGCTGCCGAAATAATACCAACTAGTGTCCGAGGCCGTGGCGTATCAAATATTCACGTTGTTGGTTTTGCCTTCAACTTTCTGAGCCCTTATGTGATTTATCTTGGTAATTTTTATAAGCCTTTGCCTGCCATATTTGTCAGTTCGATAATGTTTACTGGCGCTGTGCTATGTTTGACTCTGCCAGAAACAATGTATAAGTGAGTTCATGTACTTTAATATTCAACTTCATTACTCTTAAATATTATTATTTATTTTGGTTTCGAATTTTCATAGAAAGCTACCGGAAACACTTGTTGATGGCGAACGATTTGCTCTGAATGAGAAATGGTATTTCTTTTCATGTTGGAGCCGAAAACATAACCAGAACGCGAAATACGATATTGCTACTGCAACTTAGCATCATATTTTGTACTTAATGGTACTGCAATTCCTTATTGGTTTTTTGTTTTTGTGCATGTCGTTCCATTTGTGCTTATTTAAGTAACCAATAAATGTATTACATTTTTGTATGAAAATTTCAATATTGTATTAAGCTTATTTTAAATAAAATGAATGCCATTTGTCAGCCTACGATTACTTTTGCTTTCACTAAAATATTCGAAAAAATAATTTGGCTTATTCATTATCAAAAATTGTAATGTCCAAAGCAATCTTATAACCCAATTGACTAATGGCAACTTTCTCTAAAACTATTTCAATAAAATTTTTTTTTTAACGTAACAACTAGATTTTACTCCACAGGATCTTTAATGTTTCTGATGATAACTTTATAATATGCAGCATTATTTCCAAAGATACCAAAGCGTTTCATAATCCGGTATTTACTTGAGTTGACTGCAAATTGAAATATTTAAATCTAAAGCGAATAACATAAACAAACATTTAAATCTTTGTTGTTCTATTCATTATCACAGGCTCAACTCTTAGGAAATTTTTTTTTTATTGTTTTATTACAGTCAAGCCTTTTTGATAAAATTTCATTCATCTTATCCCGACATTTTGCTTTTATACTTGGTTTATTTTTATAATGGGTTTTTATTTACTAGGGAAAAGTTTTATAGGCCCCTAAAAGATCCATTAAACAACCAGAAGTATAATCTCTATATAATGCTTACTATTGTTGATAAAACAAATCAACATAGTGTGTGGTGGGAAAATACTCACTGATAAAACTACGTTTATTGTAAGCAAAAACTAGCAAACACATATTGGGTGCTAATTGCAACAAAATAAATGCATAATGACAGCTTTTTAAATCCATACAAGGTTCAGACGCAGTTGTGTACTTATGTAAGATTATTTTAATCCTGAGACATAACTGATACGTCAGATCTGAAACGTAAAATGTTTATTCAATGCTATGTATGTATATGTAAAAGAATTACACATATATATTTATATCATTAAGATAAAAAAAAATTTTATAATTTTGAGACTTTGTCTTATAAAGAAACGGAAAAGGCGCAAGAAGTATGCAATAATGAGTTGCTGGGTATAACTGATATTTAGCTACGCTGTACGGAAATAACCAGAGGCTAACACCATTATTACAAAAATATTTGAAAGAACTTGAAAGAAAGTATTATTGCGGTTAATAAAAAACCATTTAACCAAATAAGTTAACCTTTTTGCATGGCTAATCTATTATTTCTGCAAGTTTTTTTACAAAAAAAAAATAATATATAAGATGTTTGAAGAAATTCAATGTCAAGATGGGAAGAGTATTTTTACTTACTCACAGTTGAATTGTACATTTTTAATCTCTGAGATACGAACATCTGGGCAATAATAGATAAAAAAGGAAGCCTGTAGTCTCTACAATAAAATAGAAGGCGTTAAAAGTCGCTCGAGAGCTATTAAAATGAAACAACGTTGACACTAAGCTCATTTAGGGTGTATAACTGACGCCGTTCGAGTGTCGAGCATTTCGAAATAAATAGAAAAATTAAATACTGCAAAAGAATCAAAAGTTTCACGGCAAAAATTCCCAAAAATATTTTCTCTTACGTTTGGCAAACGAATAATGGACTTCGATCAGGTTTTAGAGAAATGTGGGAGCTTTGAGCGCTATCAGGTTCTTCTTTTGCTTCTTTTTGGTTACATAAATATTTTATCCGCTTGGCATTATTTTGGACAAACGATCATAAGTTTTACTCCAGAGCACTGGTATGATACACTTATATATGAACAATCAGATTCGGATTTGAAAACAGTCATAACTAAAAATACCTGAACAGGTGTGACCACCCAAAACTAAGAAATTTTAGTACTGCAGAGCTTCGTGATATTTACGCTCCGTTTGACCATCCCTCATGCACTCTACTCTCGGATTATATCAACGGCACGCCCATAGTAGAATCTCAAGCCCAATGCGAGACATGGCGTTTTGAATATGAAAGCGGCTATGAAACGATAACAACGGAGGTGAGTGGAAATACGATTCATGAAATCAAAGGAATCCGAAGCTATAAAATTATATTTGTCTTTGTTTTATCGTAGCTTTCATGGGTATGTGAAAAAGCTTATCAAAGTGCCGTTGGTCAGTCCATGTACTTCCTTGGCTCTGTAATAGGCACCATATTTTTTGGCAGCCTGGCTGACAGGATAGGTCGCCTACCTGCACTAGTCATGACAGCTTTATCTGGAGCCACTGGTGATTTCCTAACTTCCTATGTGACCAGTCTACCCTGGTACGCTGCATCGCGACTTTTGACAGGAGTCTCTACAGATACGATCTACTATTTAATGTTTATAATGGGTAAGTTTTATAAACTGCCTTTGAAAAATTTCTACTTAATAATAAAGTTACCTAAAAGTTTTCGAATATGTGAGCCCAAAGCGTCGCACTTTTGCTCTGAACATCACTATGAGCAGCTTCTACTGTTTCGGTGTCGTGATATCGCCTTGGACAGCCATCTGGATTGGTAACTGGCGCAAATTTTTGTTGCTTATTTCACTTCCCGCACTTGGAGTACTCCTTTATCCACTGCTGATCTGTGAGAGTGCACAATGGTTGCTCACTAAGAAAAAATATGATAGGGCAGTAAACTGCCTTAAGCGTGTTGCCAAAATTAATGGTCGCCATGTAGAGGAATCGGTATTCGATGAGTTTATCAAGTTTTACGAAGAGAAAATAACAGCGGAGGAAAAATTATGTGATAGAAAAGACACCTTCCTCGGAATGTTCAGAACACCGCGGTTAAGAAAATTCACTATTATTCTTTTAATCAAATCGTAAGTTCAAATTAATTAAAATGCATTTGTTGTTAATTTATTTTATAGATCGTGTCCATCTTTACAGTATGATTATTACACTCGCTTTTGATATTATGAGCCGCAATGTGGAGGGGCTTGGCACTTCCCCATTCAAACTCTTGTCATATTCTGGGCTTGCTTACTTTCCGGCCGGTTTTACATTAATTCTCTTTCAGAACATGATCGGGCGAAAGGGCATGGCTTGTGCTTCACTGCTGGGAGGCGGTATCATTGCAGCGGTCACTGGTGTTCTTATTACATATCTTGATTCAAATGAGCATGCCACTCTTCTTGCTACAATGGTCAGTTTGGGTCGTTATGGCGGTACACTAGCTTATGATGCTGAAGCTCAATATGGTGCAGAAATAATACCAACAAGTGTTCGTGGTCGCGGCATGTCAAATATACACGTCATTGGTTATGCATTTAATTTTCTAAGTCCTTATGTAATTTATCTTGGAAACTTCTACAAACCTTTTCCAGCGATCTTTGTCAGTCTGATAATGCTCGCTGGCGCAGCGCTTTGTTTAACTTTGCCAGAGACTATGCACAAGTGAGTTCACTTATTGAAGTATTTTGATTATTGTTCTTCAAATATTGCTTGTTCTACCTTTTCTTAGGAAGCTACCAGAGACCCTCACCGAGGGCGAAAGATTTGGTTTGGATGAGAAATGGTACTTCTTTTCATGCTGGAGTCGAAAACATCACAAGAGCACGGAATCTAATATGGTTATTGCTACTTAAAACTATTTTGAATGAATCGAGTGCCTATTATCTAATGAACGCATAAAATTGTTTAAATAAAAAATTAAATGGAATTAAAAACAATCTTTTTTTCAAGGTTGTATAAATATTTCGCATTTAGTTGAATTTCATGTGACGGTCAAATTAATTGAATCAATAGGATAAAAAACTGTAAAAAACTAGTAAAGGCGGTATGGTTTTTTTTTCAAACGAAACAGATTCAATTTCCTTTCAATATAATACATACCAAATTTTACTTTTCTACATCAATTATATCCTAGGTACAGAGTATAAAAAACAATTTTTTTATGTATTCAATTAGACATAATTATTAATTATACTTGATAGTAATGGATTTTAGGTGAATGTGTCTTTAGCGATCATATCAATAATGGAAGGCGGATAATTGTTTTAACAATGTCTTAATGTGGTTTGACAAACGTTTTTATACTCTTGCAAAAAGAGTATATTAACTTTGTCATGAAGTTTGCAACGCAGAGAAGGAGACATCTCCGAATATATAAAGTATATATATTCTTGATCAGCACGACGAGACGGGTTCAAATAATGATTTCCGTCTGTCCGACTGTCCGTCTGTCTGTTTCAATGCGATTTCCAGCCAGAGTTTTAGCAAAAAAATGTAAACGCAGAAATTTTTCTTCTCCTTGCAGGTATTTGGTATGTAAAAATCTGTTTGATCGGATGACTATAGCATATAGCTCCCATAGGAACGATCGTTCAAAAATGAGGTTTTTGCTTAAAAAACCGCGTGTTTTTGGAGTTATCGACTCAATATTTTGCACAACAACTTTTTTGACATCAACAAAGATACCGTGCAAAAATGGTAAAGATCAGGCTGTGATTCTTATTGGAAAATTATAAAAGGATTTTCTAATAAGAATAATTGTGAAAACGTTTGCAAGAAAACGTATATAAGTTTCGGCAAAGCCGAAAATAGCTAGCTACCTTACTGGTTTCAATTTCAGACCATGGTCGTTAACATGGTGCGAATAAGCTACAATGACAGAATAGTCTGAATAATGTTTACTTATTAAACTCTTGCAAGAATATAATAACTCAGTCATAAAGCTTGCAACGCAGAGAAGGAGACATCGCCGATTATATAAAGCATATACATTCTTGATCAGATTGACGAGGCGAGTTGATATAGCCATGTCCGTCTGTCCGTCTCTCCGTCCGTCTGTCTCAATCAGTGATCCAACTGCTCACAGAGTTTAAGCAACATCGCAACAATTCTTATCTTTGCATGCAGTTTGTATGTACATATCAGCTCGAATCAGATCGAATTATTATAGCATATATGTAGCTGTCATTGAAACAATCGGTCAAAAATTAGGTGTTTGTTTAAAAAACGCTTTGGTTTTAAAGCTATCACCTCAATTTCTTGCACAAAATTTGAACTGTGCGAGATTGGTAAAGATCGGACGACTATAGCATATACCTCCCAACGAAGCAATTGTTGAAAAATTAGATATTTTTCTTGAAAAATTGTGTGTTTTTGGAGTTATCTACTCAATATTTCACACTTTCTTGACATAAACGAAGCAATAGTGCAAAAATGGTCAAGATCGGATGACTATCGCATATAGCTTCCCTAGGAACGATCGGTCAAAAATAAAGTTTTGTCAGAAAAACTTTTTTATATTCTTGCAAAACGAGTATATTAACTTTATCGTGACTTTGCAACGCAGAAAAGGAGACGTATCCGACTATATTAAATTGATATATTCTCCATACAGCGAAAAACTTAAAAATGGATAAGCAGACGAGATACAAGTTGCGTTAAACCGGAAATAGTACCTTTTCTGGTTTACTTCCGCACGGCGGTGGTTCAAATACATGGCAAACTTAAGAGAGCAAAACCCGTCGTACGAAAGTGTTAAAAAACCAGTTAACGATTGCGATTATAATATTAACGGTTATTATAACCAATCCAATGTGTATCCCAACAGGTTTTAAATTTCTATGAATTAAAAAACAAAAAAATGCTCTGTCACATTAGACAGTCTTTAACAGATCTAGCTTGTGAACACATCGAAATAATCGTAAGATAAAAAATTTTAAACAATAAACTCTAGTTTCTCTTGGATACGTTTACCAATTGGTAATGGACTTCGATCAAGTGCTAGAGAAATGTGGCAACAATGGGCGCTACCAATTAATTCTACTGTTGCTATTTGGCTATACAAATATTTTAGCTTCGTGGCATTATTTTGGACAAACAATCATTAGTTTCACACCGGAGCACTGGTAAGACACGCTTACGAGTAATGAAGTTATTGTTTAACAACAATGAGGTTTTAAAATATCAAAAAGGTGTGATCATCCAAAACTGAGTAATTTCAGTGCTGAAGAAGTACGTAGTATTTATGCTAGGTTTGAGCAACCCTCATGCACTTTGCTCTCGGATTTTGTCAACGGCACGCCTATAGTGGAGACACAAGGTCATTGCAGAAGATGGCGTTTTAAATATGAAAGCAACTTTGAGAGCATAACTACTGAGGTAAATTACAATACGATCCAACTAATTAGGAGATTCTGATGCTTTTAAATACTTTTGATACATCTTAAATAGTTCTCATGGGTATGTGATAAAGCATATCAAAGCGCCGTTGGTCAGTCAACGTATTTTATCGGCTCTGTGCTAGGTACTATATTCTTTGGCTTTCTGTCCGACAGGATCGGTCGACTGCCAACATTAATCATGACAACCTTAGCCGGAGCCACCGGCGATTTTCTGACTTCCTTTGTAAAGAGTCTACCCATGTACGCTGCTTCACGTTTTCTAACAGGAGTCGCCACGAATACACTCTATTATTTGATGTTTTTAATTGGTAAGTTTTATGAATAATTTTTCTCTAAAAGATAATAATTTAATTTAATTTTTCAAGTCTTTGAGTATATGAGCCCAAAGCATCGCACTTTTACGCTTAATATCACAATGATCTTCTACTGTTTCGGTGTGATGATATCTCCTTGGACAGCCATCTGGATTGGTAACTGGCGCAAATATTTGTTGCTTATTTCACTTCCCGCACTTGGAGTACTCCTTTATCCACTGCTGATCTGTGAGAGTGCACAATGGTTGCTCACTAAGAAAAAATATGATAGGGCAGTAAGCTGCCTTAAGCGTGTCGCTAAAATTAATGGTCGCCATGTAGAGGAATCGGTATTCGATGAGTTTATCAAGTTTTACGAAGAGAAAATAACAGCGGAAGAAAAATTATGTGATAGAAAAGACACCTTCCTCGGAATGTTCAGAACACCGCGTTTAAGAAAGTTCACCATTATTCTGATTATCAAAACGTGAGTTCAATGGAGTTTAAATACAATTCAGCTCTTATCGTATTTTTCCATATTTATAGTATTATCATTTCAATCAGTTTTGATGTTATGAACCGCAACATGGAGGGTCTCGGCACTTCCCCATTCAAACTTATGTCATATACTGGGATAGGTCTTTTGCCCGCCAGTCTTATAATAATTCTCTTTCAGAACATGATCGGTCGAAAGGGCATGGCTTGTGCTTCACTACTAGGGGGCGGTGTCATTGCGGCAATAACATGCATTCTTATTACATACCTCAATCCTAATGATAACCCCACACTTCTGGCTATAATGATCAGTTTAGGTCGGTTCGGTGCTACAGTGGCGTATGATGCTGAAACTCAGTATGCTGCCGAAATAATACCAACAAGTGTGCGTGGCAGTGGAATATCTAATATACACGTTATGGGGCTTGCGTTCAATTTTTTTTGCCCTTATATTATACTTCTCGGTAATTATTTAAAGCCTTTGCCTGCGATCATTATCAGTTCGCTCATGTTGATTGGCGCTGGTCTCTGCTTACTTTTACCAGAGACAATGCACAAGTGAGTTCACGTATTTTGACACTAAATTTGATTACATTTAATATTCTTTTCTTCTTATTTCATATGTTAAAAGAAAACTACCTGACTCTCTTGCTGATGGCGAACAATTTGGTTTGAACGAAAAGTGGTACTTCTTCTCATGTTGGAGCCGAAAACACAATGAGAAGTCGAATTCTGAAATGGTTAGTTCAACTTAGTGAATATGTGTCACAACTACATACATATATCTTGGACTCCAAAAATTCACATTGAATATTTAGAATAAATGCAAAAAAAAACTCGGGCAATAACTTTTCTTAAAGTTTACTTTACTTTTTGTTACTAAATGGGATTAAGAAAAGAAGAGATAAAGAAATGTCTTTATAAATTATATATTATATTATATTATAGTTATGCTTTATTTGCCTTAAAATTTACAAAATATTGCTTAAATTATCAAAACAAACAGAATAACAAACTTATTTTTCTCCTACGTCTGGTAATTCTTAAGTTGGCCTTACCCGAAACTAACAAGCCCAAAAGTCACTGAAAACTTAATTCGATGCTAATAATGTCTGAGAGAATTTATGTAAATTTATATTTTTGAATATTCTCTTTACAAGAAAAGAACGACGTTGTTGTCTGTTTATTTTAGTAATGTTTCGTTTTCCTAAGTGTTGAAAAAGTTGGCGCTAAAAATGATTCCACCATGATGTTTTCCTTTTCAATTAGGCGAATGAGGTGGCGTTAATAACTTTATCAGTGAAAAGAAATATTATTTAAATGTACTTTCTAAAATATCTATTATGCCCGAACAAGTTATATTGGCTGATAAAAGTAAAACAAATATTGACAGAAAGCTACTGCCGAAAACTCGCTATTTTAATTGAGCCTTTTAAATTTAAATATAGCAACAATGCAAAAGATAATAGAACATACGTTTGTGCAAACAGGTTTTTTGTGCCAAAATATTAACTTTGAAACGAAAGAATCTTTTGCCGCTCAATGCATTCAGTCGCGTGTCGAGCTCGTGAGCATATCAAAGCGGCTTGTTTAAGCGCTAGTTTTCTAAATAATTTCGTCAATCGTGTACTGTTTCGGCAATTTTCAATGGATTTCGATCAAGTGCTGGAAAAATGTGGAAGTTTTGGACGCTATCAAATTATTCTTTTGCTGCTATTTGGTTACACAAACATGCTATCCTCGTGGCATTACTTTGGACAAACCATCATTAGTTTCACACCAGAGCACTGGTAAGACATGAATACGAATAATTAGTATATAATTTAACAATAATGAACTTTAACATTATCCGGACAGGTGTGAGCATTCAAAACTGAGTAATTTTAGTGCTGAAGAAGTACGTGGTATTTACATCGGGTTTGAGCAGCCTTCATGTACTCCGCTCTTGGACTATGTTAACGACACACCTATAGTGGACTTAGAAACACAATGCCAGGCGTGGCGCTTCGAACTTGAAAGCGGCTTTGAAAGTATAACGACTGAGGTGAATACCAATACGAATATTAAGCTCAAATCAAAATGGAACCTTCAATATATTTATCACAGCTTTCTTGGGTATGTGATCAAGCGTATCTAAGTGCCGTTGGTCAGAGTATCTATTTTATCGGTTCTGTGATTGGCACAATTTTTTTTGGCATTCTGGCCGACAGGATCGGTCGTTTGCCAGCATTGATCATGACAACCATAGCTGGCTCCACGGGAGACTTTCTAACATCTTTTGTATCAAGTTTGCCATGGTTTGCGGCATCACGTTTTCTGGCAGGACTTTCAACAGATACAATGTTATGTTTAATGTTTATAATGGGTAGGCTAGCTAAAAACAATTAAGATTGCTTCATGTTCAGTGTTTCTGATATAATTATAAAGTTTTTGAATATGTCAGCCCGAAACGTCGTACTTTTGGACTAAGCATCAATATAGCCATCTTTTACTGCCTTGGCTTAGTCTTGGCGCCATGGATGGCTGTATGGATTGGCATTTGGCGTAAATATTTGTGGCTGATTTCACTACCTGCACTTGGGGTATTACTGTACCCATTGTTTATCTGTGAGAGTGCACAATGGCTGCTCACAAAGAAGAAATATGATCGTGCAGTTAATTGTCTTAAGCGAGTTTCTAAAATCAATGGTCGCCACGTAGAGGAATCAGTTTTCACTGAGTTTGTCAGATATTATGATGAGAAAATAACTACCGAAGAAAAAATGTGTAACAAAAAGGACACATTCCTTGGTATGTTTAGAACACCGCGCTTAAGAAAATACACCATTATTCTATTAATCAAATCGTGAGTAATATATATGATATAATGATTAATTTTTATTTTTTAATACTTTTTGCCTAATAACAGCATGATAATTTCTCTATCATACGATGTCATGAGCCGAAACATGGAAGGACTTGGTACTTCACCATTCAAGCTTATGTCATATACCGCAATAGGCATATTTCCTGCTGGTATTTGCATAATTCTATTCCAGAATAAAATTGGTCGCAAGGGCATGGCTTGTGTTGCGCTACTTGCTGGTGGTGTTATTGCAGCGGTTACAGGTTTTCTAGTTGCTTACCTTGATCCGAACGAAAATGCCATGCTCTTGGCTATAATTGTCAGCTTGGGTCGATTTGGTGTCGCATTGGCTTATGAATCTGAGAATCAATATGTCACCGAATTAATACCAACAAGTGTCCGAGGCCGTGGCGTATCAAATATTCACGTTGTTGGTTTTGCCTTCAGCTTTCTAAATCCTTATTTGATTTACCTTGGCAATTTCTACAAACCATTGCCAGCAATCTTTGTCAGTCTGATAATGCTTTTTGGTGCTGCACTGTGTTTGACTCTTCCAGAGACTATGCATAAGTGAGTTAATTTATAACAACATTCGAATGACTTGCTTTCTAATTGTAATTTTCTCTTCTCTTAATTATTTCGTAGAAAGCTACCAGAAACCCTGGCTGAAGGCGAACGGTTTGCTACAGATGAGAAGTGGTACTTTTTTTCATGTTGGAGCAAAAAACATGATAAGAAAGTGGTAGCATAACATTGAGTAGCAGATCAACTTAATGACAATTTTTGAATATATTATGGAAGTATTGAATATATTATTTAAATTTCTTTAAACGAATATAAAAACGAATTCTTCAGCTTTGGTACGAAAATTTTTGAATTTGATCATAATTGAAAATTCAATAAATTCTTGATTCAATGCTAATTATGTGTGAGAGGCTTAAATATGATCATTTCATCATTTTCATTTATACTGTTTAAAATCAAAAACAAGCAATATATAGTAGAGAGATAAAATATTTTTGTCTTTGCTAATAGTCTTGTGTGTCTTTGAAGGTCGTAGAAATATAATTGAATCAAAAACTGAAGATCAATGACTTAGTAAAGCTAAATCAATGACGAAAAAGACCGCAAATCTTGTTTACAGTTAAATCATTACGTGGAATATTGAATAAGCTGAGTTGACTTGGAACTAAACCAGTAAGGGAGCTATTTTCGGCTATGCCGAAACTTATATACTCTTGCAAACGTTTTCACAATTATTCTTATTAGGAAATCCTTTAAAAATTTTCCAATAAGAATCACATACGTAGCCACGCCCATTTTCTAATTTGTCTTAATGAAGGCAATGTAAACAAACTTAACTACATTTTTTAATATTGTATCTCGTCTGTTTACAGAGATGTCCCATTTTTAAGTTTTTAGTTGTATGGGCGGTATCATGCCCTTATGTCCAATTTTTATAAAATTCTGGATTTGAGTCAGGCATTAACAAAAACAAGTAATAGCAAAGTTTAGTTTGCTTATATCCAAGAACAAAAAAGTTTTTCTAACAAAAACTGTATTTTTAACCGATCGTTCCTATAGGAGCCAAATGCTACAATAATCTGATCTTGACAATTTTTACACAGTGTCTTTGTTGATGTCAAAAAAGTTTTTGTGCAAAATATTGAGTCGATAACTCCAAAAACACGCTGTTTTTAAGCAACAACATAATTTTTGACCGATCCTTCCTATGGCAGCTATGTGCTATAGTAGCTTGATCTTGACCATTTTTGCACGGTATCTTTGTTGATGTCAAAAAAGTTTTTGTGCAAAATATTGAGTCGATAACTCCAAAAACACGCGGTTTTTTAAGCAAAAACATCATTTTTGAACGATCGTTCCTATGGGATAGCTATATGCTATAGTCGTCCGATCAAACTGATTTTTACATACCAAATACCTGCAAGGAGAAAAAAATTTTCTGCGCTTAAATTTTTTTGCTAACTTTAAAACTCTGGAAATCGCATTGAAACAGACAGACAGACAGACGGACAGACGGACATCGTTATTTGAACTCGTCTTGTCGTGCTGATCAAGAATATATATACTTTATATAGTCGGAGATGTCTCCTTCACTGCGTTGCAAGCTTCATGACAAAGTTAATATACTCTTTTTGCAAGAGTATAAAAATATTACGGTTTTGTCAAGTCGCCCTAGTAAAAATAACTCTTTTATTTGTTATTTGTTAAAAAAAGAAGATTACAAGCTAATAAAAATCAGATTCCAAGATTATATAAAGAAGATGTCAAAGATAATTAAAAGGAGATTCCAAGCTAAGCAGTTATTGATTACTACCGTTTTTTTTTTTTTTTTGGACATTAGCAGAGGTAAGCAAATATAAATGAATTAAGCAATCGAGATCTTTGATACTACCAAACCTTGAATTAGGTCTGATTTTTGCAAAAACTAGTCAGATTTATGCGAAAAAGCGATACACAAATTTCTTTTGTTTGAACGTCATTGAATATTTAATTTAGTAAAACCCAAAAGTATGCAACAGAAAATGTAACTGAATTAAGACTTTAATCCATAGTAGTGTTCTAGGCATTATTCCATCAAAAGCAAATGTAATTACATTTTTTTCGACTTCGAAGGCTTATTAATGACGACAAGGCTGCTCGAATGAAATTCTCATGAGTCATAAGCCGATAATTGCTTGCTTACATAATAAAAGAAACAACGGATCAGAGTGAAAAATAATAATACTTTTACTGAATTCATTATATCCTAAAAATGCAATGTACAATATACACATAAATACATATTGTACACATAAATATTCAGAATAATGATAATAATGTTGCTAAATGACGATTAAGCATAATAAATAAACGCTTCCTTTACAAATAGACTTTTATTGAAAAACGAAAAAGTATTTGATAGTTTTTTTTGTTTTAACAATTAAGTAATAATCAATTAATATGTATGCATGTGTTCACAAATTTGTTTTATCTTGAAGCACATGTAACTTTCACAACCGACTTATTTTCGCTTAGGTCAGCATGTTTAATGAAGTGCACACGTTTAAGTGAATCTCTTTTTAAAATTCGTAGACAATTCTAAATAGTAAATAGAACAAAAACATTTATGCTCACATATAGAAATTATTATTTCTTAAACTTAAATATAATAATTTTTAATTCAATAATTAAATAATAAAAACAATCTTCTTCTTTTTGTTCTTCGAAAAAAAAAGTGCATTGTATTTCGTAAATTAATGTAAATAAGATACTTTAAGAACACACAAGTTTATTCTACTCACAGAACTAATCTTAGTTTCATTAATCTTAATAAATGTGAAGCAAAGTTCAACAAGAATTGTAGCTAATACTAAACGGAATTTGTCTAGACGCATGCGTATGTGCGCTTGAAATGAGGTGAGCTAAATTTATTTTCTATTTCACAACAGTTGTACAGTGCCACACGGCTACAACTATTTTATGACACTAATGGAAAACAGCGAACATTTAACGGAAATCCCAAACATTCTGTCACCAAAGGCAGCCACGGAAAGCATGCCATGAATGATGATTCTGTATTTTTTTTTTTTTTCTTACTAAAACAGAAAACAAAAATTCAGTTGCTGTGTTAAGCTCAACACTTATATTAGTATCATAAAAAAGTGATGCTATACAAATATTTGCAGCGCTTCTGATTTGACAAATAACAACAGCAACTACAAAGACGCCACTGCGGCTTTCGTCTTAAAGCATTTCGCTGATAAGATGCATAACAAGTAAGTTCGTAGTACGATTATATGTGCCTTAGTTTATTAGAGAGGTGTGACCATGAGTGAAAAATAAAAAAAAAATATTTTATAAAATAAGTGTAAAAAATTTCGAAAGATGAATCAATGTCAATAGCATGTATAACACGCGATTTTCTAGCAACAGGTCGCGTGCTTTCATAAACTCTTAGAATCCGATCAAAGTAATATTCCATAGCAAAGCGTACAATTTCATTTAAAGCAGCAACTAACGAATAGCGAATCATCTGTATCTTTGTTTGGTGAAATTAAAGTATTTACATTGAACTTAGTGTAGCCCAAAGTGAAAACAAAGTGAGATAGTCATTGTCTAATTAAACATTTTAATCATTGTGCTATAGTATATATAAACAGCCTAACGGAGAGTCCGAGTGTTACTTCCAATTCAAATTTTCGACAGTTTTGCTCGAAGTATGTGCCAAGTTGAACAGAAGTCTCAGTAAAGTGAAAAAGTGAACATTTTAAAATATTTTTAAAACAAAATGGATTTCGATCGCGTGCTCGAGAAGTGTGGCAATTTTGGACGATACCAGATTGTGTTGCTATTACTATATGGCTATACAAATTTACTTTCATCGCTGCACTATTTTTCGCAAACGCTCATTAGCTTTACACCTGAACATTGGTGCGATCACCCAAAACTCTCAAATCTAAGTGCCTCAGAATTACATGAGGTATATGCTAGTGCAGTGCATCCTTCATGCACACTCTTGGATGATATTGTCAATGGCACGGGGAAGGCCGCCGAGTATGGTCAATGCAAAGAATGGATTTTTAATCGTGAAGATGGATACGAGAGTATTACAACTGAAGTGAGTTGTGGTATTGAAACATAATTATTTTCGTTAGCGGAGAGATTTATAATTAACAAACTAAAATAAACTAAGAATAGAACATTCTTAAATTCACAAAATTTCTGTTGTTTTCCCTTTTAGCTAAAATGGGTTTGTGAGGAATCCTATCAACCAGCTGTCGGCCAATCATTCTTCTTCATGGGTTCAGTGGTGGGCACAATTTTATTTGGCATTTTAGCCGATCGCATTGGTCGTTTACCTGCCCTTGTAATGACTACACTAACAGGCGCCACCGGAGATTTCTTAACCTCTTTTGTGCATACGCTACCCTGGTTTTCAGTAACACGTTTTATATCAGGTCTCTCCACAGACACCTCTTACTATCTGGTGTACATTATGGGTAAGTTTTTTAATCCAGTTTTGCATAAATATTTTATGTATGTACATATTTATAATTTTCCTCACTTATTTTACAGTTTTTGAATATCTCAGTCCAAAACGTCGAACTTTCGGTTTAAATATAAATTTGGCATTATTTTACTGCACTGGCTTAATGACCACACCATGGATAGCTATTTGGGTGGGCAACTGGCGTAAGTATCTGTACATAGCATCGTTACCCGCTCTTGGTGTGTTGCTCTACCCCTTATTTATCTGCGAGAGTGCACAGTGGCTTCTCACTAAGAAAAAATATGATCGCGCTGTGAATTGTCTAAAGCGTGTTGCTAAGATAAATGGTCGTCATGTGGAGGAATCGGTCTACGATGAGTTTGTCAAATATTATGAAGAGAAAATGGTAGCCGAAGAAAAATTAAATCAAAACAAGGATACTTTCATTGGCATGTTTAGGACGCCACGTTTGAGAAAATTCACCATTACGCTGTTACTTAAATCGTAAGTGAGCGTTTTTCATTCTTTTGATTCCACTTGTTATTTATTAACACTTATAAATCTCAGAGTAATTATCACACTATCTTACGACACGATTGCACGCAACATGGAAGGTCTCGGTGCTTCGCCCTTCAAACTGTTCTCATTGACTTCGTTTGCCTATGTGCCTGCAGGCATTACGATACTTCTGTTGCAGAATATGATTGGCCGCAAGGGAATGGCTTGTGCATCATTGCTGTCTGGTGGCGTAATTACTGCCGCAACGGGTTTCCTCATTGCAACACTCGATCCGCGTGAAAATGCATTGCTTATAGGCTTCATGATTTTCTTGGGTCGTTACGGGGCTACAACAGCCTACGATGCCGAGTGTCAGTATGCTGCCGAAATTATACCGACCAGCGTGCGAGGACGTGGTGTGTCGAACATACATGTTTTGGGCTTGGCGTCTAGTTCACTCTCCTTCTATGTTATTTACCTAGGAAATTTCTATAAATTCTTGCCACCGATCATCATAAGCTGCCTTATGTTTTTTGGAGCGGCACTTTGCCTGACCTTGCCTGAGACTCAATACAAGTAAGTTCCTCTTACAATCAACTAATTTAAACATTGACATTTTTTTGTACTTTTTAAAAAGGAAACTGCCGGAAACATTGTCTGATGGTGAACAATTTGCACTTAACGAGAAGTGGAACTACTTTTTATGCTTTAACAAACGACGTGGGTCTCTTACAAAAAATGTCGAGTCTAATGCACAATCCTAACCTCAAACTTAAAACACTTAACCTGAACTGAACCTGAAATCTAGTTTTTAAGCATGGCTGAAATGTGAAACTTAAAGGTCTGAAAAATATTTTAATCAAAGCCAATAGTATTTGTATTTTGTATAAGAATAATTTATGCCAAATTGTTTTTATACAATCAATTTTTAATGCTTATCAATAATTACTAATATATTATATATATATTATTATCATCGTATAACTTAACTTAAGCTAAATGAAAATATTTTGTTACATTTTCGAGAAAATAATAAAATTTCCAATAATTACAATTTGACAAAATGAAACTTGAAACGGTACACTTTGAAAAACTTTCATTAATATAACTGTCGTTATCCGACATTGAAAAAGAATTGATCAGAATTTTATATAACTGACGACATTATTGTTTGTTTTGTTTTGTTTGGTGCGAAAAAGTTCCCACTGTTTAATATATTTATGGTTTATTTGTTTGAGTGCTTCAAAAATAAATAATTTTAATTGATTTAAGTTACTGTTTCTTGCAGTTAAATAAAATAATTTTCAACGGCAACATCCAATTGATTTTTTCACAGTGTACCATATGCAGTTCTTGCTTTCCCTATACAATTTTTAGCATCTACGAATTTTTATAAAAATTTTTTTTTCTAATACAAATGTTTTTTTTTCCTTGTTAAGTGAAATTGTGCCGCTTAAATGTTAACTTGAAATTTTTCATCGCAAGGATACTCAACATCCAATCAAGATTTTGAAAAACTAAATAAGATACTACATATGTATGTTTGTAAGTATAGACAAGTAAGTATTTATATATGTATATGTATGTATGTAAGTAAGTATCTAAGTGTAAATGTTTTCCCTAAATATAAATTGTTTCAATTATTGGTTTTTATTTATTTACTCTTTTTTTTGACTTTTGTGGTTATAGAAAAAAAGGCGTATTTTTTTACTGAGCACTGACAGTAGTTTCTGTTGTTATTATCCATGTTGTATTTGTTGTATTCATTAATTAATTTAATTAATTTCATTAAATATTTATTTTACGCGTATTAAGTTTCGCCTTGATTAAAGCCTATTTATGTAAATATTTATTACAAAAGAGAATCCCCGTTAAAAAAAAATAAACCGTATTCAGTACTTAGGCATTTACGCAAAACTATTACAGTTAGCATCCTTAAGAGCCTGTTCTTCATGATCAGCTTCGATCAGTGATTGTTTGCGTTTATATTGATCAGTTTCATTCATGTCGGCAGCGATCAACGATTGCTTGCGTTTATATTGTTCCATTTCGGAATCAGATTCGCTGTCGTCGGAATGATTTTTAAGACAGGGGAAGTCAAACATACGTTCACCTTTTCCAAAGACCTCGCCCTCTTCAATAGTCTTGGGTAGTGTTCTATAGAAGATTAACAAATTTAATATATTTACGATATGTTTCTATGTAATATATAAAAACTTACCTATTTAGCGTCTCAGGCAGTAGCAGACATACGAAAGAACCCGCAAAGAAGAGTACACCGAGTATGATTGATGGCGCTGCCTTAAAGAACGTGCCCAGCCAGAGTATATAAGGTGCGAGGAAAGAGGCGGCAAAGCCAGCGACATGCACTGCTGCAACGCCCTGACCGCGCACACACGTCGGTATCAACTCAGTGGCATATTGTGAGCCCGATTCGTATGAAATGGCCACGCCGAAACGTGCCGCAATCGTCAGACAGGCAAGCAAAACGGCATTGTGATTATGCTGTTGATATGCAATAGCAATGCCCGACGCTGCCGTAAATATGCCGCCAACTAATAGTGAGCCCGATGCCATGCCCTTACGGCCAATGCGATCCTGAAGTAATACAAGCAAAATGCTTGAAGGCAATACAGCGATTGCGCTTAGCGAAAACATGACAAAAGGCGAGATGCCCATGCCCTCTACATTACGTGAAACAGCATCATAGCAAAGAGTGATAACCATGCTGAAGTAGAAGAACAATCGAGTTAATACAAAAAGAAAATAGACGTCAAGTGTAAATTCTGAACTTACGATTTAAAGAACAATATGAGTGTATTTTTACGCATGCGTGGCGTTCTAAACATATCAAGTAGCGTTGCATGACGCTGATCATCGCCGCCTTGTTTTTCGCGTTGTATCTCACAATGCTTGCGGAACTCATCGAACTCTAATTGTGACACTTTGCGACCATTGAATTTGGCAACACGCTTCAGACGCACTATGGCGCCGTCAATGTCATTGCGCGTGACAAGCCATTGTGCGCTCTCCTGCACAACAAAATAGAAGAGCGTTACCAGCAGTATGGGTATGGAGGTGCAGGCCAAGTAAATCTGCCAATGACCAGTGAAAACCGCAAGCCACGGTGTAAACACAAGACCAATGCAATAGAAGAGACCAACGACCATATTCAGGCCGAGTGTGCGCATTGAGGGACGGATATATTCGAGCACTGTGCAAAAGTTGGAAACAATAAAGTGATAACAATAATATGCAATGCTACAGCAAGAATGTACACTCACCAATTATATACATGAGGTAAAAGTTGGTATCAGCTGCCAAGCCGGATATAAAACGGCAGAGCGTAAATGTTGTGACACTTTTTGTGAAAATTGTTGAGAAATCACCAACAAAACCGCTAAAATTCGACAAGATTAGCGCCGGCACACGTCCAATTTTATCAGAGAGAGTGCCATAGAACAAAGTGCCCACAACGGAACCAATAAAGAAGAGCGATTGTCCAATGCGTGCTTTGTACGCGGAGTCACATACCCAGTTTAACTAATGTGAATGATAAACAAGTGTTTTGATTGATTGATTGATTGATTGACAAGTTGAATGTGTGACAAAGTGTTACTCACCTCGGTATTCATGCTCCTATAACCATAATCATATTTATAGATCCAACGTTCGCAACGCTCGGTGCTAACAGTCACATTTGGACCGTCAACGGTCTCCAAACGTGTACACGATGGATTCGGAAATTTAGCATAGATCGCAGCGATTTCATCAAATGTCCTATTCTCTAAGTCCTTATGATAGCACCAATGATCGGGCACAAAACTTATCACAGTCTGGGTAAAATAGTGTATCGATACGATGATATTGATAAAGCCGTAGAGTGCAAGTATCATAAGCTGATAACGACTGAAATCACCGCATCGTGAGAGTATCTGATCGAAATCCATTTTGTTGCTATTAATTATTATTTCTCTAGAAGCTTGTGTAGAATTCTTTAGTTGCGGCTCCGGTTTGAACTTTGTACTTCTTGTATTTTTTTTTTTTATTTGGTTGTTGCTTATTGGCGGTGTTTGAGTTCAAATTTGGCTCACTGAGTTAACGATTTTTGAGTTAGAATAACTTATTTTGAGTTTGATTGTTTGTGGGGGAAGCCAAAAATTACTATTTTCTTTTAGGAGCAGTATTATTTACGATTACTTCACGTGTAGTCTGTGTTGAGTGTTTATGTCAAGTTCTGCTTTTGTGATATCACAAGCCATCAAGTACGGCATGCACGTAGTATGTTTTTATATCAAAGTGTTCAGTACAATTTTAAATGTTTGTGCAGTTTGAATCTCATTTGATTTTATGAGTAAATGTTTAGTTTGCTGTAAATTCAAAAGAAAATTTAAGTATTATTAGTCATTGGTTAAAAATGTATTACTTTGAAAATCAGCATTAAGACTTTAATAACTTATTTAAACCCTTTCAACTTTCAAAAGTCTCTACCACTCAAATAAAATAAACTTTTCACATAAAACGCATTCAAATATACTTGAAATCAATTCGCATCAATCACTTTGATGTATGTATATGAAATTCAAGCCAATGCAAACTTTACACAACCGGAAACCAATATAAATAAATCGTTTCATTCGGCTTCGACATCTAATTAACATACGACATCGCCACATTAATATTCCAACTTCAACACTGTCACAAAGTTGTCCCATATGCGCATTTTAATATAAGATATATCGTCGGTAAACAAAATCAAGTAGATTATTTCAATTAGGTAAACGCAGTTGATAAGATAAAAGAGATTATTATTATATTATTATTATGATCAACATTGTACGATAACCTGATAACCCCGTCGCAAGTTCAAAAATCTATAGAAAAATAAAATACATAAAAAACAACAAACAGAATTCTGGCGAAATTTGTTATTTTTTCTTCTTAGTTGACATTCACAATGAAAAAGACAAACAAGATAAAAAAACATTATAAATAAAATTAAGCAAATAAATAGAATTGTATAAAAAATACTTCAGGACACGCGCAGTAAGCTGAGCCATGTATTTCCCAACATTATTTTTTTGCTTATATTTTATTTATTAATTAGTTCTTATTACAAATTTGTTTATTTGATTATTTTTCTTTAGTTATTAATGCTAAAAATTCACGACCGGGTGAAAGTTATAGTTAATTTTACAAAGAAACCGCATACGATTTTATAATATATTTTATCTTTTATAAATAAAAATCTTTACTCGAAATTTTATTTTCCCACAAGTCCATTTCTTTACACATTTTGTTTATTTTAGTTTGCCCGGAAATATCAGCGACACATGAGTGCAATTTCTGTCAGAAAATTTGTGTTCTTTGAAAATAGTATATCTACTTAATAATTGCTTGGCCTTGATTTATATATATATATATATATATATATATATATATATATTTGTCTTCTATTTTATTGCTTGTCTATATGAATACTTGTTCTCCCAAAATTTCCATCATACACATATTACACATAAACAGGTACTTTTCGAACCAAATTGGAATCAACAAAAGAACCTCTGGCCTAGTGAACACTTCATTTAAGTGGCAGCTTGAAAATCATGAAATTTATTTGCAATTCCAACAAGAAAAGAAATCACTGAAAATAAATCTTGCACATCTTACCAATTATGTCCTCTCACAGAAATGTTCTTCATATTTTTTAAAAATATTAAATAATATTTTATCTGCTAGAACCTTCAGTTTTTCAATGCAGAATGCTAACTGTTTATCACCAGCAGAAATAAATCAATACAATAACTTAAAGTTTTAAAATTACGCCCTTTATAAAAAAATCAAATATATTTTAAAAAAAAAATTCAAAGTAATCGCACAACAACCGCAACACAAAGTCAGACACGCGAATCTGAATTGTATGCCGAGGCACAGAACCGCCGCGAGCGATAAACAAAGAAAGTCTGAATCCAACGCAAAAAATACACAAATAAAAAAGTAATATTGGCCTATGAGTGTAAGACGTTAACGGCGTTAATATGAAGTCGACAACAACGTATAAACAATATCAGTGTAGATCGCAGACGCAAATACATTAAAGTACCGCCGCGCAACAACCGACAACGTTGAACGACTGAGTGCAACTGAAATTGAAAACAAAGAAGAGAACAGAAAAACAAAACTATTTTGCAATGTTATCACAAATTATATTGGTGGCCAGACACAAAGCCCACTTTGCACATGGCGATAAGCGCCCCGATATAAGGAAGCTGACTAATATTTATTGACATGGTGGCTAACTATACCGCAAAAGGGACCAACGACATATAACGTCATTTAATGCCATTGGGTGGATCGTTTTTTATCTAAATGCAAGTGCCTAGCAACTGTACTCAACTCAATCATAAAACAACAACATAATTGTGGTGATTAAATAAAGATAAAAAAAAAAATTGCTACAACAAACAGCAAAAAGTTGTTGATGTCGAGTTAAGTGAGTTCGCGTAATGAGTCTAAACACGTGTTTCCATTGCTGCTGTTCAATGGCACTGGCACGAAATCAGCCAACATGTTTACCGAGTTTCTGTACTGTCTAGGAGTCTGTCTGAAATAAATTACAATAATTTTGTAATTTATGATTGCTGTCGTTCGTCTAATGCGCCACAAGTTGATAAAAAAAAACCATGTCTTGGTCACTTTTATTACCGTAGATACTCATGTTGTTACTTAGTATAGTTTCTTTTTTTTTGGATTTTTGTTGACAACTGGTTTTTTTTGTTTGTTTGATTTGCTTTTGTATCGCAAGCAATATTATTGCATATGGTATTGCTTTTTAATTAGAAATGTTATAAAAATAAAACGAAATTGCGCTCAAGGTTCAATAACTAGAACTTTGATATTGGAAGTGTTTGAAAAAATAAGTTAAAAGTCGTGAATCAATTGCTTTAGAATCTAAGAAAGAGAGAAATTCACATCAACATTTCTAGTCTAGGAGTCCGGGTCCGTCAAACATTACATATTTAAAAATATACCAAATGTTTCTGAAATGTAGAATTAGTATGTGTACTATGTATGTATATTATCGATGTCGATGGCCAACTTTCAGATACCATGAACTATAGGTGCATACATAGCTATGTAACTATACTTATAGCATAAGTGATGATTTTATATGTGTTACAGAATATCAGTTAAAGTTGATAATCAATATCGCCCAACAGTTTCCTTCTGCTGTTCTGACTGAAAGGCGCTTCAAAGGTCGAAACTTTCATTTTAATAAGTAAGACTTCAAGACAACAAAAATGTTCTTCTTTCATACAATTGACTTTGACAGTATTTGCATATTCACATTAAGTGGGTTTACCTGCTCTCAACTGGGCCAATAATGTATATATTTTTGTTATTTTGCTGCAAGATACAAATGTTTACGAAGAAGCGCACAAAGCACAACATATAATATATAAGAAAAACATTAACAGCGACAACGGCACATAAATAATTTCCAAATCCAAAAACAAACCAAGTCAAAAATTTCGCACAACGCCGTATTTTTATTCCTTAATTTTTTATCTCAACAAAGAACTGTTTTTCTTGTTTTATTTCGATTGCGAACGCGCGAAAAATACGCGAAAATTTGTTTTTTGTTTTTCACAAAAATCACTTTCGATAAACAAAGTTCAATGGCTTTGCACACTGGTGCACACTCGGAAAACAGAGTTCAGTATGAATATGAAAAAATATCACTTTTAAACTTATTTGTATTTTGTTAATTTTTTTTATTTTTGTTCAAGCGCGTCTATAGATTTTTGTAGTATCTTACAGATGCGTAACCGCAATCGCGCGCAACTTTCAGACAACTGAGCTGCACACGCCGCGTTTTGTTTGTTAAAAGCGCTGAACAGCTGTTCATAAACGAACTGAAGCGCAAAAACAAAACAGAAAAAGAACCGAACAATTTTTATACGAAATCTGCGCAAAAGACTCGTAAAACTCGAACTCAAATATTTCGTGTGACTCGCGACGCGTAAATTGATTTGAACGAGTTTTACACGCGGCGACCGCCCCCTCAAAGCTTAGCCTCGACGTCAACGTCAACGTTGCGTCTACGACCAATAAAAATCAAAGCAAAATAAACTGGTCTTAATTAATTCACTATGAAATTGCTTACAAGAAAAAATAAGTATATAAAAACGATGCCAAAAAGTTTACGATCACTTCGAATTTACAGCGATTTTGCATACTCATACGCACCGTGTGTCGACGCTGACGCCCTGTGGCAGAAATTAGTGGCAACAATAATAATAAAATGAGCAAAAAAAATATTTTTGTTATTAAAAATAAATCAACATGCTAATTAAAAGTACAAACAAATCACACCTTAAATCAAAACAATATTTCAAATGTTGCTACCAAAAATAAACGATTTCTTTTTTGTCCTCATACGCAACTTAGATTTTGTTAGATTAGCACATTTTATGAGCGACTTTTTGACGCTTCAATGCTGTGATTTTATAGTTCAAATCATATTATATCAAATGACCAAACATACGTTTGGGTATTTCCAAGACACGAGATCGTTTAATATAAGTGAAAATTCTACAAAGCGGAAAATTGACAGGGCAACGAGAAGCATCGACAGCAACTGTACCAATTTTAAATGAGCACTGTGTAGCTCTCAAGCTGATAAAATATTTTTGTACTTATAATTATACTGAAGCACATACACATTTCCGCTTAATCAGTAAAAAGTACTTCACAATTGTCTTACATCAAAACAAACATGACTTTCACATGGCAACGGCAACTGACATAGAAACAGGTACAGCCCGAAGTAGACACGCGTAGACGTAATCAAGCACATACATGCTTAAGAACCAACAAGCCTAATCAAATCAAAGCCGGTGCCCAATTTACTAATTGTGATATTAAAACCTAATCACTATAAAACTTATACGCAAACCAAAGCTCGATAAGATACGAACGCATGGCACAGTTTTACTTTAGAATGCCGTCAATTGTATTTGTAAAAACCTGGAAGAATTTTTTTGCATTATTGCTTTGCGGAAGTACTTGAAAAATGATGATAATAAACAAAATTCAAACAATTGGACGACTAAGATTGTTAAGGTTTAAAAAAGTATAACATAATAATTACATTTTTGGACTTATTGACATTTTTTGCCTTGTTGAAACAAGATTAACACTTATAACTTTTGTGGTAAATTTAATTACACACAGACACATTACAAGCCAAGTCAATAGTTGCTAAGTTGTTGCCTTTATTATTTGCGCTTAGTAGTGCTTATTTGTCACCATAAAAAGATAGAAGATAAAACAGCTGGCGTGTAAGTGAATGTAGTTGCCATAGTAAAGTAATTGGCCTTCGACAAGTGAATAGCAATCAAAACACTGTTTATGAGTCCACTCAATCACAGACTGAGCAAGTGCAAATTGGCAATCAGTGCAAAGAGTTCAAACGTTGTGCAATCGAATTACTCATATTTCTCATCGTTTCAAGGAATTGCAAACAAACAGATTCAATCATATTTGTGCGCGCCTTTTGTGCATGTGCGCCTTTGTCAACGCCAAGCATTCCAATAACTCTTGGCTTCATCATTGGAAATTTGCTTCACTTAGCAGATTCAACGTGACAATAAACTTACGAAACAGAAGTTTGGTTATGTTATATACTGGACACAAAAAGGACTTGACCAACCAAAGAACATGATACGAGTTTTTAGATAAAAGAAAAGTAATAATTCCCTTTAATTAAAGATAAAAAATAATCGAAATAATGCAATTTGTAATATTATTAACACAGTGTAGAACATATGAGGAAGTTCAACAAAAAGTTCCTATAAATCACAAAAGATGAACGTTTATCACAATTCAATACACAAAACGTTCCATTACATTTGTGTAATTAAAAATTATTTTCCAGCGAAAAACAAAGCTCTCGACTAAAGCTTAACGGTTGTCATGCGAACGCTAATTGAAGCGAGTTGCTGAGAAAATAACTTGAACTGCGCACAAAAACAAAAAAAAAGTAAAAAAATAAAAAAACGTGACACAGTTGGAAATTAATTGATTCGTTGTTTTTATGCTTGTTTTTATCTTCACGATTTTTTTTCTTACTTATATTAATTTTTTTGTTTTGTATGATTTTCGGTGTTTTACCACAGCAAATAATGAAAGACAAGTCAAGCAAATGTGCATAATAACGACAAACAACAAACGGATAACGACAACATTTTGCGAGTTTATTGTATTGCATATCCAAATAAAAATAAAAGCTAAATATATATTTACTTACATATATAAAAATTACAAGGAAAGAATTTCCTTTGTGCTGCACAAGTCAAAGTATTGCCAGCCAGACAGACAGACATACAGACCGACAGACAAAGAAACAAAGAAGCGCAACTTGGGTGAATTAAAGTAATGTAAGAAAATCATAAAATCAGCAAATACGTGAAGGCAATTCATGCCAAACTACGCACGGAAGTAGTTACACTTGGTGAGAGTTCAGTGACCTTATATCTTACTTGTTATAATGTTCTAACTGAAACTAACTGTTTTTGTATGTAAATAAATTTGTTGAATTAATAAATTCTTTTTTTATTTTAATTTATATAAATCAAAATGTTTCTTTCCATATTTCACTGCATTGAAATCAAATAAATTTCAATAAAAAATTCACCACACGATTGTCAAAATAACTATCAACCAAAGCATGCGAAACAGCAACAAAAACTAGCACATAAGTTTTGCAAAAAATGAAAAATGTTACACATGCAAACAATTCTATTACAATAAAAAAAAGAAAATAATCGACCATGCATGATTCATGCGCACAAATGGCACGTTCTATTGGCAATCACTCATACGACGCGTTGCCGGTGCAAATAATTTCATTTCTAGGCATCGCAAAAGTGACAAATTTGTTTGTTTTTTTACAAACTTTTTTTTTGTATTTTTGCTGAACTTATCGACTATTTTAACGAAAGAAATATGTCGAAATGTGCGCGTTTTAAAGGCGTGCTAATTTTTAACACTCACCTTTTTTATGTATTTCGATTTCGTGTTATTTTATTTTGTACTTTTGCGACTATTTTTTATCAGTTGCATAAAAACTCAAGGTGTGCGTCTTAAAATTGTTTATGCAAATAACGGTTTACTGTACACGTGTGTGTGATATATGTCTACATTTAATTTTGTTAGTTTTTTACTTTTTATTGTTCGAACTGCTTTCTTGTACACAACACTTGTTAGACACGAACGAGACGCATGTCTGTCTGTTATGATTTGGCATTATTGTTGTTGTTTTTCAAATGGCATAATGCAGATATATTTTTGTACGCTCCTTCTTTTTGTATATTTTTTTATGCTAATAAAAACACATATACTTAATTTTAGTGTCTGGTTTTTTAACCTATTTTTGCTTGCAAAATGTTTGTAGTATTTTGTTTTGTTGGCAAATGTATTTTTGAAATTTTTTTTTCTTTGTTTCTAATTTAATATTATTCACGTTTGTATATTTTATTTGCTTGTTTTTATTGTTTTGCTTCTGTGAAATACACGCTCACTCAACTCTTTTACTCGCTCGCCTGCTCGTTCGTTCCTTCGTTCTTTGGTACGAATCGATTCGCAACGCTTTATACGCACGCTGCTCGTGCTGCGATCGTTAGCTGTTGCTGCCTGCTCGCGTGACAATTGAAAGCGTTTTGACTTCAAGTTCAACGCGCGTCTTCGGTTATAAACAGCGCAACGCGTTACGAGTTCTTCATTTTGTGGTTCTCAATTCTGCGGGCGCCACATAATTTTTATTATTACTGTTGTTGTTATTGCTATTGTTGTTTTCATTTTCTTTGTTGCCTTGCCTTGCAGCTCGAATGACGCTCTCTTTCGCTTTCAATTGCAGTGAGAGTATTGCCATTTGATACAACGATCGTGCATGCATATGACATTATGGCGTCATTAAGTCTCTGCACCAAAGCATTCGATTGCTTACTCAACTCAAAGTTGAAAATTATAATAGTAACAACAATAATAAAAAAAAAAAAAACAAAGTCACAGATTCAGCGTTTTACTCAATTGCTTTTAATAGCACGAAAATGAGGGTATCCAAACACTTGTCGTGTCAATTGAAACGTTTATGCAATTGCATACAACTGATTAATTAACTAAAGTCCAAATTTTCCATAACATTTCGATTTGAAAGTGTTATTCGATATGCTGCGTCACTGCCGATGCGCTTAAATGACAAATTTAGCATAGACACGTTTCGAAATAGTTGTTGTCACGCCTTGCAGTTTATTGTTTTATTTATTCTTATTGCATGCCTTTTTTTCAAGGTGTGCGATTATCATTTATTGCTCCTTACTATCGGAGAGAAGTCTTAAATGTCTTGTTTTCACAATAGATTTGTCAATATCAACGCCCAAATATGATAAGGTACACGCATTTATCTGTTAAGTGCGTCCCGGCACATTTCATTGCCATGTGGCTTGGATACAACAGTCAATAGTACAGCAACAGACAGCAAAGAAAATAAAGCTACCACGTATTTTTAGACATGAAGGTCATGCAAATTTGTACACATGCGTTTGTGTGGCATAAAGATACTCCAACAATACTTTTTTACTAGCTACTGATCATACAAACAATACAAGTTCAAAATATCTTTCTTAAGCATCTAGATAACTTATCTCAAGTTGAATTGCTTGTTTAGTCTTTGAAGTCATTACCAAAGAATAAACTGATTTCACCTTCGGCACTTTCAAATATCGGCCACAAGTGTTGCCTGCAATTCGTTCAAGTTCAATTCATACACGTTTCTGCAATATTAAGTGCACAAACAAGAGACACAAGTGTGTGTGTGTTTGTGTCAAGCCATTTGCGCATTGATGACCAAAGTTTTATGCGCTCAATAAACTGTGAAGCCGTCATGCGAATCAAAAGCGACAATTTTTTACAATAATCCCCCAATGTGTTTTTATGTAAACACTTCAGTTGTATAAATAAAATCAAATAAACAAAAGAATAAAAAACAAAAAACAAAAAACAAACCATAAGATCACTGATAAGATGTCTCGGAACCACAATGTTCAACGTAGTCATACAAATTGATAAAGCAATTACGCCATGACTGACTTACTCGTTCGTTCGTACATTAGTTAGTTAGTTAGTCAGACAGTCAAGAATGTTGATCGTAAGTTGTAGAACGCTGTAAGAGCGACCAACCGAACCAGACTGGTTGGAGTCAGTTGGAACCACTTTAGGCGCTTAGTATGCGCCCATGCCTAGGAACGTGTTCCTATGTAACTTTTGTGCCGTGCACAACAAAACCAAAAGGGAAAATGTGTCAAAAAATAAAAAGTATAAACAAATCTAAAGTGTCGAGTCTGATGATTATAATCCACTTGAATGTTAAAAAACAATTATACACTAACAATGGCAGATTGTAATTGCCGATAACATCAGAGATGCACGCTTTCAGTTAATGAAAACTGGGGTAAATAAACAAACATGCAATTCTCCACGCAAAGGCAGACTAATGAAAAGATAATTAGACAGACAATTTGGCATTTATTTGGCATAGAGCTGAGATAGAACAATTTAAACGATAAAACATCTCAAAAGTGAAGTTAAGGACTTAACAATCTAATGGTATAAGGTCATCCTTGCCATGCCATTTATTTATCTTACCTATGGCACTTGATAATCTGTAGCTTAAAGTCATCGCACTCAGTGAGAATCAATCTCAAGTAATCAAATATTTTATTTTAAAAGGAAATTAATAATTAAAAGCTGTGCAATAATTTGACACTTTTCAAAACAAATCTACTTTTTGATGATTCGAAATAAATAAATATAAATACAAATTTTCTGCTCATGTCATGTTAACATTAACGAATACCATACTTTCTGGTTCTCATATAGTCAATTCGGTTTCCATTTATATGCGTTCTTACATTCTCTGCTCAACACTTGCCATTCGACAACAAAAATAAGTGCAAATAAATTAAAAAGTAAGAAACATGACATGCCAGAAAAAAAAAGCATAAGCAATTTTTAGCTAAAAAAAGCACACTTTTCATTGGTCAGCAAACATTATCAATAAGCGTGCCACGCCAATTCATTTCAGATGTATCATAATAAACGAAGTCAGACTCGAATGGAAGACGGAATTGAATGAGCTCATGGCTTAAACATAACAACAGCAAAGCGTCGACAAGCTGGCGACGCTCATAACAGATCATGAGCATAACAACATTTCGCTGGGAATATTCCATTAAATGGTGCCAGTAAATAAATTGAACTGAGAATTGGCGGGGACTGCCTGCCAACAGTGACAGCAAAAAGTGTACACACTCAGCAGTAAAATACACTGAAAAAATAAATAAATAAATATAGCATACAAAGCAATCGATCATTAAACATATTGAAAAGTTTTGTGTAGAAATGCAAAAAATTCTTAACCGCTTCAATGTGGCAAAAATCGGTTTACAAAACAAAGACCCGTGTTACGACTACGGCTGTCAATGAAAATGACATCTCCGACGTATGCAAAAATATACATTATAGTTTCAGCGAAACGCGCCGTGATCAGTCGACAACAAACTAACAATAACAGCTGATATAAGAACAACAACAACAAACAAAATTGTAAAAATAACAAAAAAACATGTATAAAAAAAGAAGAGTGTTGTCTGAACTCGTCGCCCATTTAAATAAGCCAGTTCATTTCATAGCGGCATGCTTGCGACGCTTGTGGCGGCGTGAAGAAAGAAAGTCGCAATGGATGTCGGTCGATACGCGAGACGCCACCCAAAGATACTCGCATTCGAAAGATAAACGAACAAACATTCTCTCACACGAACATGTTGTCTCTTGCCGCGCTCTCTCTCGCATTATATCACTTGTCACAACTTTAATTGTCCGCTATTGTTGTAGCCGTTGTTGCTGTTGTTGTATTTATAAATTACGTCAACAATAACATTGTCGATCCTCGGTGCGCGATCACAATTTATGTATTGCTCAAAATGAAATGCGTTCGTTCAATGAACAATTAAAAATGGAAAGCAAACAAACATCGGCATTTAACATTAATTTGTTCATTTAAATATAGCAAATAGTTTTTTATTAAACAAAATTTGTGCACTTTGTTGTTGTTTTTAACAACTTAACAAAAGTGTCGCTTATGAACGACTTTTTTTATCCATCATCTTGTTTCTTTATTTTTCCTTTTCAAGCTTTTGTTGTCGCTCGAGTCAAAAACGTGACTAAAATTATTACCATACGATTTGCATTGTAGGGTATTGTTTATTCGTATGGGTTACTATCGACCTTTGAATCGCTGACGTAACAAAGTTAATCAATAAGGCGAATCATTTCAAACTTTTCCAACTTCTTCTAAACAAATTAGACTTGCATATCTTTTGTGTTTGAAATTTTAATACTTATCTTATTTGTATGAAAACAAGTTCAATGAACTCTTAAGTGTATAAAAGTGTTCAGCAGGCTTCATTATTTTATTGCACTAACTTCGCAATCAATAAGTGTAAAAGTATAAAGAACAAAAACGAAAACAAAAACAAAAAACCTGTTGCGAAAGTCTAAGGTACACAACAAGTTTCAAATTGACAGCGTAAAATTAACATTTACGTCAAGATCGTCTGGTATTCTGAACAGTTTATCGAAGTAACCAAAACTCAAACAACTTTTTGCCGTACAAACTTCAAAATCATTAAAAATTGTTAGTCCAAAACAGAAAAAAAACAGGAAAAAAATGAAATGCGCATAAATAATGAACAAAAAAAATTTTAAAACAAAATCAAATAAAACGTGACAATTTCAAAGATTTATTTATGAACAAAGTATCTTGTTATGCCTTAAGGCGACTAACTCATAAATTCTGTACAGATAAACGAAACACTTTGAAAGCGTTAAATTTTTTCTTTTTTTTTTTCAAAGAACAACCAACGGCTACAACGATAACAATAAGTACTATAACAACAATTGTTATGCACTAATGATTTTTAAACCTTTAAACCATTGAGTTTTTGCAATTATTTCCGGTTCAGTCTGTGAGTTTCTATGTAATTTGTAAATTCATAAATTATAATCCAACCTTTTCTTAGAAATCGTATTATTTTTTTTTATGCTGTTGTATTGTAGTTATTTCACAACTTCATGGGGAAATTGTTTTTGTCGCTTGGCTGAAAAAAGAATACGAATTGCATTTTTGTGAGCAACGCAATTATGACAGTTCGTTTTGATAAGCCTGTTTTTTTTTAAAGGGCGCACTTTTTATAAGTTCAAACTTGTTCAAACTTTTGAACAAGTTTGAACTTGAAGGAAGGTTTGTTTTTTCTGTCTGCTTATCTTCTGTATTTGACGAGCAAGAGAATTCTAATCATAACCAGCTTTTTTTGTTGAGCTTGTAAAAAACAATAATATTAATTTATGAAACAATAAAACTGTATTCATGCACATAGATAATTGTTTAACATTAAATAAGTTGTTGGCATTTTAATCTCAGGTGCACAGGTGCACAAGTTTATATGATCATTTGACAAATGATGAAGGCTTTTTGTTGTTCTATACGAAACTGTACTACAATTAGATTAAATTGTAAGTTTTTTTTGATTAATAGGTATGTCGACAAACAGATAGTTCGATAGAAGGTAAGTTGTGTTGTAGATCTGTTTTCATCACAAACGCTCAGGCTTATAGCGCACATTGTTCTGCACATGGTTAAAGAAAAGGTTCAGCGATTAATTACACCCAAAAGTGACACAAATACATTCTCAATTTTCTAACTTCTATTAAAGCAAAAATTTAAAACCCCATTCCGAAACAATCGACTAAAAAGAAAATAAATAATGAAATTTTTTTATTATTTCTCCAAGCGCAAAAAATTGCAACTGTTCAATTGACGCGCTGCCTGCAACCTGAGATAAAACTCATATAATAGTCAAGAACAATGTGCATTGAACATGCTTCAATGTCAATTGTGCAAAGTTTCGTCGGTTGAAGGAACTTGATAGTGTCACTGCTGTCGTTAGAGCAAAAGTGCAACAAAAGTACTTTCACTGTTTCGACGGCAGCGCAGACAACAAAGCAAAGCTGAAAATATGAGATCAACGCTATTGAAGGATATAATGACAAACACGGCACGTGTTGCAAAACGCTTTGGTATGAAAAAGACAAAAATATGTTTCAATATATGTTGAAGTTCTTGGAAAATATTTGTTTTATTTTTCACCTTTTTCTTTAAAACTTTAATTAGAAAAAGTAAATAAAAAAAATATTTTGAAATTTTCGAGCAATGATTTTTTTTTTAAATTAATAATATATAATTTTCCACATTTTATTATTCTTATTATTTTTACTTCTTTATCTCTTTTTTAATATACACTTTGAAATGTTTGCAATAAATAAAAAACCATGTATACAAATTTTAAGAAATTAAAAAAAAGATTCAATCAAAACTTACTTCATATTTTTGGCAAATATTTCACACAAAAATTCGCACATACAAATTGTTCCTTTTTATTAGTTAAATGCTAAATAAAGAAACATCGCGCACTTTAATATTTCATAAATTTTTATCGTTTTTTTTATTTCACGGTCATCTATTTTCGTAAGGATATTTTTTCCGATTTATGTTTTAATAATTCAGTGAGTAATGAGTGAAGTGTTGCACTTTTGCAACAATTGCTTTCAATTAATAACAATAAATGCGCTTTGCACAATTGTGTATTTTTAAATACATACATATATTTTTCTGCAATATATGTGTATGTGCTCTGTTTGTCTTTAATTTGTTTAACTTTTTATGAACAATAAACTATTTTTAAGCAAAAAATTTTCCGTTTGAAACTTAAGTAAAACACAACAAATAAATGAAGAAACTTTGCTGTCGCCACGCGATTTTTCAATACTTTTGCAATTTATTTTAAATGTTGTTTTTGCTATTTTGAAAATTGTATTTATTTATTTAACAATTCGCCTTCAAATTGGTTTACTTAGTTTTTTTTTTATATGCCAATGCCGTTGTCTCGTATTCGTCTGTCTCAGCTTTGCGAACGTATTCGAGCGACTGGCGGCTTTTCTTGTTCTAGTCATCTTGTAGTCGACACAGTTCCTTTGCAGGTATTGCAGTCGCAGCAGCAGCAATAGCAACAAAAACAACAAACACGAGCACAGCAACATTAAAATAATAATAACAACAACAACAAACGAGACATGTCGACCATGACTTTGAAAAACAGTAAAATGCAAAACGCACAAAAAAATGCACAAAGCGAATCTAAAGAACATCACAAAAAAATTAATCCCACTTCTCATTTCCTTGTTTTCTTTGTAGCTCTCATTTTTGTTAGCAAATGTAATGATCTCATAATATTTTTTGCTCTCTCTCATATTTATTTACTTGTCGTCAATGACGATCATGTTTGCTTTGCTCTCTTTGCTATTTGTTGCCAGTTTTCTTTGCTTCATGAGTTTTGTTTTTGGTTTCACACACTGCATTGCTTTTTCAATAACGCCGTCTCTATTGCTCACTGCACATGCTTAAATCGAATGCATTTGACTTTGCACACTGTAAAATTGACTTAATTAAGTCAACAAATAATTTGAATACCAATAATTTAGCATTAAAAATGTTTAACTTAATTAATCATTCACTCAGCTGACTTTAATTAGAAAGTTGTTTGTTTCACGAGTTTTATTTATTAAGTTCATAATCGAGTTAATTGATTTATCGAGTGTTTTGTTTGCTTAAGAGTTATGAAAGCTGTTCCGTGCAAACAAATTTTTGATTTCTTATAAAATTTTTTTTTTTTTAAGTGTACACGTGAATGAAAGACCATAAATGATGTACCGCTAGTCCATTTGAGCTTGTAAGCAAAGCATGAAATATTTTTTTTTTTTTCGTTTTATTATTTTTTATGCAATATTTGCGGACATTACAGCATGCAAATGCAAAAAACTAAGCGTGGGAGTGCCGCTATGCAAGAAAGAGAGAGAAAATCAAAGCAAATAAATTTATGCACTGAGGTCGCAGTATGTGTTGAATGAAATCAAATCAAATTAATTAAAGTGCTTAAATTATTTTGTTTGCTTACCAAATTAAACCGGTTTAATTTGTTTACTGTTGCCGTTGTTTCATGCAATAATAAATAAAAAACAAAAGCAGAGCGGCGTTTGACGTTGTTTTTCTTTGCGAGAATTGTTTTTGATTTACGATTTCATGTGTTGATGTTCTTTTCTGTTTCTGTTTTTGATTTTTTTTACTTTCTATTATTTTGTGTTTTTTTTTTCTTGTCGCGTGTGAGATTTACGTTAATAGGTGACAACCTTCGCAATTTGATTACACATTTGCATGCAAGCAATGCGCAGAATCTGCCGGCGACCAAAAAATCTGCCGATTTCCTCGCTTTGATTTGCACACTCTCTCACTCCCTCTCTTTCGCACTCACCTGCAACAGCGATTAAATCAATGTTAAGGCCGTGCAAGCTGCAAAGCATTGCAACAAACTAACAAATCTTATGAAATAAGAATTTTTATATTTTCCTTTTATTTTTATACAAATACTATTTAAATGTATTAGAAATGTAAATTCATAACGACTTTTCTTATGCCAAAAATAGCAATCGAATTCATTTAATCAATTATGGCAACCTTAATTTCGTTTACATTTTATTTCAGTGATTAATTAAAACGATTGCCGTTTTCAAAAATTTGCCAACACGTTTCGCCATTAAACAAAAATAAACAATTTAGTCTAAAACTGTTTTTTGTATAAAAAGCCAAACAACAACAAGTTAAGTCTCTTGCTCTGATAACTCACTTATAGAAACATTTCTCACACCCTTGGGTTGCCCCTAATGACGCCCTGTTGGCGCCCGCACGTCTGTAATTCTTTTGATAAGCTGATAAGCTTTGAGGCGTTGACTTGTTGCGTCAAGTTTGTCTTATCAGCTCAACTCATTTCGGATCTATGTATAATAATGACTCATTAAATTAAATCAATCACAATTGTTGAGGTTTTTTGTTTTCCGATTTGCGACTCACACTTGAAGTCATTAGATTTCACTAGAGTTGTGACAAAATACTTTTCAATAAAATACAAAATACTTTTTAAAAAAAGTTCTTAAGTTCAAAATCCGCAAATACGTATTTTTTATTTTGTATTTGTATTTTAAATACAAGTATTTCAAATATGTCACAGCTCTGCTGCTGTGACTCACAGCACAATGACAACATCGACTTTTAAATATTTATTGAATTAATTAATTGTATTATTAAAAGTATTTTGTATTTTATTGAAAAGTATTTTGTCACAACTCTAGATTTCACTTAAATAAGATTTATTCGAAAGAACATTATCACAGATTGTATTGTAATTGTCACAAGAAAGTTTTCTTTGAAAGATCTCCAACGGAAGTTAGGTAGCGTAAATTATCAAGGATCTTACAAAGTAATTTATATAATGAACATAATAATTGATCAAATAATAAAGTTATCTCCATCATTGGGAGCAAATGACAAAACTTGTTTGATATTACTCGTGTAGACCAGCTGTCAAGACTCATCTGAGCGCACAAACGGAAAAGTCACTGTTGTATTAAAACATCTAGTGGCATTAAAGTAAACTGCTTGTTTCAGTTAACAAAAGCCTATTTGACAAAACAATTTACTTCAAGCAAAGAAAAAAAAAGAAGCGAATAAAAACTCATGACGTTAATGCACTCACGACTGAGCATTAATTCAGTTTAGATTTGACTTGCAAACATGTCTTCCACAGACTTCTGTCACATTCAACTAACAAGTTGACATTTACATTGCATAAGGAAAATATATTTATAAAATAAAGTAGAAAAAAGTACAACAACAACAAACAACATGTTTACCATTGAAAACCTTTGCTCGTCATTCCCATTTAATGTTATTTTCATCTCGCTTGAGCTCGTCGGCGGGCGTCGGTGGGCGGTAACGAAACGCCTCCTGCGTCACACGAACGCAACAATTTTCAAAATCACAAATTTATGTAAACGTCAACAGAAGCCACACAGAGATCAAGCATAAAAACAAAAACAAATTTAACAAATATGAAAAAATATATTACAAACTAATAATTTCTCATAACACATGCAACAAACGCCGCCGAAACATGTTCAAGCGAAGAAGAAGCACTAAGACTGTGAATGATTCACTTATTTATGTTCGAGTGTGTGTGAAAATAAATATAAGTATATGTAAATTAGAATTATTATTCAAACCTTTCCGGGCGGCACCCGCCACCCCTTTGCCCAAAAGACCAAGTACGACGACTCGCGGCACACGCGAATTGCGTGTTGAACATCGAATGTCCTTGAAAGACTATTTTTAGCACCAAACAAATTCAACACACACATACATACACACACACATATTCATATAAATGAAGTGTGTCTTGTCTGTCCATCTGTCTGTCTGTTAACGCCTTTAGGGTTTGAGACACATGTCTCTCCGCCATCATTCTTTGCCAAAGTTGTCTTTTATTTCCTTTTGCAATTCTCACTTTTCTATTGTTGATTTTAATGATTTATGTTTTTCGATTTGCTTTTTTGTTTTTGTTTTTTATTACCAAATTGATTGCCGTTAAATGTTGATTTGTTGTTGTCATTTGGGGGTTTCTTTTTGATTTAAATTTTTGTTGTCTGACATATTGAATTACTTTTGTTGTTTTTGGGTCATTGTCGCTCCTTTTGGCATTCCGTCTGAAAAATTTTCCACGCTAAAACAAAAACAACTTGTTATTGTACAATACAAAGTACGTCAGTCTGACACAATTTAATTAATATTTCATTTATAACTTTGCTAAAAGTTTCTCAAGTTGCGCAAAGTTGCTTTAATGGGGGAAATATTAATAATTAACACAATTGTAAAAAAAAAGAAGATTTCTTCGAACTTAAGCTTCATGTCAATGATTTGTGATTCATAGATCTTTTTTATTTCGAAGGTTAGAAAGCAAAAAGTATTATCTTCATTGCTGTCACAACAAATCCAATCAATATCAAAATTACTGAGTTCAATGAAAAGGATATTCTTATTTTTTCGATTTTCTTGCGTGTTTTTCATTTAAACTCTCGTACATTGACAGAAATTCCATGAAATTTAACATTTTTGTGATAATTATTCAAGAATGTAAAAACAAAAATTAGCGAATCTCAACCGGAAGTGCTGAAATACCCTCAAATACACATGCATTTTTGCAAAAGTATTGAAATTTTATCAAACTTCTGATATGAAAGAATTCCTGAACTCATTTGTTTTACAAAATCAGTGTGATATGAAGGAAACATCAAAGGTACTTTAAAAGTACTCTGATACTTTTAACTTTACTAAATATATAAGTACAAAAGGAAATCATTACTTTTGAAAAATCATTTTTTATCTCACAGAAATGTATCTGTAACAAGGTCAATTCAAGGCGCCTTGCAAACATTTTATACGCAACTGAAACACTTCAAAAATGTTAAGAACTTACATACAAAGAACAGAGCAGAAAGAGCAACCAAGCGCACAGCAAAGTATCTGACCTCAATACGGCAGTCGTTGGCCGCATTAAAAATAAGTCAAGGCGCTAAAATATCTTCATTATTGACAGTCGTCAGCCGTCCGCCGTTGACCGGCCAACCAATCGACCGAAAAATTTCCGCTTGTCTTGCACGCTTTCACTTCAATGACATCATACAATCGACGCGACGATGCCGTCAAGGCTTATTTTCTGTACATTAGCCATGTGCGTTGATAAGAAAGTTTTGGCTTAAGTGTTCCAATCAGTCACACACGCCCACTTATAGGCACATGTGTATTTCATTTGTTTGTGTTGAGTTCATTATAAGCACGCAAAATCACTGCTAAACAAAAGACACGTGAGACAACACAAACACGTTCCAAGTTCATTATCTATTTTTTTTTGTTTGGCGTTCTTCTATTTTTGGAATTTTAATATGAAAATCCTTTGTAGTTTGCTGCATCAACCTTTCAAATATGATTCATTGTGGGAATTTCTTGCAGCTCATGACAAGTTAATTGCATTGATTAATTTACTAATTAACTTTATTCATTTTTTATTATTATATCACCGACATTTGTGAACTTTTACTTTGGCGAAATCTGTTATTATTTATATAATATTTTTTATTATTTGTTATTATATTTTTCTCGATTTTTTATTCATTACTTGTCTCGAGTGAATCATATGTGTTGGTTTTAGCACCTCATGCAGGCAGTCAAGCGCAAATAATCTGTCTAGGAAACAAAATTAGTGCGACGCAACGCCCTCGAAAAGAGGGTACAGCTAAGACGCAAAATAGGTGAAAAAGTGGAGAAGACATTTTTGTCAGTGTGAAAAATTCAGCATAATTTGTTGATTTTCACGCGCGCAAAAAATATGTGTGAAATGAATCGATTTTATTACAGATTTATTTGTTTTCTTAGATGTTTTGTAATAATTGGAAATGTCAAGACAAGAAATTGCTACGCTAATTGAAATATTATTATTAAGTATACGCCACGTGTGCTTAGAAAATTTCGAAAAGGAAAATTTTTTTGTTTCATTAATAAGAAATGTCATAAAAACTTGAAAAATATTATTTAAATTTGTTAAATCTTTAGAGAAAAGAATTTAGTGCTGTCAAAGCAACGGACAAGATTTCATAAATGTTTAACAAATGTATGTTGAACAAACATATTCTATTTCAAAATGTTCATGTCATATTTTAATACACATTAATTCTCTACGGAGTCATTTTACACAAACACACATTTTGAATAGCACACAAAAATAGCAACGCTTGTATGAGAATAGTTAAACTTTACTTAAAACACACACACACACTTGCACATCTGTCCACAGTTCAAGTGCCGCTGTATGCCGGTAATGCCGTACCACGATTCGTATACGTAATACGAGCCCACAGAGGTTACCGGCGTCTGTTTGTGTTCCGGTTGGGACAATCGCAATGCGGCAAGTTCACATAAACGACACAAACAATTAAACAGACATACATAAATGCAAACTGACATGTCGCATGACATTCTGCGGCGACATTATTAAACGAAAAAAAAAAGAAAATCATAATGAATAAACTTTGTTCTTTCACTGACATTTTTAATGACAATAATGAATGTCATGTTAAATCAATAAAAGTAGAAGATGTGCATACAAAGACAAGACAAAGAGAAAATTGCCTGAAAAATCACAAAAGGAAAATAAAGTACTTTAATAACAGTTCAAGGCAACATGAATTGTCATTTCTGGTCACGAACAATGCCAAAAGTGTGCGAGCGAGTGCGAGGTAGTGAGACAGAAGGTGGGATAGGAAGACTGTATGCAAATAAGAGAAAAGCGCATTCAGAAAATTGGCTCCTACGGCGAAATTAGCTAAGATTATCAAAGCAGACAAAGTATTCGCTAGTTTAATAGCGCTTATATGTTCTACACACGCTTATGTCGACACTCCTCCGACGCATGCAATGCAGAGACCAACGCACTGCATGTGCCAATTGGATTGAGTCAAAAGGCAAAACAAAGACAAGCAAATTGCTTCCTTGATGTTTTTTTACACACACATATACATATATACATATGTATCTAATTGGACAGATAGGAAAATAGATAGTTAGATTGCCAGACAAATAAATAGATAAAAATAAAGTCATATACGCGTAGATACATTTAAAAAGGAAGATACATACTTAAGCAGACAGATTTAAAATATATAAATATTTGAAAACATAGAAAGATGATATAAGTTTACATAGTAATACAAACTTAATTGATATCTACACATCAGCATACTTATATAGATGATATCTATATATCTTTCTGCGTATTCGTTTATCTAAACAGTCAAAAAGCTCAAACAAATATAAGATCTCTATAAAACTTGGATTCTCAAAATGAAAATTTGCATTTTTTTTCACAACTTTAACGAAAAACGAGTTCTCAGTGCTGGGCCACCCCAATAAGAGCAAAGGCTGCACGCACCCCCAAACCAACGTAAACAACCCAACCAAACCAATAAGAGAACTTTTACTCCAAACAAAAATCAATAACTTCATGTTGCACTTCAAGCCAAGCAACAACTTCACAAAATTAATGTTTTTTCCACTCAAGATTTCATTTTGGCCAATTTATTTTACTCAATTTCAATTAAGCGACCATAAATATAATAATACTTTCGTCACTTACATTTTGCCGCGTTCATTGGCCGTTTACATTGTTTTTTATTGTTTGTTTTCTTGGTTCGTTTTATTTTCCACAACGTTGATTTCCGCCTTGGGCAGTAAACACTAACCGGAAAATGACTGGTCTCTCCTTGCACAAATTACCACGGCGTCTACGACAACGACAACTACGACAACGGCGACTAAACGCCGACGACGCAAGTTTTTCCGCTATGCCTTAACACTTTGCGCGTTTATTAAATGCAATTTCATTGTCAGTGTTTACACAAGAAATCCGTAAAGCCAACTGAATCGACTGAACGTTGAGCAACTACAATCGGATAATGCGGCAAGCGAATGCGGCCAAGTGCGACGTCAGCGGTGGCAATGGCGGCGGCGGCGGTGGCGGCAAAATGAAATCAGCTGCCAAAACTCATGCGTCGAAATACACTCGATGTATATGTGTATTTCTGTACGTGTATAGGTATGTAAATACAACAACACTCACCGCCATAACATAGGAAACAACTTGGCTTTTCATATTCCTTCTTTGCCTTTCTCAACTGACGTCATAACATTTGACATGCGCGCTTTCAACGCTCATTGCAGTACGGCGGCGTCATTAAATTCTGTACATGCTGGCTCGCTCGCTCATTCTTTCGCATGTACACTCATTGCAAGAGTACACGAGTGCAAGCACAACAACACAAATGCGAAAAGTTGAAATCACTCAAAGAAAAACAAATACACTTGGACATTTGTTCTCTCGCTCGTTCGTTCGTTTGTTTGCTATTTCGCTCGTTTGGTTTTTTTTATTCATACAATTGGCGTCATGAGTGGTGCGTGCGTTCATGAACGGCAAAGTAGTATTCTAATTGCATGCTTGTTGCGCGCTATCTCCTTGTATTCGAAAAGCGCGTGGTCTCTTTCGCTCCTTTCATTAGGTTGCACGTTCAGCGTCCTGTTATCCTAAGCGACAATTGTATTTGCGCTACACTTAGTAGTGTGGGCTTATTACAATTGCTACTAATAAAAAGTGGTCTCTTTCCGATGAGATGCGTTTGAAATAGAGTAGATAACCGATTATCCGGATCAGCCGAAGCCAGAGGTATTCCGTTTAATCAAAAATCCGGATATTTTAGACTTTCAAAGCAAAACTTTAACAAAAATAAAGGACACCAAGGGCTTTCACGCCAGTCGGTTAACGTAGTAACGTATCAAAAATTTAACTTCTGTTGAATCGGGGGTTAATTTGTTAAAAACAGCAAAAGCCAATTTTTAGATACATTCTATAAAGTATAGACGTTCTTTATCATGAATTAATTATAAAATGAAGACTTTATTGGGTCAGTTTTCTCAACATAGCATTGGTAAAAATTAATATTTTCATATTTATACGTTAACCGATTCGGCGTGAAAGGACTTTAGCCTATCAGATAGCATGAACACAGTCAAAGACGGGAATTAACTCGACGGAAGTAGTTTTCTGTCTCCGTAAAAACAAATTTTTCAATCGTCAATTAGAGTCGCAACTAATGACTCCGGATAATCGAATAACCGAGGTCCGGATAATCGAGTTTTCAACGTATAATATTTAAATTTTTAAAGCATACTTTTGAACAAGTGACAGTGTTGCCAGTTCATAAGTAAAAATGGCTGTTGTTAAAACACAAAGCAGTTGTAAAAGAAGCTGACTCAAGATAATGGCATCTAAGAAATGCGGAAATCGCAGCGAACATTCATGTTGTCAATCACCAGGATACGTGAGTTCTGCATTGTTTCACTCATGTTCGCCGCTTTTACTGTGTTTTTATTATTTGTGTAGTGGCCGTATAGTTCACATATGGGTCTCCCAATTTCTCATTTTGACTCTGTTCAAAAATGTTTGCAAATATGCAATTTGGTTAATTATACGATAAATAACGATAACACAAACTCATCGCTTATATGCAACATTGCAACAATCCAATAAAAATTTAACTTCGAGATTGAAGACAAAAGTTGTAATGTTTAGTATATTCACATATATTTTTTATTCACACAACATTCATAATTTGCATAATTTCTTAAAATCATACAACAATTTAACTAATTAATTTGAAGCGCCTAAATTATTCATAAGAGCATTTAAATTTAAACGAAATGAGTTTTGTGTATGCCGAAAAGATCAGCATAAATATAAAATTGGCACACCATAGAGCGCATATTTACAAATGTGGTAATAAATAAAATTTAATAATTAACTAATTACATTTTGATTTGTTGTCAAAGAAATTAACATAATGTATTTCATTACAAATTAAATTCATAACAATATCAAATACTAAAGCACAGCTTAGGACATGAATAGGAACTTAGAAAAAAGAACCACAATTCAAATTATATTAATTTTTCAACTTAAAAACTATCATTCGAATTAAGCAAATTAAAGCAACTGAGAAATATGTTAACAAATATCTTATATAGTCATAGATCAATAAGATCATTAGTCTTGTGTTATCTAACTTTGTGCTTTTAAGTCAGCTTTTGGAAAGGCACACAGATGAACAGTTAAGAGATTATAAAAAATAGTTCAATATCTATAAAGGTGAATGAATAGATACAAGTTGAACACACAAGAGACAAGCAAATTAGCTGCAGTACCACACTCAACAGCGAGTGAAAGATGAAGGAAAAAGTCTTCAACGTTTATGAGTTTTGGCTTAGACAGTTTTAGAAAACTGCAAGCTTTGAGATTTAACAATTTGTGTGATAACAAAACTGTAATTTTTCCAAACTTTCTGACTTAAATATTAAGCATATAACACTAAAGTGGCGGCAAATTGCATAGAGAGTTTAATCAAGCGACGTCGCCCGAAATGCCCGTTATCGTATCATCGCCGTGTATAATCAAATCCATTTGTGACTGTGACAAATTACCGCTAAGCAATTTCTCAATTTTAATTAACTTTTCATTCGGTTCATTTACAGCTGCTGCACTATCGGGCGAAGTTACGTCTGATGGACGCAAGGATGAGCTGCGTTTGAGTCGCTCTGTAATACAAACAAAATATATAAGCTTACGAAAGAAAGATAATTAATTACGGTTAACAACAACTTACCGGTATGTGCACGTTTCGCCTCCTGTTCGATAATAATCTCATTGGTGATGTAAACTTCACGACGTATTTGATCACGCAGTTCAACGCTCATATCGGGTATGCACCAACGTACAAGTATCATGACTAAGGCGACAAAATTCTGTAAAGTGACGAAAACAAAAATTAATGAAATATGTTTTAGTAAAGAAAATATAAACAAGTATTTCATCAGCAGCAAGCAACAAACAACAAACAAAAACTAACAAATGGTCATTGCTTTAAATTTGGGTCATTAGCTTTAGTACCTCCTCCCTTTCACTTTCAATCCACCCCTCCGCTCTTTAAGAAGCCCACAAAGTGTTAAAATAACTCTTGACCGAATTTGAAGCTTTTTCAAAATGTTTTTGTATTTGAAATGTAAATCATTTGTATAAGTTCATTCACAGACAAAACACACACAGCACAACATATTGCCAGTGCAACAACAGATAAAGATACAGGAGGCATTTAATTCGAAGGCGACAAGTGTTAGCCTCAACCCTAATAGGCGACGTATTAATGTCACTTGTCTAAGTAGCCAATTAACCTTTTTTTTTTGTGTTCACTCTTTTTGTTCTCATCTTTTTGCCGTACAATTTAATGCACTTTTGCTCGAATTTGTTAACGTCAAAAGCAAAATGGCAAACACATTACAAAGAATGCCAAGTATCTGTGCCGAGCAAACGTTTTAATTTAGTAGCGCAGCGTGTTTCATAGCGGCAACAACGTGTCATCAATAACCAAGCGATTAAGGATACTGCAAACTGCACTTGAAAAAACGAAGCATTCATTTTAAAATACAACAGAAAAGATACAAGTAAAATGAAACGTTTCGCGTGTTTGAATTTGCGCGGCACCGCTTTGTGCATTGCTGGCTTCGATATTCTGTTTGCCGTTTCCACATTATCCTTGTGCAGCTATAATCTGTACAATGACTTTATCTACATGACACAATGGCAACAGGACGATGTGCAAGTCCTGACGCCATTCAGCACATTTATTGCGACTTTGGGTAAACTAAGCACAAATATAAAATTGCTCATATACAAATAGCCTCTGTTTTCAACACACTCCGCAGTGGATTACATCCTTGTGCATGAATTCTCACAAGCATTTTATATGATTGTCACGGCTACTGTTTGGATTAAGGCGTTGATAAATCTTGTGGTGGCCGGCATACTTATCGATGGCATCAAAAAGGTGAGTGAATTGAAAACAAACGCACTTACAGATGTTTTAACTAGAATCTTAAAAAAGCAACGTCTCATCTGTATTGCCCCATGGATAATCAATACGAGCGTCTCGATGGCCATTGAAATTGCCATATACATCATAAAAACTCTTTACTTAAACGACTAATCGATCTATCATTAGTGCTGAATGCGCTCTTCACGTTCGGCATTTATGCGCTCTACCGAATGTATAAGACGGCAACAAATGAGAATCGCACGCTGCAGGAGAGCATCGTGGAGACTGCGGGTATGTTTCAACATGTCAAAGTCTAAAATATGAAACTAAATAATTTACTATGTGTGCTAAACAATTACGATATTGATGAATTTTTTGTCTTGTAACGCAATTTAGAAAGGAAGCTTGTTTAAATGGTAAAAAAACATGTTGGCAAAGTGATTGCAAAACCACTTATAATTACTAAAATAAAATATATTATAAAACATAAACAGAAACATATTTTTTTATTTACCTCAAATACAACAACGAAGCCAAGACGACATGCCAAAATTATGTAAAACATATTACTGAGTTCGTACTCATGCTTTGATCCTGGCGGCTCACGAAAGTCGGTGTATCTGTGTAATTGTTTGTAAAAAGAGTTGAATAATTTATGTTTTTTTTTCCTTTTTAATTTTAAAACAACGCACTTGCATATTGTCTCGTTCAAGTTACTACTAATGGCCAACTGTTTAAGCGTTGTTGAATTGGATATGAGATATTTGGAGAGAGTAAAATCGAGATAACCATCCAAGGTGCCATTTTGTGATTTAATTGAGCGATAGACCATGCGCGGTATCATGTCCGATGTAAAGGCGATTATGAAGCCCTGCATATTGTCATAAAAAATCAAACTGATTAACAAAGGCAAAAGGAATAATAACAGAACCAACTTACATTTGTAATGACGCTAAGTTTGCCAATGCAGTCAAGTATGCGATACCAGACGCCAATGTCACGCACACGTTGCGACACGGGTCGCTTGTGATGCTTCAGCAATTTACGCGCATCCAAACGCATCTCAAGTATATTGTTTAACAATGCAAAGAACGGCGCCAGTGGAAAGGCCGCAACGAAGATGGTAACAAAACCATATTGTAAAACCATTTCCAAATACTCGGGAAACAAACTGCGCGGACCCCAATCAAGCAATTTGAAATCCCGCATCCAACGTTCGTCTTTGACTTTATCAGACTTATGCGCACTGTTGAAAAGTCGTGAGATGCCAACTTGTATGGCTTGCACCTTACGCCAAAACATGGGCATTATGACCTCAAGTATTGTATTGAAGGCTTGCTTGCCAATCATAATGATGCCAAGTTGTATGCACAGCTCGGTCAGACAACCGCCGGAAGAACACTGTGTGATAAAGTGGAGAGTGGGTCAAATGATTTAAATAAAAGTTTAAATGTTTAGAATTTACCTCTTCCTGTCGATAATCAAACAATTTGTTATACTGTCCCGGATGTCCCACAAACTTGCCCTTGAAGAAAGCGATATAAAATATCGATGCATAATAGTTGACAAATTGTAACAAATAAATCTTTAACGTTAATGAATCGTCAAATTGCGTTTGCGTCCGCCACAACTCCAGTTCGGTGAGATACTCGGCAAGATGATTGTATAACTATTTTAGGTGAAGAAAAACGTTAAAAAAGGAATCATACCTTCAACAATAATTAAAAACTTACATAATTAAGTACGAAGAGAAAACAGAGATTGACAAAGGCAGCCAGAGCTGAGGATAAGACCATAGCGTTTGATGTTGTCATTTTGTCGCCCACTTTAAAAATCGCCAACATGGACATACGATAGATGACAACAGCCACGAGCGCAACAAAAGCCAAGGCGACCAACAACAGCACAACGGAAAAACTGAGCACGGTCGCTGGGAATTTCATGCGCCAAAATGGCACTGTTGGTTCTTTTATATTTGTGACATAATCCGTACGCGTTGGCGGTATGTGTTCAAGTCGTGCCAAATACTGTGGCCGCGGGTGCTCCTCGTGCACATCAAAACCGGTAAGATCCCAGCGATGCGTTATCTCGGCGGAATAACGTTTCCATAATTCAAGAAACAACGCTGCCCAAAAAGACATAAAGACGGCGAAAAATACCGTGCTTGGATTATCAATGAGGTATGTTACTTTTGCATAGACACAAGTCTCTTTCAGGTCCCAGAAATTACACCACTCACAGAGTGGACACATTGTGACAGTCGTGTTTGGACGTAGGCATATATCCTTACTGAAATCAACCATAAATTATCAATATTTGTTGCCGGTGGTATGTCTAAGAGTGTGTCAACTTACGCAGGCACAAAGTTGTCAAGTGTTGTCCATGAGTACAAAAAACAAATGACGCCAACAATGGAGGCCAAGAGCAGCATATAGGTGTAGTAGCCAAGCCAAGCGAAATATAGACCTGTTAGTTGATTTTTAACGGTATTATATTGTACATTTTAGGCAATTAAACACTTTTAGATACCAATTTTAACGCCAAAGTACTCTTTAATATCGTCCAAAGGCTGGTAGCGATACCACTTCGGTATGGAGGCCCAATGATGATAGAGCAGCTCACGCATTGTGCCCGTCTCATCGATTTCGCCCTGAGCGCGAAAAAAACAAACAAGAAATAGTTTTGAAAACTACAAAACCAGTACACAAGTCTACTTACGTCATGCAAAGGATATGCGGAACAATAGACATATTCTGCTATTAAGCGTTCAATGCCAAATGCATTTTCATCTTTGCGCTTCGATGGAAAACGCTGACGATCCAAAATGAATTCCACAATACGTGAACGCACAGCGGTGGTAAAGAAGCACTCTTGACGTATATCGAATCTGTTGTCAGACAAACAAGTACAATTTAGTAAGCAAATTATTTTAGTTGTAGTTGTTATTGTTATTGTTGTTTCGACTTACAAGTATTCCTTATCGCGACTGTAGATTGCCGTAAAGCGATGAGCACGCGGCGGAAACACATTTTCATCGACGTATATGTGTTTGAGAAAGAAACGACAAACGCTCTTGAGACCACTGAAGATGCTCTTTGTCGAGCGATTGACCGCAGACATGCCCGGTATCTATCATTGAGTATGAAAATAAATAAGTTATAATTAAATACTAAAATTATTATTAACATTTGTTAAGCTTTATGCAATGCAGGCGAAGCGACTTTTTTATGCCTTGAAATATAAACAGTTTGCCTTTTTCGGCGCATTTTTTGATTGAAGCAATAAATAGTTATTTTAGAGAAGAGTAAATGTAAATCATCATCAAAGGAAAGCAAACAAAATAACTTGTCAAATAAAGCGTTAACTCAAAGCTGTGAGCAATGTTTTTTGAGTTTATAAAACAAAAGGCAATGTGACAGACTTTTGCAATTAATTTCAAACAATAATAGTTTATATTGAAAGAAGGACAATATCACAACAGCTTCCTTAATATCACACTCAGTTATTTGAACATTCGCAGACCTTTTTTGACAGATACTCAGCTGCATTGTGAAGACGTCGGGATTTTTCAAAAATTCTCACATCACAATACAACTAAAAAGTTTGGGGTAAACGTAACGAAAAATATATTAAATTGTAATAAAAGAAAAGTACAAAAAATTACTTAAAATTAAACATTGTTCCAATTTCATATGCTTTTATGTTGTGTAGTTTTAAAATTAAATCTTAAATTGAACGAAAGCCATTCTTATCGCAACTAAAAGCTCAAGATTACTCAATCGTTGTTATCTTTGGAACAATGTTGCATTATTTCAAATACTCTCAACTTTATCTCTAATTCTATCAATTCTTACCTCCTTCATGGGCATACGCAATTTGAGAATTTCCGCATAGCGTCGCAGCACCTCAAGCGGTGCATGTATCTGTAATATAAATGAGTGAGTATCTTATAGGCAACACAGCTTTAATAACAGCAACATTAACAATGACAAACCTTTACAAAATAAATTTGTTCTTTCTCCTTGAGCACACGTTCAATTTCCAGACCTTGATTTGTGAGATTTGTTTCGAAAACACGTCGTTTTTCCTCATTCTCCGTCTCGATTTCTTCATTGGGATTAATCTTATAGGCGAGCACAAAGTCAACGGAACGCGTTTCATCGGCAAAGAAGAGCGATGTATTGAACTCGGATCTTTGGTAGAATTCACGTGGCGCGCTGTATTCGCGTTCATCATAATCGGTGCTATTCACAAGATTCAATTCAGTCATTGGCAACAGAGGCGTACTGGTGGTGTTGTTCGTATTTGTGTTCCCGTTGGGCAGTTGTCGCCGAAGGTGCTCGTCTTCAGGCAGGGGCAGCGTTGAGGCGTCGCTATTATTCAAATGGCTTTGAAATGAAAATGTTGAAAGAAGATTATATTTTTTTTATCTTTATTTATTTACTTATACTTTAAGGCACTTTTTAATGCAGACTTGTTTACATTTAACGTTCTACTGTCAATTTCAACAAGTTGTTTTGCGTTCTGCTTCCTTTCTCTTTGACTGTTGGCGTTTGACTTGTCTATCAGCACATAATTTTGGCACTGTAGAAATTATTTTATACTTTTCTGCTATTCACACATCCAAATTACATTACACGTTGCATGTTCGAATGTTTATTGCATTTATATGTCGTGGCAAATGTCTCCCGCTGGTATACAATTATAAAAAATGTTCATACAAGTCCTGTACTTCTGACCAATCAACAGACCGACGGACATATAATGACGTGTTGAGTTCGCATTAGAAGCAAGCAACAATTTGCTATTTGGGTCAAAGCACTGCGTGTCACCAAAGCACTCCGAAATTGCCAGAAATTGCCCTATTATCCTCATGTCTAGTTAATTTAATTTAAAATTCAAAGCGAGAAACTATCATTACATCGAAGGTTATCAACTAAAAAATATCAAGTCAACCTAAATTATAAGTTAGCAAAATAAGATATGTTTAAAATATGATCAGAGCAAAAGAACTTTATAGCAAATCTAATTGAGGAAAATGCCAACTCTGAATTTATATTTATAACTCAGCACCTAAGTAAACATTTTGCTCACAAACTCAACAATTGTATGAATCAACTTGGGAGAAAAAAAAACCAAACTCATACCACACAATCACCGCTTGACAGATAGTTAGCTATTATTGTTTATGAATCACCATTGTCATCATGAAATTATAAGATACAATTTTACACACAATGTGAATTAAGAAAAGTAAATAAAAAAAAATACAAAACTTTAAAGGCAAAAAAAATTATCAGCAATCAGATTTTTATCATATTTTATCTTGCATTCTTAAGTATATAAATACATTTGTTTAAAGATATGCCAAATTTGTCAGAACACTTTTAATGGAAAATGGAATACATTAGCACAGTTAGAAATTTGATCAATTCTTGAAAAAAAAATATGCTAACAATGAAGAACAAAGAAAAAGAGTCTGTAAATACTTAGTCACAGTCTTATCTCACATGAGTCTGAAATGAGTTTGAAATTGAAAAACATATGTTAATTGCCTTATATTCAGGTCAGTCATATAACAATGAGCGTTGCAATTTGAGTACTATCTACATATACTCCAAAAACAGATAGTACTAGAGAGAGAGTGAGAGAGAGCTTGAAAGAGAGAGAGAGTTTGAAACTGATTTTGAAAAATTTAATCAATAAGTAATGAACACTCAGAAGCCTAAGCAAATTAATTAACTCCTTGTCCTGCCTTTCAATTATGACTCTGAAAAAAGCGAATAATTTACAGTTATGGACAAGAGTCACACGAAAGGCTTGGCTCGAATATTGTTGTGGTTTTGTTATGGATTCAGAATATTTCTAATTAACTTAATGATTGTGATAGAAAAAGTAGTAATTAACTACAACAACAAATTATGAAAATAAAATCAATTTGAATATTAAAGATTAAAAAATAATTTTAAAAGTAACATGATTAGTTCTCTTTTTTTATTAATTATATAAAAATAAGTACAATTTCTACAATATTTGGTTTTAAATTGATTAAATTAACAATTTTTAACTGAAAACAACAAAGACTTCAAAGATAATTCAATATTGCATGCATAAATGTGAGAATTGTTGAGGTCTTTGACACAAATTTTATATATATTTATTTATATGTAGAAATTTCTCATGTACATTTTGCATTGTTTATCATTATTTTTTTATTGATGGTTTCAGAGAAGGCTTTAAGCGCTTAATAGGCTTCACCTTCCGCTTTGTGTTGTATGTGGGTTGACCTTCAAGCGTTGTTATTTGTAAATTAAATTCGTTTTTTTATTTCTTTATTGTAGCACACACAATGGTAAAAGCAATACACAAAAATTATAAATAAACACAAATATGCTTAGATGTATTCTCACTTTTAATCAAGGCCAAAAATTAAATTTATAGTTTGCAGAAAACTGCAATAAACTGTAAATTGTATGCTGTTCACATTTATATAAGCCGCAAACACCAACACTTTCAATATGCTGATAAACAATTTGCAATAAACATTACTGATTATTTGCAAATTGTATTGAAATGGACTAAACAACACTTTTATCAGCTTCCGTTATAAACTGCGACCGGCAAATGGAATAGACTGTTGGAAACACAGCTGATATTCTGGGAATCTTCTTTTTTTACTTATTTAATATAATGTTCACGCGCAGCCAACGCAACGTATGATTAATCATACACAGAAAACAACAAAAATAACAAACAAAAAAATATATATAACAATAAACGTGTTACTTTCAACATACCAACAAAAATATACACAAAACCAAGAAAAAAAGACACGAACAGACGTAAAAAATTTTATAAAACTCGCAGCGCCGATTTCGTATTTAACTAATACACAAAAGAAAAGAAGAAGATAAGCTACAAAAAACCACACACGAACGCGTTGAGCAACTGCCGCGAAATGAATTCCGCCAAAGCAAATCTCGCCGCGAGGCAATGAATGACGAGCAGCCGAAATGATGCCTCCACGTTCACACAGCAAAGAGCGGGAGAGCACGTCTTTGGAGGCGAAAACAATAAATGTTCACGTGCCGTGTTTTCCAACTCTTGCGATCATTGCTCACTTGTTGCGCGCTTCCAGTGGTCAACCGACGTCGTGTCTGGGAGATCACCTTGTTGTTGTTGTCTTCGCACCGGTTTAAATTTCAGTTGAACGCTCTATGTGAGGTTATGTAATTTTGTGGGGTTTTGTTTTTTACGGAGAGAGTAACTCATTGATAATTAGTCTTAAGCGATTATTAATAGCGGAGGGGTTCTAAAACTTCTTCGAAATCAGGAAAAGTTTTGCATGTTTCCAGAACTGTTTATGAAGAACTGTTTCTCATAACAAACTAGCAATTTTGCGGTTTTTCTTTTTAAATTATAAATGATTGTGTAAAAAATAGCATTTAATAATATGTGTACAAGGTTGATTTGGCTTGGTTGAACTATGGAACTGGAAAGCGATGAAAGCTTTAATTTAAAGCGTAAATAAATCTGTAACTATAATCAAACATTAGAAAGAGATCAGCTTTGGATCTTTGAACTTTTCTGAAAATGAAAAAAATATTTTTCCAAGTCACTTAAGCCGGAAACTGAGCGCGCTCTCTTAATTAACGTAATTGCGATTTCCTCAAGTTTTGCTCAATGAACCGCTTTAGTCACTCACCTCTCTTCGGTATATTGTGTTACTGAATCATCTCCAGCATCATCAATTCCGTCGCCCTTGCCGCCTTCACCCCGTTCATGCTGCATAAACAGCGTCGTCTTTGCATTCGGGGAAGTTGACCGCACTACAGGTGAATCACGCTCTCTGCGCTCCCGTGCACGAGCGCTTGCATTCGATCGTTTGCTCAGACGTGCCGGCTTGTATTGACTTCTGTGCTGCTCAATGCGCTGCATCAGTTCCATGTCAAGCGGGGCCAAGGGTGCGCTAAACGGTCGCTCGTACTGAAACACCGGCGTAAGAAGCTTTACGGACTCGGCTTCCGGTTTCACTTGATGAGCATCAGTAGCGACAATTGATAAGTCGTTTCTAGTGTCATGATTTGTCAACTTTTGTCGCGCGTCGGTGTCCAGCTCACCATCATCATCGCCATCGCTGTCTAAATTTGGCATTTTTCAGCGTTAAGATTAACAAAAATACAAGCGAATTATATAGTTCCCCTTGTTATTTTTGTTGTTTTTTTTTTGTTATTGCTGCTCTTCATTCCTACACTCTCAGACGTTTCACGCATATATCTGTGCACCAGTTTCGCACATATTTTAGGCAAAATTTTTCTTATTTACTTTTTTTATTGCACAAACTCTAATACAGGTTTTTTTATATACATTAATAAAAGATCGCTATACTCTAACTTTCACCTTAACACTTCCTTAGCAAAATGTTTGTTATAAGTGAAGTCATTTGTGCATTTAAGCGTAACAATTTAATCACAGCGCGCGTTTAATACTATTATTGACTAAAAAGAAGACTAGCAGGTTGTACGTTATTACTCAAAATCTATCTGATTACAACAACAAATTACTCAATGAGTGATGAACGATACTGCTCTTGGCGATGAACACAATAACCACCAGAGACTCTACAAAGTAAAAGAATGTTTTATCGGGCTCCTTTCGCTTAGATTCTGTTTCTTAGTTAGAGAATCTTTTTCATTTATTTAAAAAAATTAAAAAGTAATAAATTGTGCCTAAAATGATGTGTGGTATGTGTTGAACTACTGTATGGTGCGTTTCATTACTATGGAACATAAGCGACACTAGCTGCGTTTATTGGCCGTTGACCACTTCCGATACTTCGGCAGTGTTTCGTAGACTTCGCATGAGACACATCTAGCAGCTGCTAGCAGAATTTTAAGTATGTGACTCAGCATTGTCATGTCGTATGTTTGGTTAAGATGATTCTATACATGAGACTTACTAACTTTCATAAAAACAACACTATAGAATTTTGGAGGCAGGCTGCCGGTGAAATTTGAATTTATTTTTGAATAAAGCATCCCATTTTTGTTCGGCGATAGTCATGATCTAAACTGTAATTGGTCCTTTCAAATCACAGCGATTCTAAATTGTGAATAAGTCACAGGCTAGCTCCATCGAACTAAATTCCTTCCCAGTTCCAAATTTTGAATTTATTTGAACCGACTATGACAAAAAAGTAAGCATTCCAACACCAGCTGGAGACTTACATACCGAACCAATCCAAGCCAACATTTTTTTCATCAAAAATGGCTTAACTGTTCCAAATAAGCTGTGACCCTTTTTTTATGACTATTTTTGGGCTTTATTTCAAAACTCAGTTCAAAATTTTCATTTGCATAATCCGTGACATTATTTGATAGTTAAAATATCAATCTAAAAATCGGAGTTTATGGTTTTTCGATATGTTTTTTCATTTAGAAGCTACAGTCACTTGAATTTCGGAAATATATTTGTTTCATTTAAGCTAAAAAGCACTGTATGCACACAGCCTGGCGGTTACTGGCACAGGCATTTATCACAAAATTTTCAACCTTGAATAGCATTTAAAAAAAAATAAAAACTTTACATTACCAAGATTTATTAATTTCAACACAAAGAAAGTTTGTTGCAAAGTACAACAAAAGTGAGATTCACTAACGAAAAATTATTTTAAAAAACAAGATTTCCTCTAAGCCCCGTTGTATTCATGTGTCTTCAACTGAAAAATTAAATAGAGAATAAAAAGAGGAAGTATACTTCTTATGGACAAACTTACGTTTTAAAGGCGTTAGCGTATCCGCTGCCCTCATCTTCCTCCAAATGTCCTTTTCGTCGTAATATAATTTAGTTGTTTTTAGGCGACTTCTTTTCTATGTGAGCTATTATAAACAAAACCATATATTATGTGAAAATTGGACACCACAAGACTTACTCATTTTCACCGTTTTGTGCTTGACTAATGGTGGCATATTAGGGTTATCCGGATTAGGAATAAGAATGGTCACGGAGTAAGGTGTAGATCCCTTAATTGCTTTCAAGAACTTCTTTGCTGGGTTATCATCATCATAGTCATCCAAGTTCATCTCAACTTTAGCCATTTGTTTAATTATTTAGGATTTGGAAACTCACAATATTAAAAATAGCTCTCGACACTTCGACAGCTCGATGAAAAGTGAATGAAATGTCACTTCGTTGTTACTAACTTTGATGAAAATTTATGGTGTTGCTTTTCTCTATCTTTTTTTTCTGAAATCTGTCATTAGTGATGCAAAAAAAAAATGACATATAGGAACCGACTATGACAAAAAAGTAAGCATTCCAACACCAGCTGGAGACTTACATACCGAACCAATCCAAGCCAACATTTTTTTCATCAAAAATTGAACTTTTTCATACAAAACAGGTAAGTGGAGGGTAACAACTTTTGTGTTCGGCATGTTAGTTCGCACCTGGTGTTGGAACGGTTACTTATTTGTCATAGACGGTTAAAATAACATATAAACTTTACACAAAACATAAAAAAGGAGATAAAATTTGCAAAATTTGGACACCTGGAAGGATTTGCATAACATCCAAGGAAAATCGTACACAAAATATATGAAAATGCTTATTTTGGCGTTATTTTGGTACGAAAATCACCTCCAAACAAGGAAAAAGTGGATCGGAATCGATGGCAACACTTAATTAGGGATAGTTCTTAAGCAAAAGAAAGGCCATTCGGAAACAAAATATAAAAACAATGACATGCAAAATTCTTTTTTTTTTTAACTGTTCCAAATAAGCTGTGACCCTTTTTTTATGACTATTTTTGGGCTTTATTTCAAAACTCAGTTCAAAATTTTCATTTGCATAATCCGTGACATTATTTGATAGTTAAAATATCAATCTAAAAATCGGAGTTTATGGTTTTTCGATCTGTTTTTTCATTTAGAAGCTACAGTCACTTGAATTTCGGAAATATATTTGTTTCATTTAAGCTAAAAAGCACTGTATGCACACAGCCTGGCGGTTACTGGCACAGGCATTTATCACAAAATTTTCAACCTTGAATAGCATTTAATAAAAAATAAAAACTTTACATTACCAAGATTTATTAATTTCAACACAAAGAAAGTTTGTTGCAAAGTACAACAAAAGTGAGATTCACTAACGAAAAATTATTTTAAAAAACAAGATTTCCTCTAAGCCCCGTTGTATTCATGTGTCTTCAACTGAAAAATTAAATAGAGAATAAAAAGAGGAAGTATACTTCTTATGGACAAACTTACGTTTTAAAGGCGTTAGCGTATCCGCTGCCCTCATCTTCCTCCAAATGTCCTTTTCGTCGTAATATAATTTAGTTGTTTTTAGGCGACTTCTTTTCTATGTGAGCTATTATAAACAAAACCATATATTATGTGAAAATTGGACACCACAAGACTTACTCATTTTCACCGTTTTGTGCTTGACTAATGGTGGCATATTAGGGTTATCCGGATTAGGAATAAGAATGGTCACGGAGTACGGTGAAGATCCCTTAATTGCTTTCAAGAACTTCTTTGCTGGGTTATCATCATCATAGTCATCCAAGTTCATCTCAACTTTAGCCATTTGTTTAATTATTTAGGATTTGGAAACTCACAATATTAAAAATAGCTCTCGACACTTCGACAGCTCGATGAAAAGTGAATGAAATGTCACTTCGTTGTTACTAACTTTGATGAAAATTTATTGTGTTGCTTTTCTCTATCTTTTTTTTCTGAAATCTGTCATTAGTGATGCAAAAAAAAAAATCACATATAGGTATTCATATGAATACCATATGGTAGCAGTTCTGAAAATTAAAAGTAAATTAAACCACAGGACACTTTACTTTAAGTGCAATAGAGGCTAGCCTATGTCGAAAATATTTACGACTTGCCTGAAGTAATTTCGCTTATCATACAAATCGAGTTTGGCCTTGCCTACCCGCGATTTCAGTCAGCTGATTCAACTCAGGTGACAAGAAAAAAGTATTAAAAAAAGAAAAATCGTTAACTTGACAAACCAAATTCATTAAATAATAACAAGAAACATTTATTTCAATTAAACATAAAAATAATACATGTTTGATTTTCTATATACTGCGTGAAATAGTTGAGTGAAAAGAACTGTTCATTTTTTTAAGATATCATATTTTATGTCTTTTTTTAACCAAGAACGACAACAAAAATTTATATTTATACATGGAATATGAATCTGTGGTTTTTGTTTTCACTTCATGTATTAGGGCTAGAATTATTATTGTACACTATTTATGAATTTAGTTGCAGTTACATATAGCCGATCAAAATACGACTAAACTCCCTCATCCGTCCGACAAAATGCCAAACGCTTACAAGTCACGCAACGCAGACAATTATTTACTTCTTGTGGAAGTTTTTGTGCATCTCGGGTTGAATATTGTAAACGTAGTTGAGAATCTCCTGGATGACGGGTTCCTTGCGACTGGAAATGGCGCGTTCCATTTCGTCTAGCTTAACGCGTGTGTCTTGGTCGATCTTGGCAGCGACACCCTCGCGTGAGCCCATGTGCTGCGCGTGGCGTAGTAACGAAGTTACAAAAAAAAGTCGCAAAGAAGAAGAAAGTTCATACGTTATTAGATAATAGTTAAAAATGTCAGTAATTTGTTGCAGTGAATTTATGAAAATCAAAGGCCCACTACACCATTATTATAACTATTTACGCCCACTGCATACCTTGGCCTCGAATTCCTTGAATGCACGCTCGCGTTCCTGACGGAATTTCTCAATCTCCTCGGTGGCCTCATCCTTGGCTTGCTTTAGACGCTTGGCCTTGCCTGTAAATTTTTAATAAATTCCGAATTTTCAATAAATTTCAATTAGTTGATTTTCTAAAGGTAGTATTGCATCGCGCATGTATGTTTTCACAAGCAAAACACAATCTAAGCTTATCATGTGACCGACGTGAGGCGGTGGAAAAAAAAAACTTCATCATCGACAAGTGTATCTACATCCAATTGGATTTTTTTTTTTAAACCTATTCTACAAAGATTAAAACTTACGTTTCCTTGCCTCTGCGACTTTCTCAGCAGCTTTTTTCTCTGCAGCGAGCAATTGTTGGATGCCCTGGGTTTGGCTTGCCATTTTGGATTTTGTTAATTTACAAATTTAAACACAGTATTCCACACGACTGCTTGCTGCTCACTCGTCAAATTGGAAAAAGCAAGTGACGATGTGATTGGAAAAAATGTCATATGACGCACAAGCACACGCACACAAATACACACAGCCCAAGTGCTGCCAAGTGATATTGCATAAAGTTGGCAGTCAAATAAAAACACTCAACAGCACTGCTTTAAGAGTGCTGCCCAGATATAAACGTTTAATAAGCCATTTTGAGCCTCAATTTACGTTTAAAATTAATATGAATTAAAATATTAAACTGCTTCATATTGAATTCAGCGAAAACATGTTCAATTTGTTTTACATTAAAACTTAGGAACTTTAATCGAGAATGATATAAGACTAACCCGCAAACAACCAAAAGCCCCAATCGAAACGTCATCCCAAGAGCTTTTTGCATTTTTACAGAAAAGAAGATTTATTCATATCAGCTTTAAGAAAAAAATGCTGAAAAGTAACGCCAGAAACGAGATTTACTGACTAAAAATTGTTAATTAAAAAAAAAAAATTGTTCCTTGTAAGCCACGACTGTGTCTTCAACTGAAAAACAAAAAAAGAATAAATCGGAGAATACTTCTTATGGAAAAACTTACAGTGTTTTAGAGGTACTTGTGTATTCGCTGCTCTCATCTTTCTCCAAATGTCCTTTTCGTCATAATATAATCTACTTGTTTTTAGTCGACTTCTCCTCTGTAAATTATAAAAAAAAACACAACTTTTATATTCGTGCCAAAAGTGGAATCCAAAAGACTTACTCTTTTTGAAAGTTTTCAAAGTCACTATTGGCGGCACATTAGGGTTATACGGCTCAGGATGAAAAATTGTCACGGTGTAGGCCGAAGCTCCTTGAATTGCTTTCATGAATTTTTCTGTTGGCTTTTCATTGAAAAAGTCATCAAAGTCCTCTTTAGCCATTTTTTTCCGATTATTACTGTCGACTTTAAAACTCGGAATTATTCTTCAGAAAATTTGTTCCTGTCACTTCAACAGTTGAAAAAAAAGGGAATTAAAGTGTAGTAAGATGTAAAATGTCACTTCGGTGCGCTGTTGCCTAATTGCAATTTTCTGGCTGATTTGGACCCCCCCATTTACATACCTAGAAACGGTGGAATAAGCCAAAACTCCTTCGGATGCAGTGCGACATACAACAAGTCAATATTACGCATATCGTGTCATGATAGAATCATCAGTTTCCATGGGAGAATTCGACTGTTCGATAAAAAAACAATAAGTGAAATGTCACTTCGGTGCTATTTTAATAATCAAATATATAATTACTTAAAAAAAATAATTCGCGGGCACCAAACTGTTCGTCAAGTTGTAAGCTTACAGCACTGGCTGATAGTGCTTCAAGTATGCTCAGTTTTCTTAGACTCATAGCACTGTTGCTTACACTTGACAGCTTATAGCACTGGCGTTGAACGAAAAAAAAAAGCCATTTTCCACATATGCTTCATTGCCTGCAGTATTTGTACCGCACATATGCGCAGCTAACATTAACACATTTTCGTTTTTGTCGACGGCGGACAGACCTTATACGGAAAATAGACGGCAAACATTTTCAAAAGGCGAAAAGGAAGGCAGGCAGGCGGCGATTGTAACGTAACATTAAATTGAAGAAGTTTTGGTTATTTCTATAAAATGGAGAAGGCAGCGCGAAGCAGTAAGAAGGAAGCACGTGAGGAGAAGTTAAGGGAGCAGAAGTTAGAAGAAATTGTGAGTACCGGCAATAGTAGTGAATTGTTATATATTGGCAGAGTTATTTATAAATATTTTGTACAGGTTCTAAAATCATTGGACGAGTGTCCTAATTCAGAGGACAAACTACAGTTTTTGCTGCGCAAGCACTTGGAAAGCGAAAAGAAAGTGCTAACACTATGCAATGACTTGAAGACGTATCAGCGCAATCTTGATGTGCATCTGCGCGAAAAGGAGCAGATGCAACGCGAACTTAACAAGAGTGTACTCATGCGTGACAAGTTGCAGGAGGTGTGTCGAGAACAGCAAAAGATCATCAAGTCGGTGAAGAATGAGAGTCTTTTGAAGATACGCGAGGAGGAGGAACGCCGCAAGGAGAGCCAGTACAAGTTTCAAACCTCACTTAACGAGATCACACAATCGCTGAGCAAGAACAACGAGGAGAATCTCAAGTTGCGCGACTACAATGTCGAAATGACCAAAAAGTAGGTAGTGGCTAATGAAGAGCGATGAACGCAAAAGTGTGTCATGTGCATGGCTATGCCTATTTATAGACACAACATGCCGCATGTGTCTGTTTTTTTTTTGTAGTGTGTATAAGAAAGACAACTTTATTTCTTGTTAGGTTAAAATACCTGGCCGAGCAATATCAGACGCGTGAGAAACAATTGGAGAAACTCAATGAACAAGTTCAATTGGAGTCGCAGTTGCATCAAGCAAAACTTAACAAAGTGCAAGTGGAAGCGGCCATGGAGAAAGAGATACTTACCAAGTAAGTGTAGGAGCAATGTGTGCTACGAGTTGGTTAAGTTCATAATTTGCTTGCTTCCTTTAATCAACATAGAGAAAACCAAATAGGTTTGGAAAAACTGCTGAAAGCACAGCGTTCAGTGAAAGAGTTATCAGAGCGTGAAGGGGAACTAAAGAATCAACTCAATATTTACACTGCCAAATATGATGAATTCCAAAAGTCGCTGCAAAAGTCGAATGAGATTTTCGTCACATATAAAGCGGAACTGGAAAAGGTAATTTATATATTCGACAGAGGGTTTAATCTAATATGTAAACTATGCAATTTGTAGATGTCCAAGCATACGAAAAAGATTGAAAAGGATGCGCTAACCTGGCGTTCGAAATACGAGAAGAGTAACGCCATGGTCATTGAACTTGCCACTGAGAAACAATTGCGCGACGAGCATGCCGAACGTTGCAACAAACAAGTTGATCAGTTGCAGAAACTATTACGTGCATTGCAAAGTGAACGCACCAACTTGCACAAGACGCTGCGCGACAACAATCTCGAAATACCACCGATGCCCGCACTGCCAACGGAACCAGAATCGATGAAGATCGAACCAATCAACAGTGATAAAGATAAAATGGAATTAATGTCGCGCAATTGTGCACAGCTGAAGGAGACACTGGCAAATCTGCAGAGCCAAATGAAGCTATTGTCGAAAACGGAGTCCAAGGAATCCGTGTCAAGGGCGGCAGCAGCTGCTGAGGCAAATGCTAAGCAATTGCAGCAACAAGAAAAAGCCGAAGAAGCCGCACGTTTGAAGAAGCAGAAAAAGAAGAATAAGAAAGCACAGAAAAAAGCCGGCAAAGCTGGTCAAGGTGATGCAGAAACTGAGGCCGAAACACCAGCCACAGATGTAGTCGAAGCATCAACCGGTGAAACGCAGAATGAAGTAAACTTGCCAGCTGAAGCTAAAACGGCAGTGTCTGAAACAATTGCTGCTAATGTCGAAGAAAATTTGCCTCTGAGTGAAAACATTGAAGACTTAAACGAAAAGCCACAAACCGAAACAGATGAAATCGTCAACCTTTTGGCTGACATAAGTGTCTCAAATTCCTCTGAGGGTGAACAACTTGTCGCGAATTTGCCAAGTGACACGCAATCGGCGCCATCATTAATGCAAACGTCAGCATAGACAGCCCGATTGTTCAATAGACTGGTCCCTCTCTTGCTTCCAATAGCGATTACAACAACAACGATTTTTATACCTGCTGACAATATTTAAACTAAACGATAAAGATAAAACAAACTGATTCATCGCGACGTAATTTCCTAACTGATGGCTTGTGCATAATTATTGCAGCCCATATATGATTATTCATGAATTTTATTTAATCAGATATGAGATTTTTCTTTTATCATTTGTAATTTAGAAGTCATTCATGTGCGTATATTTATTTATTTAATTCGAGATTATTGCAGTACTAAATTAAAGATATACAAGATCTAAAAAATAAATTAGAAGTATGAAAAATATTTGAAAATAATTAAGAAAAACTATGTTTTTATTTTTGTCTTTTGTTTGTTTTCTGCTTTAAGCGCAGCAGTCACGTTATTTTGATGTCGCAATTGTAACTAATCGTAACATTAAACTATTGATGAACATCAAGTGAATGTGCCACAACAAACATTTGTATTTTTCGATTCCATTAGTTAACAAAAGAAAAAAACGGTGTGTCTTTGCTTTGCGGCGGTGGCGCACTTTAATTACTTTGGTCGACATGCAATGCAAATGCGCGTTAATTATTTTAAAAGCTTGTTGGTTTTGGCGCCGTCGTCAGCTGTCAGTAATATCCCAACATGAAATATATGAGTTTTGATGACATTTTAACGGCACTTAGAAAGCAAATTCGCGCCAAGTGACGAATGTATGCATGAGCTGAGACAAAAGACTGTCAAATGTCCTTCTTGTTTGTTGTTTCAGCGCGCGCTGATGGACACACACGCACGCTTACATACAAGCGGTCATACACATGCACGCACACACACACATACACAGCAAAACACACACACGGTTACACGTGAGTATTTATAATGAAGCTATTTAAATGAAGCACTAAAATAATTACAGAAATTAATTTAAATTGCATAAAGCAGACAACTGAGCAACAATGCAGACACACACACACACGCACGCATAAACACGCACACCTGTGTACATTTGTGTTTGTGAGCTTTTGAACATTTAATGAGTTAATACGCTAAATTTAAAATGCGAGTGAGCGCAAAGTAGGTCGGAAATTATTTAGGCACAAAAACTATGTAGTTTAGTGAACAGCATGTGGAGGCGGTAGAGAAGGATATATGTAGAATAAAACTAAATTAAACATAAATAGCAACAAGAGTCCAAATATAACAAAAGATTTCAAATCCTCAAACGCACACTCAACTATTCATGTAAGTGTGTATGTATGCATATGTGTGCTGTGTGCTTATAAAGCCACTTGTCAGTTGGCTTTAAAACACAACAACTAACCCAACAACAAAACCAACAAAGTCAAGTGTGGCAATACTCAACAACAACAAAAACAACAGCAAAGACTAGCACAACAATACAAAAGACTGAGCTGCGCAAAACTCTCGAGAGCAATTTCAGGCTTCTGATGCTGCCGCTGCTGCTGCTGCGGCCGTCGCTGCTGCCAGTGCTGCTATCAACAACGCATGTAGTAGAGTGAAAAAGAGCAAGTGCGGGCACAATATAGCAAATGGATGCGAGCGAATACGAGCAGGATACTTGACGTATTGTAGCGCAGAGAGGACAAGAACGGTTGGGCTAGGAGATGGCTAAAAATAGCGTAAGAGAGAGAGCGGAAGAAACGGAGACAGTTAAATGACGCTGCCAGACTGCTTGACTCGTGTGATAAGAAATATACGAACAAACATGTTACGTGTACGTGTTGTAATAAGCGTCATTGTGGTTGAGCGTGTGTGTGTATATGTGTTGTTGCGTTCTGTGAGCATAATTTTTGCAAACCAGTGAGAGTGAACGAGAGTGCAAGAGAAAAACAAAACGCAATAGGCAACATTCTGTTATTTTAACATTAATATTACAGTTTTTTTGTATTCTTCACAAGCTCATGGGGTCATGGGTTTTACTAAAATTTTAATAGAACTCGTTAAATATTAACAACAATTCAGAACCACAGTTGTGTTTCGAGAGACAATGTTAGTACCAAAAGTGTATAAACTACAACCAAATATTTCAAGAAATCTTATTTTCTGTTTTTAAGAAATTTAATCAGTTTTCTAAAAGTTATACCCATTTTTTGTATAATTCAAGCAACTCTGGTACCAATGTTGGATTTGTGGGTATAGCCAACTTCCATTTGGTGTTGATAAATATAGAAAGGTACCGATTTAAATTTTGTTTGAATGATTTTTATATGAAATCTACACATTTCCATTTCCAGCCCTGGTAAAAAGTGATCTTGATATTTTCGATATGGAAAATTTACAAAGAAACACTTTGGAATATCATTTTAGGAAGCATACATTTTTGTATTAATTAATCAAAATATGTTCCTGTTAAAAGAAGATTATCTGATATTTATAACGAGATCTAACAAGTTCCGTTAAGCCTCTATTAGTAAAAAAAAAACAATAAACATGTTACCATAACAGTAACAGGGTGAACAACCGTGCGAGCGACCGCAAGAGAGAGCAAGAGCGCAAGCAAAACAGAGAGCACTGTTAACAATAAACGGGAATAACGGTTAAAGGCAACAAGAACACGAACCAGAACAGCAATAACATACCGTAAATCAAGTCAGACAAGAGGGAAAAAGTGAACAAAAAAACTTTAACAAGGGAAAACCAAAACCCGAAGCTGAGCAAACACAGTAAATTCCGTTACATGCTTTCAGTTGTGTACAGGACACTCGCGAGCGCGCGTCGTTTAACGTCGTCGTACTCGTTGTTGCTGTTGTCCTTATTTGTTGGTTTCAATCGTGGTAGTCGTGGTTGTCGTTCAGCAGCTGCTCCTGCTGCTGCTGTGCTGTCCTGTGTTGCTGTCCTGCTGTTGATGTTCAACGAAACGCTCTTATCCTTATCGCTTATACATACATACGAGCGAGTGAACTAACTAAAAGCTGCGAACGTAAGGCAACGCGTACTTTTTACAAGTGTTTGTGTGTGTGTGTGTGTGTGTGTGTGTGTTGTTTGCCTCGCTGCTGGAACTTGTTGTTGTGCTGCTGATTCTGCTACTTTGCTCCTTTGCGCCTTTGTGCCTTGCGTTGCTGCTGCTGAGCGTCTGCTGCTATCTCTGCTGCTACTGCTGCTACGCTGCTTTTGGTGCGCTGTGCCAGAGATAAAGGATATACCCGGATCCTAAAAGATACACAGTTTTTTTGCTTTCATTCTTTCGGGCTGCCTAACTTTAACTTTTTTCGGTACTATTTTGTTGTTGTTGTTTTTTTTGGCTCGTTTGCTTTTTTTGCTTTTCGTTCATGTGTCTGTGCGCTGTGTGAGTATGTAAAAAGATGTGTTGTGTTAAAAAAAAAATCACAAAAAATAAGTACTCCAAATTAATTTCTAACAAAAGTTAGCAAAAAAAAACATACATATATACAATACATACATATGTATATGCAAACAGTTATCAAATTAAATTTTGTGTAGAGAAAAATCCTTGTGAGCAGCAGCAGCAAAACTGTGCCTGTGTGTGCCTTTAACGCAATTTGTATGCGCAGCCTTAAAGTATGCAAATACTAAATTAATAAGCAAATCATTCAACAAATACAAATGTAACACGCAAACTTAAACAAAAGTCATGGCAAGCAAAATGTAATAAATAAAAAAAATATGCATGAAAAAAAAACAACTTCAACTTAAGTCAAATAACGGTATAAGTGCGCCAAATAAGCGCAGAAGAAACATCAAAAAAATTGTAATACCGTGAATATGCCAGTAACAAAAACAACAATAAGAAGAACTCCTTTGCTCTCGCACTTCATTTAATTTTTGTTAGGTTAACTTTCAAGTGCCCATTGCAGACTTGAAGTTGTATTACTTTGTTGTTGTTGTTGTTGTGGCTTTTGGAGTTTGTAGCTTAATTTATTGTTGTTGTTGTAATGTATTATTTTACTGACATTTCGAAGAATTTCACTGTTTTGCCTGAAAGCGTCAAAATGCAAATGAAGTTGGCTTTTTTTTCAAGTCGCTGACGAATGTCAAATGAACCCAAAAAAATACGCCAAATGAGAAACAGTGAAATCTGCAAAATAAGTACAAAGTTGCCACACACATGGCAATGGCATTTTTATCGCATGCGATTTTTTTTGTGTGCCAACAAGCAAAGAAAATAGCAAAAAAAAACAAACAGAAAAAAATATAAACACAAACAACAACAAGAACGTCAACAGTGCCAAGCCACGCGCGCATATTTACAGTTATTTTAATGCATGCATATGCATGTTCCCACACTGTGCATGTGTGTGTGCGTGCGTTTATGTATGCTTTGAATTTTTAATAATGTGAAAATGTTTTTCTTGTGTTGTTACTTTTATTTGACTTTTACTTTCATTTACTTAGCTGCCGCGTTGGTTAAATGTCTTCTTTTCTTGCCATTCTTTTCGCATATTAGTGCCAAGTAACAAGACTAAAACGTGTGAAACATAAAATCTCAATTGTTGTTGACGTATAAATAGTATGAAAATCACGAGTGAAAAAAAAATGAAAGAGAAATTGTGTCCTTGCGCGCAAATGAGATACATTTTAATATGACGCCTGCTGGTATGCAACAGAAATTTTTAGCTATGTTTAGAGTCAGTGACGCGTGTCAAAATATATAAATAGAAATACACACACACACACTCACACACACTCGCACACATACCGAGGCATGTGCATGGTGTGAAAAACATTTCATTTTGCCACGCACACTTTTTATTTTCCATTTAAAGAGCTCCGCTTAGCAAAGCAAACACAACAAATAACAATTAATTGACAAGTGGCAACGCACACAGACGCACGCACGCACACACACACAAACACACACACAGGCACATGAGAAGAGTATAGCATGTTTGCACGCTTGCAACATTTGTGTGAGCGGTTTTCTTTTTGTGTACTATTTTTCGGTTGTTGAAGCACGGCTTGCCTAATTGCATGTCGTGCGCATATGTTGCCAACTCGGCAGCTCTTCCTCCAGCACGCCATTCACCCACGCCTGCCAAAACATTGCCTCATCAACAATAGCAGCCGTCAACAATCACCATCACCATCATCGTCATTTGCCCTTGCGTTGAAAATTATGTCGCTCATTTGTTAAGTTTTTACTTCCTAAGCGAACACTGCGCAAAGCTAGGATTTTAATAAGCTTGTTAAGCATTAAATTAGTCACAAAAGTGTTTCTACTCTTTGTGTTTATTTTCAATACTTCAAGTATTGCAATTTTGTGTGCAAATTACATGCAATCAACATTGCGTATACGCAATTATTTCATGTTTTATGTGTGCTTGCTAAGTAACATGAAATCCACAAACTTCCGACAGTTGCCAAGTGCTGTTGTGTGTGTTTGCGTGTGCGAATTTGCACTTGAAGATTGCAGTACACAAATGTAGCCTTGAATTGCCACATGTCGTATGCGTGATAATCTTATGGTATGCCAACCATGACGTTTTCAATTTAACTAATGCACATAGTAAATGTTCGCCACTGCCACTGCCGGCCAAACCAGTAATGTCTCAAGTGGGATTTGTCGTATGACCTTTACCGCTTCTGTTAATAGTTGATGACCGCAAGTAAACAACTCGATTTTGCTTTAAGTAACTTCATTTAGTATGCCAAATGCTCCTAAAGGGTTACTCAATAGCATTGCAATTCTTGAATATTAATAATGCAGCTTGAAGAGCAAATATTCTATTCAAATCAAAGACAAAACAAATATGATTTATGCGGGTTGTGTGGTGGAAATCTTCGAAGCCCGATTGTTGCCCAAAAACAATCCAATTTCAATTCTTCACGACCAGAAATCATTCTTTGAGATTGTGAAATCTTCTACAACTTTGTTGGAAAAGTCCAATTTCGCAAATTTCTAACACACCAATCGGTGTTTAAAGGACAAACGGCTTCAGTACCAACGTGTGATTTCCAGAACACTTGATATTGTTGTCAAGACATGCTCTTTTCGAAATGCATCAAGTTTTTACTTAAGACAGTTTACCCAATCGTACATCTGTCTTTCAGATAATTCTCTTAATAAGTTTCAATATGTGTAATTCGAGTCATTGAATATTGTAAGCATAGATTGGAAAACGGACTCTTAAAAACTCGGTGCCAAATTTAGGCGTATTTGTTGTAAAAGACGTCGACAGTTGTTGTAGCCAAACTCGTTGTAATTTTGACTTTATTCTTTGTGTGCAGTTCTGTTTTGATTTGAAGACTGGACGAAGCGAGATGGTTGAATATGCCTTAAACACACTCTTGTGTTCGGTTGGAAAATTGTAATCGGATTCTTCTTTGAATCGTTTTTTTTTTCAACCGAGTTGAAATGTCAAACTTACGACAATATTGTCTGTTCATTTAAGAGGTAATTTTCCACACGTTTTGTATAGATTGTACTTTGGTTTGAGTTAAATGAGCCAAGGAGTATTGAAATTTTGAAGAGGAATACGATCACTCACGCAGGACTTTGGGCTTTTTAAATTTAGTTATGCAAGATCAGCGGAAATTTTGAATAGAATATGTTTTTACAAAAATAACATAAGGACTTAATAAACGGCATTTCTTTTCTTCACTATACTAATTTCTTTAATTTCTCAGCTTGCGTCGTGACCGAGATTATTCCTCTTGTTAATTTTTAAACTCTCTTATTTTAAGTAATCTTAAATGTTGAGTAGAAACATGCTTACACATGAGTCTTGAAAAACACAAAACATACACAATTGCGAAATATAATGGAAATGCAACGATAGACAAAAATATGCTTCATGTCTTTGTCTTCCTCAATTCAAAATTTGATACTTTGAGCAATCAATATGACTTTGAAACGCCCATGTGCTGCGAGTGTTACATGTCTCTCCATCAAATGTTGCCAACTTGTTATGCCAGCTGCTTGTGCCATAAAAACTTTGATTAAACTTCTGCGAAATCATGTATCAAAATTATTGCAATAATAAAAAACTCAAAATTTTGGAAAAACACAACATAAAACATGACGAAATGCGTCAATATTGCTTACATAACTCACGCCCCATGGCTGCGACACCTGCAGCACCGTGCGCCAGTTGCAAGACAAAGTGAATACCCTAAGCTATTTAATCAACAATATATCATGATGGATTCCTACGAACAATGGCTGTCAAAAGCAATTTTGTTTCGCCTCGAAGACCTTAACAACGACTATTTTTAGCCTCAATTATTGCACGACCAACGCGCCAACAACGAGCAACATTTCGAAATCAATTTGGCTTAGCGAACTGTCAAAAATATCTATGTTATTATTAGTCAAGCATACTTAATATTACTTCCGACACGTGTAAATAAACATGATTGCTTGCCACGCCTCACATAGCAAATAAGCCGTGTATTAAGCCAAATACACACACACACACACACACCCACTCATGTATACAAGCACGAAATCAATCAAGCCGAAATTAGTCAAGTCAAGTCAAGACGGGTGGAGTCGAGTCGGGTCAAGTAAAGTCCAAGTCCAAGTCAAATGCACAAATTACAAACGCAAAGCTTTAAAATAAGTTAGTCAAATAGTTGCGAGCTTTTAATGAAGTTTGCGCAATTTAGGCAAAGTAAGTATGTAAATACAACTTAAAATGCAAATCGGCAAATTAGGAATGCACATAAAAAAAGAGAGATGGCAGAAAAGTTCATTGCAATGTGAAGTCCATTAAAGTCGACCAAGCAACTAAAAGCAAAGGCATTCATTGCAGCAAAAAAATGGCGCAAATAATGTATGGCAAGTGGCAAAAAAGTAGTAACGGTAAATTGCATAAACTGCACAAACAAAGTTGGCATTTCTATTTTCTTTTTGGTCGATCCTTTTCCTCTCTCTCTTTTTTTTGTTAACACAACAAAGCAGCGCAGAAAAAACATAAAACACGTAACGAGCACAGGAAGCGGAGGTGTGGTCAAAGGAGAGGAAGCAGAAAAACAAAAAAAAAAGAAAGAAAGAAAGAAAAAGCGAACAATAAAAACGCAACTTTTACGATTCGCTTTTGTCCTTTTGCTCGTCTGTTGTTTTCTTACAACTATCAACTATCGTGTGTCTGACTACCTTAGCCAACGACGTTGACGTTAACGTTGCCGCTGCCGCTGCCGCAGTCGTTGATGCCAACATGAACGCTGACGTTGCCATCGACGTAGCACTTCCGGTTCGGCCAACAGAAATGTTCGTTTCAACCAAGCGCAACTTTTTAGACAACAATAATTTCTTTTTCGCGTCGGTTTTATTTTCATTCTATTTTTTTTATAACGAGCGTGAAAAATAGCCGAAATATAAGCCAAACAAATGGCATTCATTGTGGGTGTGCGCCAACTCGCACAGAATCGAGTTGAGTTCGCTACAAGTTGAGTTGAGTCGCAGTTCTTTGTCGCTACGACGTTGTTTTGCACGCTTTAGTTTTGTAAAAGTTACTGGCTGTTGTGTTGTTGTTGTTGTTGTTGTTGCTTGTTGTTTTCTCCCCATCAAAAGTTACTTGTTCTGAAGGACCTTCAAATGTAACTTTTATAGTTTACGCTAAGCGTTGCGACATGCTCAAGCATTTTTCTTATGAATTATAAAACGGTGAGTTATTTTTCCCAACGCTTTCAAAAATAAAAAACCGAAAATAAAAACTTTCTTTGCTTTCTTCGAGCACTAGTTGTTCGCAATATTCTTGTCACAAAATGTAATAAAATATGAACAAGCACAATGGCAATCATTTATATGACTTGTTATGAAATTGCTGACTATTCCTCAAGTGTAACAACTTTCGAGGTTTTTAATAAAATCATAAAATGAAAACTTGAAATTGCTTCTAAATTATCTCTAGTTTAGTTTAACTTTGTCCCAGTCTGCGTTGATCTTTCGTCCTTCTTCATTTGGCTTTTCAATTTAGAGCACTCTAAGGTACTCATTTGAAACCAATCTGAAGATATCTTCACTTCGCTTTTTATTTGTGTTATTTGTACATACATATACATATTTCTGTCCCTCTCTTCTATTTCAAACTCTCCTTACTATCTCTCACCAACTTTATTATATGTACCATGTTCTTTTTGGCCTTTGTTTCCATTTATGAATTAATTTCTTTTCGTATAACACTTCTTTTGTCTATCATACTCTCTTTTTCACTTTGATGTATCTCTCCATATCATCAATCTATATTTCCTCGCTCCTGCCTTCTGTTTAATATTCCATATTCTTCTTAAGTACTTCTCTAAAAATCTCTCAGATCATTCTTTTATCCACTAGCCCAGTGTTTCTCACTTGTTGTCCGTCCATTGCGCACCTTTTTTACCGGTCATAGTGCCGCTATCTCCGTTGCTTTTCTTCTTCGAATATCTTGCAATGATTTCGTTATATTTCGCATTGAACAGTATTATGCGCCAAGGCGATGCAAGCAAACATAAGACGCAAAACGCTTCTACCCCAAAAGTGCTTCGTATTTCTCTGTGTTCGAGTGTTATACTTGAACCGATGTGCCACACATGTGAATCCCATGCCAAAAAGTTGCGTGTAGCGTACTCGTATAAGCATAAATGCCATGCGGCCGTCGCGCATTCAAAGCGGGCCAACAATGCTCAGCGCTGTAACTGACACGCCCACACAACAACCAACAGACGCCTTCCGCTGCTGACTTATTTGCGTTGTTCTTATGCTTCTTGCTCATATGAACAATAAACGAGAACTAAATTTGACTGTGCGCTTGACCAAAGCTTAATTTATGCGTTTTGTTTAATTTATTTCCTTCTTTTGCTATAATTGTATGCGTGCGTGTATAATAAGCAGCACACACACGCACACACACACTCGCACACATATAAAAGAAAATTGGCAGTCGTGCGACAATTTTTTCCCGCTTGACTCTTTGCTCTTTTTGCTTTTGCTTTGAGTTGAGTTGAGTTGAAAATCTCATCAAATAACTTCACGAAAAGCGAAGAAACACAAAAAAAAAAAACAGACGCCGAAAGTTATTTCATGCAAGACGCAAAAAGTGAAGGCAAAGCTGACAAAAGCGCCATGTGCCCTTTATTATGTGCTCTATAAAATAATTTTCTTTGTTAGTTTGTCACCAGTTTTTTTTTTGGCTGAAGAAATGTAAGAATGAAAAAACTTTGATAAGTGTTGAGTTGTCCTGGCGCGGCACGGCGCTCAGCTTCGACTGTCATGCGGCTGCCAACTTGTCCGCCTTGGCTTAAATCATTTTCGTTCTTGCTCTTTCCCTCTCTCTCTCTCTCTGCCTCTGTCACTCCCTTTCACTCATACGAACTTTTTGTGTTTTAGATTTTTGAGATTTAATCCTTTTGGCTTTTTGCTTTTCATTTATTATCTTTCTTTTTTGGTCAAAAGTTAACTCGCAAAAATGACTATAATTGCCGCTGATTTATTGTCTGCATTGTTTTTAGGCTTGTAGCTTGATAGACTTCCAGACGCGTGCATTGTAAGTCGACAAAGACGTTTGTGTGGACGGGCATGACTTGTGCTCGTGCCAACATGCAATTGTATAATTGTTACGCTCATTTGTTGGGCTAACCAACTGTCGCTGTGTGTGTGTGAGTGTGTGTGTGTGTGTGGTTGGTGTGTGTCTAAAAAATTTCCGCAATTTAATAACAAATGCGGTTTCAGACATTATCTGACGGCCAACTTGTCTGTGCAACACAATTCAACTCAACTTGAGTCGAGTAGACTCGTCCTTTGGCTCGGTCCGGCTCGGCTCAGCCCGGCTCGGCTTGTCTTTACTTGAGTTGCTTTGCGTGCTCTTGTTTTATTTTTGGCACTTTTGGCTTAGTGTGGCAGGCACTCCTTTGTTTTCTGCTGTTTTCTTTTGTCCCTGAAATAAAAAGTGAACACAGCAGGACTTTGTATCTGTGTAACTCTGTGTGTGTATGTGTGTGTGAATATCTCATTCGCATTGCATGATTGCATGCAAGCCTTGTCCTTCACCATGTGCTTTTTTCCTCGCTTTTTCTTTTGTGTTGTTAGAAAACCTGACATGAACACTCACACACACACACACACACACACATAGACCGACAGACACACATTTTGAATTAGACAAATGAATAAACATACGAAAACCAACAACACACACACACAGATACACGCATACACACAACCATTTGTACTTATGTCGCTGCCACACGTTTTGCATAAATTTGCCTCTTTTACATACATTTTATTTTACGTTCCATTCTCCTTTTCAACTTGTTCATTAAAACTTTTATCACTTTCACTTCAGCGACATTCTTGTTCGCCGAAAAGAAAAAAATACCCAAAGAGGAAATCCAAAAAACTTGAGGCAAAACATTTTGGCATGCAATTGACCTCGTTAAAACTTTAATTAGCTTACAGCTTGAATCGCTTGCTTGCAAGCATGAGCGCACGACACGCCCACCGCAAGGCACCCACAAGCCGCCCACAACGCAGAACAGCCTTCAAGCGGAATTGAAATTGAAATCTATATTTGCAGCAATCCTTTGCATTTTCAATTGAGTCGCGTGTCACGCTTCGCCTTCAGTTAAGTTGCACTGAGTTGAAGTTGAGTTGAGTTCTGTTGTGCTTCGTGTCATAGTTAAAAAAGCAGCAATGTGACGTATACGTGATATTTTTGACAATATGTCATTGCAGCGCGTGCAATTTGCTCATGGGGGGCACGGTTGACGGTTGGCTACATTGATTGCACTGGCGTTGGCAATGTTGTTACGATTGACGATGATGTTGAGGTCGATGTTGATGACATAGTTGATGACATGGTTGACGACATTGTTGACAGTTTTTATTAGCCCGCGCAAAGTATATTTCAGCAGTAATTTGTAAATGGTTTGGCACATAAACCTGAGTGACTGTCATATCCAATTCACATGTGTATGGAGAGTGAGGCTTAATGCCTCTAATAGAGGCAAAATTCCGGTTAAGGTTCTACGTCGGTTGGTATTTTGTGAAGTGTTTTGTAAATGCGCTAAAAGTACTGAGCTTTTCGTGAAAGAATATCCGAGTTTTAAATAAGATTATTTCTCTTTTGCAATTTGATCAGTCAGAAAAGAGATGAGCTTCTTTTTTTCGTTTGCAAAGAGGGAATCCTATATAAGATCAGGAAGGAGTGTAGGATCTTCTTCTTACCCACTAAACCTTCGCCGTGAACTTCATTTCAACCTCACGAGCTGCCGCTAAGCATTACCTCGTAGAGGTGGATATTGCCTTATTGGGCAACTCTTTCAACGGACACTGTCCTATGTGCTCTTTTTAGTTGACGTAAAGTCACCAACACTGTCCTCGAATATGTACTGACAGCCTCCCACTTATCTGAGCCTTCTTGCATGTACCCCACTATTTTGTTTATTTTCGGACGCCTATCCAACCCTTCGCTTGGCGGCATTCGCTCTATGGCGAATCTCGGAGAGTCGAAGAATCCATGTCGTGTAGTTTGAAGTGAGGTAAAAATTCCTCTCGACATGCTTTCTGTCGATCCAGGGTCTCGTGTTGGGTATCGGTTGGTATTTCCATCTACCCATCTGGACTGTCAGAGACTCAAACTTCTTTCTTTCTTTTTGGCGTTGATTTTTTTGCCTACAGTTGTCTCTTCGTTGCTTGCCTCTGCCGCTTCTTTGACCAGGATGTCGATAGGTATGCAACCTGTGTTTGCCATTACCGCTTCGTGTGAGACTGCACGGTAATCACAGCAAGCCCGGAATGCACCGAGTCTATATTATGCTTCGTCTGTAGGATCGTTTCTTGAAAGCCTTTGCCCATGTCGGTGCAGTGTTGATGAGGTTGGGAAACGCCGTTTGTATTGTGTCAAAGACCCAAAGGTCAACAAAATTTCAAAGGTATAGAGAGGCCAGATCTAAGGTCATTTTGTCTGGAAGCAAAGTTGCGGCTTTCAAGTATATTAGCCTTAAAGGATATGCACAAATTTGCTGCGTACTTTTAAATAACCACTCTTGGTTGAACTCAAACTACTTCAAGTCCCTTTCATTTTCTAAGTATCCTTTGCCTTTTGCATGGCCAAGCCTCTTGAGTAAAACATCTTAACAAGACATCAAAACGAGCCAAATTATATGCAATAACTTGAAATGTTTATTAGAGTCAACAAACACACACACACACACATACACACACACACCTTAATGTGAATTACTCACAGCTCATTTATAAGCGAGCAAATTTGGTATTTTTGGACAAAAAAACCAAAAAAAAATACTCACGCCCCAAAAACAAATAATTTTACACGGTCGATTTCACATTCGACTGAAGGAAGTTCAATAACAAGTATTTGCCAACATGATAGACCACAAGCACACGAAGGCAGCGAAGCCAAAAAGAAAAGTCGGAGTTACAGAAATAGAAAGCAGAAAGCAGAAGAAGAAGCAGAAGCGGAAAGCAAAAGAAAAGCAAAGTGTTTGGCAATAAAGGACAAAATAGGCGAAAAACGCATTACTCAATTTACGTTGATTTATGATATGCAATAATCATCATAATAATAATCATTTGCATGTTTTATTGAAGTAACAGAATATAACAACAACAACACAATAATAATAATAATGATAATAATAATGCATAATAACAACAACAACATTTATACTTAATTTGAAGCAAAGGAAATGAACAACAAGAAGAATAAAACTTATTTCCGGCTTATGGCATTTGCTTTTTGCCACTCAACAAAGTGCAAAACTGTAGCAACTTTGTTGTGCCACCAACAACAACAACAACAACAACAACAACAACAACAACAACGACTGCAGCAGGCAACAGAGGCAGCATGAAGCGCCACTAATGACATTGCAACGCGCATAACGGCAAAATGCAATTTAAGCTGATTTTTTCGCAAAACGCAATCACCAACACAAGCACACACACAAAAACACACACATATACATACACAGCAGCACACGCGAATAAAATGTTGCTTGCAATCAAGCTCATGTTTTCCATTCCCTGCTCATCTTGCTCTCTCTTTCACACACAGGCGCGATGCTCATTAACACGTTGAACTAAGAAGCAGAAGAGGTGAAGACGAAGGCGAAGGCGAAGGCACGGCAAGACGGAACGGCACGAAAGGACGCCAAACCAAAAGGGCCAACAAAGTCAAACAAAAACGGAACACAAAAAATCAACTTTAAACCGCCGAAAGTAAAACTAACGAACAACAAAAACAACAACAAACTTACTAAAAAAAAGTTAACACAAACAAAATTAAATAAATTATTTTGTAGTAAAAACAAATTGATAGAGAAAAACAGGCATTTGCACAAAAAGTTTACTGTTTAAATTTATTTAAAAAAAAAACAAACTTTGGCAAAGCGCAAGAACGTGTCGATTGCCGAGAGGAAGACACGCAGCAACAACAGCAACGACGACGTTCGACGTCGGCGTCTTAGGCAAAAATGGCATCGCCACCGGAGAGTCCCATCGAGGAGGTCGTCTACGAATTAGAACACACGCGAGTGCCTAAGCCAATACCCGTGGCACTTGAGGATTTGTGCCGACAGACAAAGTTCACCAAGCAAGAAATTCGCGTCATGTACCGTGGCTTCAAAACGGTAAGACAAGAATTACAGTTGCAACAACGGCGCAGTGTACGTGTGAGCGCAATGCAAAGTGCACTTCGGCCGACAGAGGTCGCCTTGCTTCTTGTGCCTCTTTAACATTTTCGTGCTTATAGACCGGAATTTCTGATCATATGATTTTATTTTCTTTATGATTTATTTTTTTATTGATTCATTATCGGTTTTTGTTTCGTGCTTCAAGCGCAAAATTTCGCATATATGAATTTATTTATTTATTTGTTTTTATATTTTTTATATTTATGTGACGCTATAAAAAACATGTCATGATATGATGTATGGGAAATAACATAAAAATTTGAATTTCAATGCAAATCATTTGCTTCAACTAAACTGATATGAACTTTTCGGTCTGTTTATTTTGTTTTGTGTGTTTTATCTTCTTACTACTTGCAGGAATGTCCTGAGGGCGTGGTGCACGAGGATTGTTTTAAGGATATTTATGCGAAATTCTTTCCGCATGGCAGTGAGTTGAATGTTAACGACTAAACCAAGCCTTACCCCCAAATACCCTTCACTCGTTCACTCTATTCCGCAATACTTTCCTTCTTTTTTCTACCCTTCTCTTCTTCCCCCAATCTTCTCTTCTTTCTCTATCATTGTCTCCTTACGCTATACTACCCTTCTCTCCTTTCACTATCCTTCCCTTCCTTTCCTACACGCCCACATTATTATTCACCAACCGAAATTCTCTCCGTCAAACATTAAAAGTTTCACACAAACAAATTTCATGTTTTCTTTCTAATCGACATTTCTTTTCCTTCTTCTTGTTTGTCTCTGTTTTCTTTATCATTTGTGTATATTTTTAGATTCTAGTTTATATGCTCATTATGTGTTCAAGGCATTCGATGTTAATTGCAATGGCGCCATAAGTTTTCGGGTAATAAACGCGCATTAAACGCCGAGTGGCCCATGTCCCTTTAATAATCGCTTTGTCTGTTCGTTTGTTTGCTTTTTGTCCATTAAAAAGGATTTGTTGGTCACCTTGTCGACTTTGCTGCGCGGCTCGGTCTATGAGCGTCTCCGTTGGACTTTTAAGTTGTACGATTTGAATGGCGACGGCCGAATCAGTCGCGGCGAATTGAGTGAAATCGTGTTGGCCATACACGAGCTGATGGGACGGCGTGCACATCAGCCGGAGGACGATCGCAAGGCAAGGGATCAGGTGAGTCAAAATGCTTTTACACTATCAAATGGTTGAACATTTACTTTGCACTTTCACGCAATCAGCGCAATTCATACATTTATTTCAAGACCAAATCATCTCCTTTTTCACTTCCCACTTGTGTGCTCAGTGCGCGCATCATCAATTTAATATTTTCCGCTATAAAAAATCACTTTCCGAAATGAATGCGTAATGATTTTTAACAACGAAAACGTATCCTTTGCACAATTTACACACACACAAGTGCACTTCATTGAGTGTGCGTGTGCGTGTGCATGTGTGCGCTTAAATGAGTGAAGCGCAAAGAAAATAAAAAGATATATGCAAGGAAAATTACACATGATTTCGCATGCACAACACTTGACTCAATCTGACTTGGCTTGGCGTGTGTTTCACTCCTTGCAAGCCCAGCCAACTTTGCGTATTCATTACTCAGTCTGCAATAGCAATGACGATTCGCTTCGATTCGATTCGATTCGATTTATCAATGCCGCCGGCGTCGTCAGTGCCGTGTCAGCTGCGCCGCTTCACATGGCGTATGCGTAATTATAATTGCGCGGCATGTTGCATATTACATGTGGCATGTGTTGCGTTCTCTGGCCTTGCCAAGCCTTGACTTCACTACACTTCACTCGACTTGACACATGGCCATTGCAGCAGATAAGGACACAGCGCACTCCTCAGGCACATGCATGCATTTCAGGCTGGGAAAATATCATTTAAAGACAACAACAAATTGCTTACTCATTGCTTACTTAACGACATTATTAATATTAATTAAGCTTATGTTACGCAGCGCTTACATAACACATATGACATTACAGTATTAAAGTGATGTATTGTGATGTGCTTGAACGAAAAAGTGCCATATGTGTTGGGTGTGCGCTATGTAACATAGGCTAAAGTATGCTGTAATATTTTATAACATGCAAATTTTACACGGATGAACTCTCAGGTGGATCGTGTCTTTCGTAAGCTTGATCTCAATCAAGATGGCATCATAACCATTGAAGAATTTCTCGAAGCATGCCTTAAGGACGATCTGGTCACGCGTTCATTGCAAATGTTCGACAACGATCTTTGATGACAAGCAGACGAGCCACAAATACGCAACACACGAACCATAATGACGCTAATTGATCTCTAAGCAACAAGCGTCAATCATATTGAAAAAGCAAAGCTGAAACAACAAAACAAAAAAAAAATAGGATTGTGTCGAGAATAAGGATTGGGATCTAAATAAGGAGAGAAGTGCGTGCGTGCCGGCAAGAAAGAACACCAGTAAAAATATTTTTAGTATTAATAATTGGTATACATAATATTTAATTTTAGGGCAGCTAAAAAAAAAAAACAGACAAAAAAAATATTATTAATAATCTTTACTATAAATGTTTGAGAAAAAAAAACAAAGGAAATGAAACGCGAATATTCAATTTTGAAATAGATTTTTTCAACGTGTGTGTAAAATGAATTTAATCCTGCCGTCAAAGCGAATTGGTATTTATACAAAAAAAAAAAATAAAAATAAAAAACGAAAACAACAACAAATCGAAATTGCATTAAATTTGCACTGAAAATGACAACAACAACAATTGCGCGAAAACTAAACCACCAAAAAAAAAAACAAAAAGAAAAAATCATTATAGTCAAACTTACTAAAGTAAACATGAACTTAAATAAACAAAGCGATTTGATTCATTCAATTTAACGCTCCATATTCATTTCTAACATATTATACTTCTATGTTATATAGAAACAAACAATACATAAGACAGTTGAGTGTTTATGCTTAGCCAATGAGTTTGAAATTTTCAATTGTCGCATGTGTTGTGTGATTCAATGCAACATAGGTCTATTGAACGGCATATGAAGAGCCAAATTGGCAAAAATGCAAGAGACAAAAACTTCAAGAAGATGTTTTCTAAATGGAATTGTTTGAGGAATGAAATTTACTTTAATATAACGAGCATAGAAACTTATAAATGTCTAAAATAATAGTAATTCAAAAATAATAATAATTACAATAAATAATAAAAATATATTTGTGTGATTTTGTATATTAAAAACAAAAAAAAAAAAACCTAAACTAATTTCATTAGAAAAAAAATAACACTTTTATTTTCTTAAGCATAAATTTACAAGAACAACAAATACCTAAAAAAAGAAAAACAAATCACTTGCAAATGCAAAACCTCAAACGTTAAGCAATCTTTCCAACACACACACAGCCACACATGTACGCAAAAGAGTATGCAATAATAATTTAAGGTTTTTCCTTGTCAATTATTCAAACACATCAAAATATTCGAACAATGAGCAAAATTCAAAAAGGATATAGAAAAAAAACAAAAATTGTAATCAAATTCGTTGCAAAAATGCATTTCCATCAATCAATCAATCAATATTATATTTTCATATATTGTTAAACCACCGAGAAGTATGCAACACAACTTGACAATGGCCATGCATTATTTGTTGAACAAACCGATTTAGCCAACGTGCATTTTAAATAGAATTTTTGATATGTTGTTTTTCCTTCTGTTTGCTGCTGGCAACCTTTGCAAATTGTTCATCATTGAATGGACATTTTGTACAATCAAAACTGTTGAAATTTTCATAGCAAAAAAAAAACAAAAACAAATCGAAAACAACATCAATTATGCATAACTGGCAGAATCGAATCGGAAATGATGGTTTTAGTTTGGATTTGCAGTGTTTTAAAACAGAAAGGAAGAAGAAAGTTTAAACAACAGAAGTCAATGTTGGTATCAATATCGTTAACGGTAATAATATTCGTAAAGACAATCAAATTGCTTATCATTTTCATATGATTGCTTATTTCAACAACATTACTTCACACACACATATATACAAACACTCAAACACACAAGTTCATCAAACTGTTCGATCTGAGTTTACAAACTTGTTAACATGCATAAAAACGTTGCATTCATTAAAGAATGAAAAAAAAAACAAAGCGTCCAATATAAAAGTAACATACCATATGTCATAGATTAAAGTCACAAAACGTACAACAATTGCATGCTAAGCTTGATGATTGCTTGCACTAGGCGTTGACGTACATTACTTTTGTATTGAACGCGTTGATGCTTTGACTGTGCGCGTGCTTACGACACTTTACACTCTTTGGCACGGTTGAGTGTCATTATGCAAGCACTGGCCAACAAAAAAGCGTTACAAAATTTGCAAACATTTGTCTTTTCGTTTTTGTGTCTATCATACCTTCAACCGAAGAGTGAAATTAAAGAGAAAAAAAGTAAATAACCAAAAATATTTATAAAATAATCTATGCATAAAAACTTAGCAAACTTTATTGTAATCCTGTTAAGTCAAAAATACGAAAACTCACTTTGTGCAGCAATAAAATTTCACTGTCCAACACAAGCGATACAATACTTAACCTATTTAAATGTCAAAACTTGAAATAATTAAACTAAAACTAATGAGAATTGAAACGCTTAAATTAAATTTAATTATGTAACATGTAAAAATTATGCAAAACTTTCAATAATTGTTTAGAAGAACTTTTGGCATGGGAAGAAACTATTTATAAATTATTGAAAAATGAAAAAAAACTAACAAATAATTGGCTTAGCGTCCTAAAATTCACGCAAGATTTGTATTATGCGTCATTTGTAAGAATATATAAAAAGTCAACAATATATAATCCTATGTGTCATTGGACAACACAGCACAACAAGCAGTCTATCAAGTAAACTTTGTCTTCAAACTTAATACAAGATTGCTGCATGTTTTGTGTAGCAGTACGAAACATTACTAAACCTTTAGTCAGACATCATGTGTCCGATAGCAATAAAGTGATGGAACTCCTTATTTGTTCATTAGCTAAGACAATGATAGGAAGCTGACTTTGATTACAATTCATTCACTAAATTAGAAATATAATTAATTGAAGTTTAATTCGCTAGACTACAGTTGTGTTCGGTGCCGCTATGAAATATAAGCGTATATAATGGTGTTTTTTGTTTTATGCAAAAATGACGCAAAATTCAAATCATGTCTGAATTTTCAAATACTTTTTTATAAATAAATTTAAATGTAAACTGACTTTAAGTTGAATTTTCATTAGTCGCTGTTGTAGCATTTTCATCATTCGATTGAACAATTGAAAGTTTGGAAAATGCTTCAATACTTTTGTTATTGTTATAGTTTCAAAAACCAACTAAATTTAAATCAAAATGTACCTAGTAAATGTAAATTACGATAATAATTTCGAAAGCTATCATAAAATTAGTGCGAATTCAAAAAAAAAAATTATTAAAACTTTTCGATGCGTGAAAATCCAACAAAATGAAAGTTTAGATGAAATGTTGATGAATTATGTATGACGAAAAGTAACTTCATTTAGTACCTAATTAATTGTAAACTTTTTTCACAAACTTTTTTAAGTAACAAAAACCAAAATCCAAAAAAAAACAATTCGTATTTGTAATATTTTTTAGCATTTAAATTGTTAAATTAAGTCAAACATTTTCTTCATGCAAAATTTCAATTTCTATAAATTATTTCGTATTTCGTATTATTATTCAAAATGATAATAATGAAAATACATAAAAAATATAAAAATAAAAAAAAAAATTAACAAATTTATAAAAAAAATGTGGTTAGTGATTTGACAAGAAAAAATAAATTGTGACGCAGCGTAGAAGTGAAAAGTAAAAAATTGAATATTTATAAAATATGAACAAAAAATACCAAACAAGCAAAGCAACAAATATAGTACATTAATTTAATGTCTAAACTATCAAAAATTAAATTAAATATGACAAAAACAAAAAATAATACATCAAAATCGTTCAAGACGACGCAACTTCGATTTTGTCTAAACTAATTGAAATTCGATGCAATAAAAAATAATTGCTTAGTGACGAAATTTCGCTGAGTGTACTTTCCACCAGCGATCGAACGATTTGTTAGTTGTATAGTTTTTAGTAATGATTTAATTTCCTCTTTTCCCGTATTTCTTTGTGTATTATTGCGTATCTGTTAGTTTTTTCGCTCTTGTGACATAAAAAACTACAAAACCATTAAATCATTTTAATAAATACAATTTCAATGAACAAAACATGCTTTGTTGGATTATTTTACGCGCAACATAAGACAAGTCAACTGCCGAAAGCCAATGCGCCCGACCCGTCGAGACGTCTTCAGTGAAAAAGGCGAGTCGGAAAAAATAGCGAAGACAAGGGCTAAAAACAAGAAGTATACAAACATTGACTGTCCCAATGTGCCGTGGAGTCGTACGTTCAGTTCAACAATATCAATATAGGAGATGCCCCGCAAGTTTGCGGGTTTTTTTGGCCTCTGTTAAAAAGGTGATTGTTAAGAAAACTTAATTGGAAAAAAGGCAAGGTGACAGCACTGCTCAGAGAAAACATTCTGTAAGATTTCTGTTAATATCAGCACAGTGGCCACACTGTTCCCGTACTGCAAACTCGCTTCTAACACTCTGCTACCGCCAGTGCTGCCAGATCATAAGTAAAAATGACTGTTGTGAAAAGAGAAAACAACCGAAAATAAAGCTGACTTAAAATTATGGCATCTAAAAAATGCGGAAATCGCGGCTAACATTCGTGTTGTCATATCACCAGGTCAAGTGGATTCTGCATTGTTTTACGAATGTTCGCCGTTATTTTATTACTTGGAAATATTTAAGTGAGCTTTTTTTCGACTATTTTGCATTTTAAAACAGCCAATTTTATTTATTAATTGGCCATTTTTCAGAAAAATTGGCTAACTTGTGCATCTCAAATGTTGCAATTGCCAAATTTTGTTGGTAACGTGCTGCATATGTCCTCTGAGCGTGATGTACCATAAGACTACTTAATGTGAATGTTCAATAAAAATGCGTTTGGTTTAGTTATTTATGTACGTTTATTGAATGGTTTGTTAATTGCTTATGCTTTTCAATATTGAATATCAATTTTTCGTGAGTTTTACATGGTTTTTTTTTTATAATTATAAGTTATATGATGAAAGTTGTTTTTAAATTTAATTCTATATTTTTTTATTTTTTTAATTATGTGAAATTGAGCATTTGTGAAAAGATTTGCCTAATTTACTTTCATTTATTTCATGTTTATTTAATTTTTTTTTTTTTTTCGTTTGCTTAAGGAGCAACAACAGTTTTCTTAGGCAAACATTTAAATGTAATTTTTTTCACTACACAAAAAGTTTTGATTCTTCTTCTTCTTTACTAATATCTGTATGATTTTACTTCTAAATGAAATTTCTGTTTTTTTTTTTTATGAGTTCAACATTTATTTAAATACTCGCTTACGAAACGTTCACTTAACACTACAAAGAGCTGTTTTTTTTTAGTTTTCTATTTATTTTTTTCTTATTTTGACGAATTGTTACTAAGAACCACAGAGTAGTAGTCATATAGTAGAGTAGAAAACACTAAATATCGTCAGTTTAGTGGTTGTATGCAAACATAGGAGTTCGCTTCAAAACAAAATTGCGTCGTCTTCAAAGAGTTAATTTTTTTTCTACTCTCTATAAAGTCCTACTCCATGGTTAACGTTTTACACATTTTAACACTTTCCACAAATTTTACTAATTCGTGTTTCTTAAACTATTTTGAAAAATTGTAAATAAATTTTATATATTTAAATTTTTATTTTGTGTTTTTGCTTAAAAATTTCATTTAAATATATTATTATATAAATATTAATGTATATAGATTTTGTTTAATTTTTTTTTCTTTTTTATGTATTTGTGTGTAAATTTGATTTAAAAGTGTTAAAAGGTTACAAAGTTTGTTTTACTCTTTTTTTGTATTTTTTTTTACTTTCTTAATAACTTTTGTATTATTATTTATGTCTACCAACAACAAAAATGGTTTAACAACAATGATGCTTAAAAGTGATAAAAAAAAGGAAATAATTATGAGATTAAAAATAAAAAAAAACTCGCACAACTCGATTAAAGTTCATAGAATAGTATGTGTGTAAAAAAATATGTCATTTAAAGTAATTTATTGGTAAAAATATATCTTTTTTTATTAGTTCTATAAATATAATTCGTAAAATAATAACTATACTTAATGCAGGTAAGTAGATTCGAAACAAAATTCGTTTTCGAGCGCTTTTTGATTTGATACTTGTTTTTTTTTTTTTGTGCGTGAGGTGAGTTATAAGACGCGAAAGAAAATAACTGTTAGATTTCCGTTAATTTGTACAATATCGAGAAGTTCACAAATAGTTTATCTTAAACCTTGAGCTTCTCAAAAGATACTGTTTCACTACGGCGGAAAGCTTGTTTTTAAAGGAGACGTCCAAATATTACGTGGGCTATTTGGTGAGATTTGGCTAGTCCACTCCCCCGAAGCTTGGCTCACGTAATTTGTGGACGTTCCTTATACAAATTGTTGTGTTACAATGTTTTTTTTTATTTTACATTTATTTTTTAATGTAAAAATGGAGCTAATCTTATAAATTTTTGGCATTCAATTTTACAAAATTTTTGTTAGTGCCTTCAACATTTTGCACAAGCGTAATGAAATAATTTATTTACGTTGGGCGTGCGCTATGCAATCAAAACTGGGGAAGGTTGCAATTATTGGAAGTCGCGTTGCTGCATTTGCATGGCAGAGAGAGGTGGGGGCGGAGGAGCAGGGCGCACACACGCTGCATTATATAAATAAATCATTTATTGCTTGTGGAATGTCATGCATTACATAATTTGGCTTTTACAGTTACAAAATGACAAATGGCCACACAGAACTTAATGTTAGTTCAACAACAAAATATATATAAAAAACTGAACAAAAATTTTCAAAAAAAGTCTTCTTTGTTTTCTTTTTTAATACAAAATTAAATTTTGTTTTCGATTTTTTTTTTTTTGGCATATGAAATACGAAAAAGGTGAGAATTATTCATTAAATGTAATATCGTTAATTTTCCTAAAAGTATGCTGCCATAACATATATGCAATTTCTTTTAGTTTTCACACCTTATTAAGTATATTTTCTTATGTGTGTGTGTGTGTGTGTGTGTGAGTATGTATTTGTTTTGTGTCTAAAAGAGTTTATTTTTCTGTTCACTTGATCTTAACTTGACCTGCAGGCAATTTAATTCGATAGTTCACAGATTTTTATTTCTTTTAGTTTTGCGTGTCTGTTTGTGTTTTGTGTCTTGTTTTTTGTTATCTTTTTGCTCACTTACTACACCCAACACTCAAATTGTTGCCTTAACTTATTTGGCGCGTCGCTTTGTTGCAACGCTAACCAAAATTTACTTTAATTTGTGCTACACTTTTCGGCTATTTATCTTCTGTTCTTCGTCAACTTTTTCACTTCCTATTTACAATACACGCTCGTATCGAACACATTTGATTTATTGGTTATATTCTCCTCCATCGTCGTTTCTTTGATTTAATATATGTATGCTACCGCCACTTGCCGCTTTCAAATACGCTACAACATATTTGCTTGCCAACTTATTTTTTACTATAATTATACTGCCAAATGTTTAGAAATGTAACCAACATATATAACGTATGAGCACAATACTTGGAATCTTTGTTTTTGTTTTTATTTCTGCTTATGATTTGATTTTTTTTTTTTTTGGATCTACGCTTGCACTCCTCTTATTGAAAAGTTGCAAATAAGTTGTGTCGAAATGTCACTAAGATAAATCGCATCTTCTTCATAGCGAAACTTGCGCATTTATCTGAGCGACATTTTGTTAATCATAATCTATATAAATGTTGTTCTGTCTTCACATTTTGTTAATCATAATCTATATAAATGTTGTTCCGTCTTCACATGTTGTTAATCATAATCTATATAAATGTTGTTCAAGTTCGTGTGTTGTTTAGTACTTCTCATCATCAGTTATTTCCCTTTGGGAGTTCTGTAATTCTCAGGCTTTGTAATGTTGATTGCGCACCGCGCAGCACAGGCTCAGTGTGAAGATCAGTGCGAGTAATTCCAGCAGAACGACGGCGATTGTTATGCCGAATATGACGACCCAATTCTCGTCGATAAGATCAATTAATTTATCGACGCAACCCTGTAACAATGTTAGAGAGAGAAGGAGAGAAAAAGTGTTTAAAAATGATTTTATTGTATTGAAGTGTGCGGCGCAAATATTAATAGACTTTCTTTGTTTATTTGCTTTCGTTTCATTCAATAAAATATTTATTGTTCTACGCTCTCACCCACTTCTCTTGGTACGGCAGCTTGTACATGTGTGTGTGTGTGTTTGAAATGCGTGTTGAATATCAATATTCATTAATAAATTTTTATCGAAGTTGCGCATGCCAGCGTAGAATTTTTATTAGTTTGCATTTTCATGGTTAGTTTCTTAATTGAAAGGATTGTTTAGCCGCTTCAATGTTTATTGTTACAATGATATCACGGTCAATCAATTTTCGAAAAATAACAAAAATCATGCCAAGCCCACATTTGACCGTTCAAATTTCAAAGGCCAGACCAGAACACAGGTGTGCTTATCGTTATCGATAACAATTCCCAGCCACCATTTTGTCTCGTTCACAGACAACAACCCTTCTTTGTCGCAGTGCGTATTTGGACTTCAATTATCCAACACACACACACACACACACACACATCTAAACTAATTGTCGTTGTATACGCACCTGTTGATAGATTGAAGTGTTCAAGGGACCACCAAATTTCAGTTTTCGTGAAATTTCACATTCATTCAGCTCCAAGTTGACTTTACAACACGATTCGGGTATGTTATAAAAAACATTCATGGAGGAAACGGCAATATCGACGATATTCGTGCGATCGACATTGTTGTAACGACTCGTCGCCCAATCGCCGGGACCATCAGCGCCGCAGCATTGTAACTGCAAATGATTAAATTAACAATTTTCGAGTGAAATCAATCATAAACCTTACATTCTTTTGCAGCGTATCAAATGTCACTGTCCGCGAGCTCATGTTCGTGTCGCCGTATTCCTCCTGCACCGAATACTTCACCGCCGCGCGTACAATATCGTCGAGTTTGTCTTTATTGTGAAAGGCCCAGGCGCCAGCCGCAATTTGTCCGACCATAACGACAAGTATGACACTGAAGAACTGCAACAAAGAAGCAAATAAGTATAAGTAAGTGCCTTCATTGAAAAGAGGCGTCACATTTGCGTGTCCAACGAGCAATAAATTTGCGCCTGTCACGCATAATGTTTACGCATAGAAATTTCCTGCCGCGCATTTGTCGTGTGAGAAATTCGTGGACTTACCGCAACGAGCAGACATTGTGACTCTTTGCAGACGCCGCAGCAGCCGAAAAGCGCGCCAATTGTGATCAGCACGCCGAAGCCGAGAAAGACATAAAGCGCGATGTTGTAATGATTGTAGGATTGGGTCATGGATAGCATAAATGTGTGATCGGTTAGCACCCAAACCGAGGTGACTACAATTGTCAAACCAATGATCTGTAAAAGAATTTAAAAAAGATAATATAAATCAAAGGTTAAGATAAGTAAAGTTTTTCATACACAAATATAGCAAGGTATATTTTTTCAACGCTAGACTGCTGCATGTCTTACTTGCGCCTATGTTACATCATGCTTTGCTGTTTCACAAACAGATATGGCATAACATTAAGTAAGAAACTATTATTTGCGCGATGATGTAATTAACAAATGCAAAGACATATTTTGTACTCAATTGTTTGAGACAATATCTTGATCAACATCATCACGATCATCACCACCAGCGATCAATTTATGAGCGCCAATTACCACCCCCCAAAATGATGTCAGCCTTTCTTCTTTTGTCTCAATTATTCGTCTATTTGCGCAATGAGGCAACTCTTCCTATATACATATGCAAGTACTCGTTGGCTCTTCTCTCTTTCGCACTGTTTGACTCTTTGCATCGCAAACATTTAACGAAATTAATAAAAACCTTTAATAATTCTATTTGCTGCTTCGTACTTGCAGCACTGCTCTTTCAATATTTACTCACACGCAACGTAAGGCATTACCCTCTGAGCGCATACGCCTCTGTGTGTGTGCGTGTTGAGTTGCATGCCTTTGGGTCTCGGTGGGGTTATCAGACGATAATACTAAAATCGCTTGACTTTAGTACTCGTAGCCGTAGTTTCAGACACAAATCAAAATAAATTCTCGTTCACTGCTCTAAGTTATTGAAGAGACGAGTAACAAAAATGTTAATTCAAAGACTCTTATTAAACAAGCTTCACAATTAATGACACAACCAATTAAGTGCTTAGAAGCTGTCAACATTAGTTCAAATAGTTGACAATTTAATGTTCCGCGTAGTGAATTATACTAACATTTCGTTACGAACACTCACACAAAGACGAGACGAGTGTTGTGTATGTTAATTAAAAAATTTATTCTTGTGTAATTAACCCAAATTGTATAAATTATACGGCATTAAAAAAGGGCATATTAACTTAATAATGAAGGGACTTATGTAAAGTACTAGCCGATTTCCGCCTGCTTCAGGTCTTTCCCGAATTCCGTTCTCTACATTACGAAAGTAGACTCTATGGCAATTGGAGCTTTAGTTTCGGAGACCCCTTGTTGAGTAAGTAGCATTTGGAAGACAGATATTATTACCATGTTCATCTATAGTAAAGTATATGTAAGTCGAATTATGGTTTTACAACTATACTGACAATAGAATAATACCCAATTATGCCAAACAACTTTGAAGGTTTGTTTCCACATCTATAACATGAATTACTGTATGGTAAAAGGATATCTATACATTTATATTCATATATTTTTATCTGTAAAATGTAATCCGAATGCTTCTTTTTCATCAACTTTAATCAATGTAATTAATCAAAATAACTTTATCGTACTTTCAACATCTTTTCCAAGAGTATACGAAGTTCGTCATGGTCTAATTTTTATTGTTTATGCTTGAATGAGTTGTTTCAATTAATATTTCACGATTTTCACATCATGTTTTTGTTTCTATTAAACATTTGTGATTCATAGTCGTATGTTTTTCATTATAGTTATATTTACTATAAATTGACTCAGCGCCGTCAGAGTGAAAATTTAATGCTAAGAAGAATGGCGTCAGACCAAAAAATACAAATTAAGCGAATAATTTATTATTTTTATGCATTTGGCAAATTGCTTGAAATATAAAACTGGAAAACAAACACAAAAACAAATAAAAGAAATCCCAAAGCCACAGAGGTACATAAATTCAATGAAAAGCACTCTCAGCGTTCTCATTTAGCGAAATGCAAGCAGATTTTGTAATTGTTGCCTGCTGTCAGGCGAGACTGACCTAAATCCTGCCACTTTTTTGTATGTATGCATGCATGTGTATTCGTCATGCATAGCAGCATAGTTTCAGTAGTGTGCTTTGGTTTGCCATGCAAGGGTTTTATTATATAAGCAAAAGTGGAAGAAAAATTCTTTTCCAATTAAAATTTGCATTACTCACCAACAACAGTGATTGAAAACTAAATTTCAAATTTGATAGAAGCATGTTTGAAAAACGTAACCCTTCGAGCCGCGCCTCTGTTTATACGTTGTTACTAGAGCGATTATGTGCATTACATACTTTTTGGCGTTGGAGCAAAGCCAGCAAAGTTGATTGAAGGCGCACAGAGCGAATAATGAGTGTGCAATAAAGTCAACAGCAACAACAACATTTAAATACGACAAAATGGAAAAAATAAATGACACAAAAATTGCATTTTCAATGCACACATGAATAAAACACTGCAAAGGCTTTCGAAATCGTGTGACAACTGTAAAAACAAAGCAACGCACATGCTTCACTTCAACCAGTCAACAGTCAAGACAACCCACCCACCCACTTGCGCACTAACGCTTGTGCGCGCGCCTCAGACAACATATGTAAACGAAAATAGGACAACGAGAGTGACACGCATATGATGCAATGTGTATATGAGAGAGAGGAAGAGAGAGAGTGAGTGAGCCATATGTTTTCGTTTAGTTCTTCTTGTTTTTGTTGTTGAGCACTGCTAAGCTCATACACACACGCACTTGCACACTGAGAGCAGCCAAGAGTACTGTATGGGCTTAAAATTACAACAACTGCACAGGAATAAGAAAGAAGAACGAACTGTTCGACACCAACAACAGCAACAACAACAACAAACATAATGACTGCAATTTTTACTATAAAATTGACAGAAAATTGCTTTGTTGTAAGTAATACAAAAGAAGCAATTGTTATTACAAGATAAAAGCAAAAAAAAAAAACAAGCAAAAAGTTTAAACATATTCTGTATATACTATGTATACCAACAGTAAAGTGGCAAGTGTATGTGTGAGGGCGTGAGCAAGAAAACGCTAGCAAATGCACATGACAGTTATAACGGAGCGCGCGCAGATGATGGCAAAATGTATGCCAAATGGGCAATAAAAGTGCAAAGTCCTTGACTGACCTACATTTTTGCATGGCAGCTTCGTCTCGGATTTGTGAAAGGCCGTAAACCATAGCATGAGAAAACACTAGAAAGTGTGTGAAAGGGAAAGAGAGAGTGAGAGTGAGACAGAGATGTGGTCTGAAGGGAGTTTGGTGCCTGAGTGCACGCGAATTGTGCAAAATTAAGTAACACTAAAATGTAAAAAATGCAAAAAAGTACGAATACTAAATTACCACACCTTGTAAAGTCAACATTTGCTTGGTGAAAATACAGGGTGCTGTGTGGCGCAAACTCGAGGAAAAGGCGAAAAGAAAACGATTGAAAACAAGATGTATTGAGAATAAGCGCCAATAATCAACACATTTGACGTGATAATTTATGCGGAGACGTAATGGAAAATAGCGATTTTCCGAGCTCGGCAACAATGAACGCGACAGAGGGTGGCAAAAAAAACATGAAGAAAGACAAAAACAAGCATCATCAGCATCATCGAAATCGGACGTACACAAATGTGTATGTGTGTTTTAGTTGTATTAGAAAAACATTTTTTTTTTAAACTTTTTTCGAAAATAGATTTTGACTAATAGGCAATACAAGAGTGAAGAAGAAGCGCAAATGGGAAAACAAATACGAAAAAAAAACAACAACAAAAACCAACATGAGTGTAGCCAAAAATACTTAAATGATGAAAACCACCAAACTTATTTGAAAACATATAATGTTTTGAATGGAGAACAAACCTTTTAAACTGCTTGCAACATATTTAATCGCTGAGGAATATCAGAAAACAATAAAAAGGAAAGATTTATTAAATAAGCAAAACGAAAGGCGAAAAAACACCAAAAGTATTAAAAAACCACTTCAAAAATGTGGGCGAGGCGCAAAAGGCGCCAACATAAATCCAGTAAGAATCAGAACAACAACAACGAGGACGACAAATCCTGCCAAAGCGCCTCTCCCATCACTCAAATATCGCTCAATCACTCAGTCACATCTCAACTACTCACAAACACACACACACAAACACACACATAGACGCTCTCACGCACCTAAGCTGTAAACGGTTTTCGATGTTAAAGGCAGAAAGAAGAAGCGCATAAAATGAGCGGAACGATGAGCGCTGGAAAATAAAAAAAAGAAATAACAAATCAGATACAAAATGCGCGCATACACACACACGCACGTACGCAGGGAGTGTTGAAGTTGTGTAAGATAGAAAGGAAGAGAGAAGGCAGCAGAAGCGAAAATATGTTAAGGCAGACGGGCGCACACAGCAGCAAACAACGGCCAAACGAAAGAATAGTAGGTGAGCTGAAGAGTAGCAGCGCTTTAGAGTAGAGTGTGTTCGAGTATACCTAAAAAATAGTGGGGGCGTAGGGAGCAAAAGTTGGAAGTTTCAATGTATGTAAGTATGTATGAATAGGCAGAGATCCCACTCAATAAAACGGTACTATGCGTGAAAAGCATGACGTGCGTTTGTGTGTACGTGGGAGGCGAAAAAGAATAAGAAAACTATTGTTTATTGTTGTGAGTTATAGTGAGGGGAAGTTCGAAGGTATAGAAAGAGAGAGAGAGTGAGTGTGTGTAGCACTGCAAAATGGCTTAGTAGCATCCAGCAAACGGAAGTAGGGAGCAAAATTACAGCAAGCAGCGTTGGGCGAATGTGTGGGAGTCAGTTTACCCTATTGTATATACAAAATTAGTATGTGTGTGTTCCAATTGTTTTTGTTGCGACTCTTGGTTTTTCCTTTTAACTTAAGTTTTTTTTTAATAGCGCGCTTTAAAATTAACTAACACATACTTTTACCAAAATACATACGAAAATATAATTACATGTACAGTGTAAGTCTTTGCATACATACCCAAAATAGCAAATTTATAAGGACCATTAAATATTTCACACACGAACAGCAGCCGCCGAGACCCATTTTTGCAGCTTCCTCGTCTTCCTCTCAATTACACTTTTCCAAACAATTTCTGCAACTGCTGCTGCTGAGCTCAGCTTCTTTTTATCACTGTGATATTTTATACAACAACACTACACAAGCAAACACAGAATGTCATAAGTTTTAGTTTTTATTTTATTTGTTTTTATGCACTTTTAGTTGTTAATAAAAAATCAGTTTTCATGCTTTGATTTTTGTACTTTATCAGCGCACTTGCGCGTCGTTTGAAATGCCACTTTTCACTTTGATTTTTCTCAATGCACATCCGTCGTTCGTTCGCAGCGCCTTTCTGCGTTGCCTCGTTCGCGTTCCGTTCGTTCCTAATTCGTATATTTGTATCTTGTAACTGTGAGAGCCTATCGTTTTTTCTTTAAATCTGTTCTTCTGATATTGAAATCTCTGATGCTAAAAGGCGTCTTATAGTAACATAATGCAACTTAAGCAAAGTTGGAATGGAACAAGATACTTTGCTTGAGCAGTGCTGGCGCTTATCAAATCTTTGTTATTAAAAGTTTGACGGGAAAATAATCAAAAATCCCTTATCCGGAAATCTTTTTTCCCGTTATTTTTATTGGTCATTTGCCGGATAGAGATAATTCAGGACCGTAATGCTCCCCTTTGTACGAATGAGATAAATATAAGACAATGTGTTAGCTCGTGTTAAAAATCTTTTGAGTTTTTTTTATATAAATTTTATTCGCATTTTGTCTTTTGACGGTATACAAATTGGTCAACATTTCACTTTTAAATGCAATGATTAGGAGTTGCTTGCTCACTTACAAATACAAGTGCCTTTTGACCAAATAGAATCAAGCGAATGGTAGTGTACATATTGAACGAATGAAACGTCACCGAATACTTTCGAATGCATCTGTTTATTTTAAGTTTTGACTTGCTGCATGTTCAGTGAGCAACATGTAGCAACATTACTTTCATTTGCAACTGCCAAAATGTATCAAAACAAAACGAGAAAGAAGAGTTTCTCTCTCAGACCGAAAAATGCAGCAACGAAGCCAATTTTTCAAACACGAATGAAGCGGTGTTTTGGAAACCTTGGAAGCAAACGGGACCCAAATGTATTAGTCCGGGTCTCTAGTTGTAAGTCGCTTTGTCCGTTAAACTTCGCTGTGGCTACCATTGTTGCCAAATTGACCGTTTTTCAAACTCGTCACCCAACCGACAAAGTTTCGAACATTTAATTGCTATTGACATATTTGTAAAAAAATGAAAAGAATTTCAATTTTGAAAAGAAAAACTTGGAATATTTTTAAAACATAATTTTTTACAAAATATTAAATTTTGCTAAAAATAGAAACCAAAATTAAATCGGCAAATGAAAAGATTTTCGGAAATATCTCAATAACAAAAACAATGCTGTATTTATTGTAAAAGTAGTTATAGTTAACAAAAGTTTGAATATATGCCTTTCATTTCCTTTCATCAAGTAATCCAATCTAATGTTTCCGAATGAAATTATAGGTGAACGAGATTTCCATTTTTGTTAATTCAAATATTCTTTGCATCAACACTTACGCAGATCTTGATATAAACTGAATTGCCAGCAAAATGTTGCGCCCTACACAAATAGGTTGATGTCACTAAGCATACCATATAAATTTAATTTCGCTTCGCTTTGAACACAAATTGTTTGTAATGTTGTATCCCTAAAGGGTTAATTGGCGTGGAACCAATTTAGCTATTCATAGCGCCTATGGGAGCTTAGACGCACCCAACACTTACGGCAGTATCAATAAATCATTAAAAATGGCCAAAATGTTTGCGACTCTAAAAAATGGCCAAAAACAGTCCAAAACTGGCCGTTTGACAACACTGGCTGCGGGCAATTTAATATCAATGCAACAAATTTTTTTATAAAAAACGCGACCCAATCGTACATTTTCACGCTTATTTTCAATTAACACGGGGCCAAGTGGCATTATTTCAACAAGTATGTGGTAACTGTCGCAGTCGCCTACAACGGCATTAAACGAACAAATTTGCGTGCGCAACAGTTGTGCGGGGCATAGAAAAATAAAAAATCAATTTGGAGATCTTGTGGCGAAGATGGATGTTGTTTGTGTAATCGATACGCTTCTTGGCGATACTTTGGAAGATCGGCTCTGCGCATTGGATGAAATAAAACAAGCCGTGCAGTCGGCGGGCGCCAACTTTCAGCGTGTGCATGTGAGTACACCAACGGTGTAGGTGACCTTTTGCTTGATTTATGATAAAAAAAAAAAATTATATATAGAGCAACATACATATGTATATATAAATACGTGAACTTTATGCAATTTCAGTTTGATAAATTGGATTTTGGTGAGACGAATGTGCTGGAAACATTCTATAATGCCGATGTAGCCGTTATCGATTTGAGTGTTTTGACGCAACAGCGACCATTGTCCTATCATCTTGGCGTGCGCGAAAGCTTCGGCATGAAGGAGAACATACTTATTTACAATGATGTGCAGTCAAAGCAGACACTTTGCCTGAAGGTGCGTATATGGGAGCGGTAAAACGCTTTTAAGTGCTTTCATAAAGGGGATTTGCTACTTGTGTAGTTCGATTGAAGATCTTCACAATCATAATCGGCAATTGATAAGATAAACAACGCTCATAAAATGTGTTTTGTCGATTTCCCTTTCGAGAAAATCAAATCAATTTGTTTATTGCTTTTGGTTTTTTTAACGTTTTTTTATTTTGTTTAGTCGGTTGCAATTTGAATGCTATTTCGAGTGATAACCAAACGTGCGTGGGTAGTTTTTGTAACAGTTTGAATAATTATATTTTTTATTGATTTATTTTGTTAATTTCTTATTTGTAGCTTTCTTGTGCCAGTTACACTTTTCTGTCCTACAAACTCAACCCGGAGACAAACCAGTGCCATTTAACGAACTGCAACAAAGAGATCAACGCCGACACTCGCTTGCCCACGCTGCAATCACGGTTGAAGCGTATGCTGCAAGATGTCGAAATACAATCAAAGTGCGTAGTTGTTTTATTATTGTTTACTGAAAGCTAACAAATCACCTCTTTCATTCATACGTAGAGCGCATATGCGCGAGAAATTTCTAACAGATTTGCGCTGCGTTCGCGACACCTACGCATCAAATACAACCAAGCTGCAGGGCATATTACATGAGATGCGTAAAAGACTTGACGATCAACACGTGCTGTCTGGCGAGGTGGTGCACAGTTTTATGTGTTCGTTACGCGATGTACAAGATTATGATGCCATGGTGCGTCTGGTCAATGACCTCAAGCACATACCGAATACACGTAAATATGTCGAAACGGGCAACATGAGTTTTCTCTATGCGTTTGCATTGAATCGTCGCAACCGAAGGGGTGATCGGGAAAAAGCGCTGGAATCGTCACTACATGCGCTAGAAAAAAAAGAGAATCATTTTCCTGATATGTTGTGTCTGTGTGGACGCATCTATAAGGATATATTTGTGGAATCAGACTACACGGATATGGAAAGTTTACACAATGCGATTAAATGGTATCGCCAAAGTTTCGAAGTACAGCCAAATGAGTATGCAGGCATCAATTTGGCAACGTTACTCGTTATCGAAGGCAAAGAATTTAGCAATACAGAAGAGTTACAACACATCGGTATGACACTAAACAATCTCATTGGCAAAAAGGGCAGCTTATCGACTCTAACCGAATACTGGGATGTGGCTACGTTTTTTGAAATATCCGTTCTCGCCGAAGACTATGCGAAGACAATACAGGCAGCCGAGTGTATGTTTAAATTAAAGCCACCTAATTGGTATTTGAAATCGACAATTGGCAATATTTCGTTAATACATCGTTTTCGTAAAAAGCCCGAGGATCATCAGCCGACAATTGAAGAGCAAATCTTTCAATTCTGGATGGACTTCTTTTTGGAAGCGACAAACACAGAAACCACAAATAGTATACGTTTTCCCATTTTGGTATGTTCGACTTTTTGGTTTGATAAATTTTTCATTCATTATTTTTTCAATTTTCTCTACAGATACTCGAACCTCAAAAGATTTACATGCCTAGTTATGTTACGATTAATATGGATGCTGATGAGAAATCTATACAGATCGTTAATATTTGCTTGGCCCACTCAAAACAAGCCTGCAAGAAGGTGCACGATTTTCTATTTGTCGCCTCAAAAATAAAATCTGTTAGCTTATACAAACGGGATGATCGCTGTGCGTATCTCTATGTACATCACAATTCGGATGACTTTCAAATCTACTTTCCATCCAGTGACTGCAGACAGAAGTTCTATGATCTAATACTGGAAATGACAGCAGACCAAGAGGTCTTTGTCAATCTCAGCAATGATGAGGCGCAAATAGAGGTTTGTTACAAACTTAATTTCTTAAACAATATTTAAACTAAACGCAAATTATTTCATTTAACAGTATGAGTACGATTATGACGATCAGAATCGAAAAATCGTGCTTGGCAAAGGCACCTATGGCACAGTGTTTGCGGCACGTGACAAACAAACGCAAGTGCGCATTGCCATCAAGGAGGTGCCAGAGAAAAACTCACAAGATGTACAACCGCTGCACGAGGAAATCATGCTGCATTCACAGTTGCGCCATCGCAACATTGTACAGTATTTGGGTTCACGTTCGGAGGATGGCTTTTTTAAGATCTTCATGGAGCAGGTGCCTGGCGGCTCACTCTCCGACTTACTGGAAAAGAAATGGGGTCCATTAAAGGATAACGAATCAACAATGGCATTTTATTCAAAACAAATACTCGAAGGCCTAAAATATCTGCATGAACAGGACATTGTGCATCGCGATATTAAAGGTGACAATGTGCTTGTAAACACATACAGCGGCGTTGTAAAAATAAGCGATTTTGGCACGTCGAAACGTTTGGCACGCATTAATCCCATGACTGAAACCTTTACGGGTACACTGCAATACATGGCACCCGAAGTAATTGACCAAGGTGTTCGAGGCTATGGACCAGCTGCTGATATTTGGTCCTTCGGCTGCACCAATGTCGAAATGGCCACCGGTAAGCCGCCATTTATTGAGCTTGGTAGCGCGCAAGCGGCAATGTTCAAAGTCGGTTACTACAAGAAGCATCCAAACATACCTGAGGAATTGTCTATGAATGCTAAGAATTTTATTCTGCGCTGTTTTGCCATTAGTGTCTTCGATCGACCGAGCGCCGCACAGCTACTCGACGATCCCTTCCTGACTGAGTGAGTATTTGGCGAAGTGATTTTTAAAGTTTTCATTAACCATTTCATACTTTCAGTAAACCACGTAAATTGCGTCTTGGACCGCAAATAAACACAGATTTTGGGCGTAGCATTTCTGTGCCTGCCGATCGTTTGGTGCACAAAACCACGCCGCCTATTGCAACTTATGCCAGTACTACATGTAATACTCCTACCACACCAGAATTGGAGTGAGTAATTTTCTAATTATTTTGGGGAGCTAATTTAGAAAATTGTATTTAATTTTCATGCGTAGCATCACACACACATCCTCTGTCGATATTGATGAATTGCCTACCAGTCAGTCGATCTTTGAACGCCGTAATTCTTCCGGCTTTTTACTCTCGCCCGAGATTGAACCGTCCACGCCATCGCTGCGCACCAGCAATAGTGAAACGAGCGAAACCGATGGTTTCTATCGCCTTAAGAAGGACTCACAACGTCGCAAGACGCTCAATAAAGTGTTTGCACTCGACGAGGCAAAAATCTGCGATATTTGGATCAAGAAAATCAATATGGACAACAACACGGATATTGTGATACGGAAGACCGAACTCCAGGATTTGATACGTGGTCTGCGTGACTACATAATCAATGAGAATGAGCGTCATCTGGAATCGACAATAAATGAACTGAAGCACAAACTAAACTACGATGCCATAGCGTTAGATCATTTGCACTTGGCGTTGTATTCATTTCAAGATGCTGTTGTTACTGTGCTTCGTTCGCATTGTATTAAACCGCATTGGATGTTTGCATTAGATAATTTAGTAAAACGTGCCGTACAAGCGGCTGTAACGATATTCTCACCTGAACTGGGCGCTAATTTGGCCGATAAGGATCTGTCGGGTAATGATGATGAGAGCGTGCACAATCCACAGCAAATATCGACGGATAGTCAAGAAAAACCATTGGTAGATAGGCCTTTGGCAAGTGGCTGCATCGCTGCTACCGCTGGTGTCTCTCACTCAGCTTCTGAGGGTGAACTGTTGGGATCGTCTAATGAATGTGTGCGATTGTTGCGCGATATTCACGATTCAAACAAACAGTATCAACGCCAGATGATGGAGCAACAGCGACAGAGTCTACGCGCACTGCAGAACATCAGTCAAGAGTTAGCGCACATCTTTATGGGACGCAAGCGTGTGAGGTGTGTACAAATGATTGGCGAAGGTTTTAATGCTTTATGTAATTGAAGATTTGGTCCGTATTATAGAAATACCTTCAACGGTTTCAGCAAGAAGTGCCATAGAAGCGCTAACAAAAATAATCTAAAGCGGACATTGAATAAGCACAATTTCGGTCTGCACGAAGTAGATGAGCAATTAGAACAATGGTTGAGCCAACACGATGTCGATGAATTCTCAAAGACTCTAATACTGAACGAAGGTTTCACATTTGAGGATTTTATTTACAACATGGAGAAGCTCGACTTAATGCGGTTGAGTTTGCGGTACGTTTTATTAATTTATTTAATGAAAATCATAAATAAACATATTCTTCTTTTTAGTGTTGGCGTAGAAGTACGCCTTTGGAAACTAATCATACAGGAACGTGCCTGCAGCTCGGATTGCTTGAGCTCGCCGCGCAGTAATATAGCCCAGCAATCCACCTCATCAGCACCAGTGCCCTTACAACAAAGCAATACTAATTTTGGCACCAAAACGTCGACAATCACTTCGACGGTGTCAAACATAAAGAAAAGTGAAAGCGAATATGATTCGTGTAGTGATTAAGCTTGCAGTTTGCAGTCAGAATAACACTTAAATTATAATTGTTGTTTTATTTAATTGTTTATGTTAAACCGTTTTTTCTTATACTAACAAATCAAGGCAAAACAAAAAAAAAATAATTAAAATTAAATAATATTTGTCTCTGTAAATGTTTATTCTTTTGAGCAATGCAAAAATAATGTTTAATTTAAGAATTTGTTAATATTTAAGCTGCTTAATTTATGAAAAATAAACAAAATGAAGAAAAATAATAAACATTTTGAATGTGTAAACCATTAGATGTTTGAATATACTTACTACTTTATTAATTCGAGAATAAATCAAGAACTTACTTTCGTAAATGTAACTGGACTTCCTGGACAATACACATTTAAACTGTATGCCGAGAATTTATAAAATTTCACTATTCGAGCATATTTTCTTTGACTGGTTGAAACATACGACATCGCAATATTGGAAGGGCTATTTGTGACGACGATTTTCGCATATGATTTTCGATTTATAAAAAACAAAGTGAGAACTTTGAAAAATTAGGCTTCTGTAAACAGCCGAAAGGATTCACCCTAAAAGTATGCAAGGTAAGTTAAGTACACATTTCCACATTTATTTAAAATTTGGTCTAAATGAGTAATCCGTCTGTCCATTATTACGTTTATGTGTTCGTTGTAATAGTTCCCTAAGACCAGGGGATCCAAAGACAGACTTTAGATTTAATACAAGCCTGCATATGACCTTAAGATGCAGAGGGCAACAGATGGACATTGGAGCGGATTTAATCATTGTGTTTTTCAGACACTTAATGGGTTGAAGACATTGCGAATAACTTCTTTAGTTCGTTTGCCTTTATTATTATTACTTTTTTTTTTAGATTTTTTTTAGTCTTTAGTGACATTGCAGTTTTTTCATTTAGATTAAAGTTTTCAAACATTATATAACAAATTCCTATAATTCGAAAGCGTTTCGTTCTGTTGCTGCAGTTGTTGTTCTTCTTATTGTTGTTGTTGGTGGTATTGATGTTGTTCTCAAAATTGTTGTTGTTGTTGTTGCTGTTTGTTGTTGTTGCTGTTGTTATTGTCAATGCACCAATTTGAAATATTTAAGCCTTGGACTCGGCTTCGCTGGCGGTGGCCTGAGATTGAGCATCGCTCGATTTGCCATCGTCCACCTTGCCAAAGACACAGCATGGGCATTTCTCTTTCAGGGCCAAACGGTATTTAGGATGGCTAAATTTTATTGAAATAACATTAATAGATAGTTCAGTAAAAAGAAAATTTGTTTTCAATCTACCTGATGCCGTAGACAATTGGATTGTAGCATGCCGCTGACTTAGCGAAGCATGCGCCCCAGATGGTGTTTAACGGTGTCAGACCCTCGAATTTGAAGAGACCCATGCAATTGATGATCAAGTATGGTGTCCACGCCATGAACCACAATGAAATAGTAACCAAGGCAACTTTGGCGAGTTTGCCCTCAGCGCTCTTGTCAGCATCCTCAGATGAGCGCAGAGATTTGACATTCATTTTCTTAGCTTGCTCGCGCATGGCTTTCTCGTGGGCAGAGACGGCCTACAATGTAGTATCAAAGTACATTAATCGCATGTGTCATTGCTGACAATGTTTACTTACAGCAAGAATGAACCAATAAGAATAGCAGATCAAGAACAATGGGATATAGTAGACAAAGATTGAATATAAGATCAGGTATGAGCGTGGATTCCAATCACGTTCCAAATAGTCAATGCCACATGAGGTTAGATTGCCCTCAGGTACATACCTATAAAAATTATTCAATGACATAATGCCTTTGATTTACCATGAAAAGTCATATTTTTTGTTGCTTACCTGCTCCAGCCCATGACAGGCGCGAAACACCAGATGCTCGACATGAACCAAATGTAGGCAATCTTAAACAGCGCCAATTTAATTGTCATGGGTTGGCCGGCCATGCCCTTGACAATGACATTGTAACGATCCAGCGATATCATGCACATCGACCATATAGAACTGCAGCCGAAGGCCGAGCCCAGTCCAGCATAGATATCGCACATCATCGGTCCTAGCACCCATGTTTCAAAGTATAGATTAATGCCCATCATCGGTGTGTTTGTGATCATAATGCCGAAATCGGATATTGCCAAATTGATGACCAGAAGGTTTGCAGGAGTACGCAGAGATTTTGTTGTGGCGAATATGTAAATCACCACGCCATTTCCACACCATGAAATCATGCCAATACAGATCATGTACGCCGTAAGTATCTTAGCCCAAATTGGATCCATAGCTGGGAATTGATTCCAATACGGGCTGATTAAGTGTGCCATATCGGGTGTGACCTATTTGAATGTTCGTCAGGTGTAATGAAACTCAAAGGACTTTCGGGCAAGTCACTTACCTTGTCTGTCACTGAACCATTGGACAGTGCGGCAAAGTGCGGCCCAAATGACGATGCTTGCGATCCGAAACTGTACGCCGTCATTTAAGTACCGTTAAGTCAAGTAAGTGTTGCAAATGTAAAATAAAACAAAATTGTAGTTTCAGAAAATTAAGGTCAAATTTGTTTGTCCTTGAGAAATCAAGTCAATTCGTACCTCTCCATTTTTGGGTTAGATTTTTTAAATTTTCTTTTTTTTTAATACTTTTTGATACTATATCCCACTTGGTTTGCTTCCTGTTAAGAATTTATTGTTGAATTTACATAAAAAGGCATCAAATTAACAATTAAATCTCATCTCTTTTTTAGGTAAATTTTATTTATTTTTGAATATTTCACTGTAGCGGACTATTCGCGGCGATTTTGTCGTAAAACCTGCGCTTGCCACTGCCTTGGCTCGGCTTTTTATAGTTTTCAACGGTTAGACGTGGTCTCAAATTAAATTATGCGCCTGGCACGCGGCTCAAAGAACGGATTTAATAACAATGCACAAAATATTAAAAACAAAAAAAGAAAAGAAAAAAAAAAAAACAGAAAAAATCGAAGACATTCGCTTTTGGCATGTGGCCAATGTCAATAGACGTTGCTTGAAGGGTTTCTTCTCTATAGGCTTTTGGGCTCTCTTTCAAAAATTAAAAAAGAACCTATTAACTATTTATGTTTGTTTGTTCATGTTTGTCTTTCTTTTGCATAAGTGCAAATAGTGGTGGCTGCAAATTATAGAAATGTTTATATGGCATTGTACATGTCTAAGACTGTCTAAGCAAGTTGCTGATTACGATGTCAATGAAACGATCAATATGTCCAAACAATTTATAAAGGAAGTCTTCTGCTTGGTTACACACACATAGAACTGGGTCTTGGATGGAGATCATGTTTGAAAAGAAATTATAAATTTGCCAATTGATTTATTCAAAAGCTCCTCCATGCTTAGTACTGGATCATGGAACATTTTTAATTATTTCAGAGGTCTTCATAAGCATCAGCATCCCGTTCTTTTTATCACAAATTAATGTGAAATTCTTATTATACATATGCCAACTTCAAACTACAGTGGAAAATACAGAATTTTTACAAATGTCACTGAGAAACATGTAATTGCGGTTAAGAAGAGGATATTCGACAATAAAATGCACTGGTGGCCAGTGTTAAAATATTAAGAAGATTATTTTAAAGAAATTCTAGTTATTTGGTCTTTGAGTGATAATGCAGTTTGTATGCAGAGGGGGTGTACCTACTGAGTCTCAAATAGTTTAAGAAATGCAGTATAGATTGTTTCATAAAAAGGGTTTCAAGGGGGGTGAGAATTTTTTGGCATGTAATTTTCTGACGCTCTATGTTTGTTTTGTATGCAGTGTTTAAACGAACACATTAAACACGCCTTTGTTCGATACAGCCACCTATTACATACGATCCGTTTGGCATGACTTGCGAATCGGACTTAATGCTAGACTTTCGTATATGCTGTGTGGTCATTGCTAACAAAACAATATACAATGTTGTATTTTTCTTTGTTTTATTTTCAACAAACCGGAGTTTTGAATAGTTAAATTGCCTTTTTGTGTAAATGAAATCTTTTGTGAATCTTGTGCCACCCTATAACATTAGGCTACTGGGCAATAATTGCATAATTATTCAACAACGAAATGCTCACTTCGAAACCTGCTCATTAAATAGCTTTAAAACCAAAAAACACGTTGCTTAAGCTAAAAATAGAAAATTTGCAATAATTGACTTGAAGTATTTTTCTGTACATTCGATTGAATACACCAAAAGGTTCTGCATTGATTCGCGAGCAAAGTGTGCTAAAAACAATTACCGCAAATCGGTAAACCGGAAGCTGCTTGCGAAGTGTGTTGAACATGCTTAGTTTGCGGTTGTTTATTTGTTGTTTTACGTTGGGGTGTGCCTAACGCGTGAGTGGGGCAAAGAGGTGACAACGTCAACAGTGACTGACGACGACAACGACGACACCGTCAACAGGTAATGCGACTATCATTAAACATTTTATTGTCTAAACTTTTATGGCGTTTGTATATGTGTGTGTGCGTGTCTTTGTATGTGTGCAACACAGTTCAAAATGCCAAGCATCTTCTTTCATGATTTGTGTTTAAAACTTATACAAACAAACACCCACACATGTATATACATATACATATAGGCGAAGCAAAAAGAATTGATTTTAAACAATAAACAAAACCAAAAAGTGTTAGCAAATAAATACAGATAACAACAAAAGCAAAATCAAAAAACAAAATATGCAGCCACAAAAAAAAAATAAAAATACTGAAAATAAATAAACGCATTTGAAATTTGAATTCGGCGTGGGGAGTACCCACAACGCGTGTGCCGACGTCTCTCTTTTGACGTGTAGACGTGTGTTTCTGTGCGTGTGTGTGTGAGTGGGGGTAAATGGGCAGCGCTTAAAAGCAGATTGCCAAAATACTTGATGGCACCTGCAAAAAAGAAGAAACACATACCAACAACAACAACAAAAGCACTCACATATCGTGAGCAACAACAACACAAAGTGAATGAATGAGCGTAAAAGTGTTGAGTATACAATGTGTATTTGAGTGCATGTGTGGGCGCGAATTACTCTCACACACGCTGTCGCTCTCGTGAAGCAATTGCAGTCAACTTTGTCATTGTCGCGTGAGATCACCAATACGAAGAGGCGGCAGCAGCAACACTGCACGACCATTTGTTTCGATTTTGTCTCCGTTGCTGTGTCCGCTCTGCTCTGTTCTGCTGCTGCTGATGCTGATGCCAATACCGTTCCGCTGCTGTGTGAGCTCACTCATGTTCTTTTGGCTTTTGATTTTGTTTTTACAAACGGCTCAGTAGAGCGCAGAATGTGTGTGTGTGTATAAGTGACGATGATGATGATCTCTGCTTTGAACGTTGATGCTGAGTTTTCGAATATTATTTTCAGCAGTCAGCGTGCATACAAAAGCAAAAATAACAACAACAAAAAAAAATCTAATTGAGCGCGCTAAAGAAAATTCATCGGTGTTCTAGTAAGAAAATAATGTACTCAATAATGTTACTATTTTAATTTTAGCACAACTCTTAAACCGTCTGCGACTGCTTTAGGTGTGTGCTCTCATCTCACTCTCTCGTTCTTGTTGTTGTCTTCTCTCGTTTAGTACGGCTATAAGTTATAGCGCTGCTCCTGCCGCTAAGTCGACGTCGGCTACACTGGCGACGGCGGCAGCCATTGAAGATTTTTCCGAGAGCATCAGAACCTAGTCGAGTCTAGCACGGAACAGTTTCCGCGGTGCGCGCTTCTAAAAACAAAGAAAACACAAAAAAAAATATATAAAAACAGTTTTTGGTTTTTCTGTGCTCTGCCGTGCCGTACCGTGTGCGCGTTTGTAAATGAAAAAAAAAAAATAATAATTTTTTGTTTCGAAAACCGGAGATGATATGATGCTATATTCGTTGAAATTTATTAACCTTTGTTTGTTTTATTAATTAAAGATGTGTAATAAGAATACATGTGCATGATTAAAGCAATTAAAAATTGTAAGAAACGTGAAAAAAGTGTCAGCGCAAATGCATAAGCAACAATTGCTGCTGCAACTTATGAAGTGCCGATACAGTGTGCAAGACCAAATTGACTAGTAGCGGAGGTGTCGGTGAAGAATGTAAAGGAGAGTGAGGGAATAAGAGAGAGAGACGTGCAAACGAAAAGATCAGTATAGCAGCATCAAGCAGGAAGAAACTTGCACGAAGAAAATAGTACATTGTGTAAGAAGAAGAAGCAGCAGCAGCAGCCGCAGCAACAGCAACAACATCCAAAACGAACACGCGTATGCATGTGTGCGTGCGAGTTTTGTCTGTGTGTGTCTGAAAATACACGAAATAGGAAATTTTGGTATTTTTTGTTAAAAATAGAATTTGCCATACGGCATAACGGTTTTCGTCTCAACTCGCTGTTGTCTCCGCGCGCACATACAGCAAAAGGCAAAAGTAAGAAGGAAAATGTGAAAAGTGAATGAAACGCACGGAAACATTTTATTGAAAACAAAAAAAGAAGAGGAATTACACAAAAAAAAAAGCAACAAAAAATTTGTATGAAAAATACGTGCATTCTATTAGAATTTCATTGTTTTTTAAGTGAGTGTGTATGCTTAAGTGTGAATTTGAAAACTAAACTAAACAACAATGCAAGCCGCCGCTGCAGCAGCAACAACAACCACGACAATACCAACAACAACAGGCGCTAAAACAATAAAAACGTCAGCGACAAAAAAAATATTAACTAATAGCAGCAGCACTGCTGCCGCTGCCTCTGCTGCTGGCGTCACAGGCAAGACGCGCGTGCTACAAAAACAACAACATGCTGTCACCACACATTCAACAACAACAGCAACAACAACGACCACAGCAAACACAGTCGATCCGAATGACGAGATAGAGGAGATCTCAAAGAAAATCACCGAACACGCCGATGCGATATATCAAACTTGGCGTAGGCGCGGCCTGGCGCCAACTGCGCTGCCCGAAATATACGGAACAAATGTCGCCGGCACCGGTGAGGATTTCTTTGGTCCGGGCGGCAACAAAGCTGATGCAAAGACAGCTGTCACATCGGTTGTTGACAATACAGAGGGCTTGCAGCAGTTGGTTAACACTTTTGTCATTAAGGATAAAGAACAGCGCGGCGTTAAGGCAGCCAGCCAAGGCAATGCAACTAAAACAACAACAACAAAAAAATCCACAACAAGCGGCGTTGAGATCAACAATAGCGGCGAGAAAGTAACGCAGCAAACGCTCAAGAAGCCGGCTGTGCAGAAAACACGCGCAAAATCACCGACAGCGACAACAACAAAAACAACAACGGCTGCAGCAACAACGACAACGACAACGACAACGACAACAACATCAGGTGCCGCTGCAACAACAACAGCACCAACAACAAGTGCAAGTACAAAAAATAACGCATGCGTCGTTGGTAGTAAAAAACTTGATGCCGCAACGCCAAAGAAAACCACAACAACCATCAAGAAAGCAACAATAACGCCAACGCCAACGTCAACAACGACATCGACGTCAACAGCGGCGCCGCCAACTTTAGATGTTAATCTCAATTTTGATTTAAATTTGCTCACGAAGCAACAAACCGAAAATTTGCTCAAAATAAGTGAACTTTTGCAAAAGGAACAAACAAAAGAGAAAGAAAAGGAAAGAGCGACGAGCACAATTAAAAGAAAAGAGCCATCAACAACATCGATAGCAACAACAACCACACCAACACCAGCGGCAGCGACAAAGAAATCAACGAAAGAGAATGGCAAAATAGAAGCGCGCAAAATGGCGACTGCAGCGCAGGAGCTTACACCAACAAAGAATACAACAGCAACGGCAACAGCAGCAGCAACAACAACAACAACACCAGCAAAGACGAGCACGCTTAAATCGGCAAAAACAACAACAACAGCAGCAGCAGCAGCATCTGATAATAAAACAAGTGCTAATAAATTAGCAAAAAACAATGGCAACAACGTGGACACGATTGACGTTGCGCTGCAGCCAACGTCGCTGTCAACGTCTCTGTCGACGCCCTCGTACACATTACAGTCAACGTCACTATTGATCAATGCGCGTGATAGGGTTGCAGATGATGATGATAGTTTGAATGCTATCAGCAAGATTAAAACGACTGATAAAAATAGTGCAACGAGCGTGAACAAACGTGGCACATCAACAACGCTAAACAAATTAAATGCCGAGCAAAGTCAATTGACGAGCGCTAAATTAATTAAGGCAGCAACAGCATCTATAACCAAAGACAATACAAATACGTTCAGCGCCGCAAAGGAGTCAACACAAGCGACCAGTGACTCGACAACAACAAATAAAGTCAGCAATCGTGCGTCTAACAATCCAAACGCGACTGCGACAACTTCAATAGCCAAAGAGAAGTCAAGCTTGAATCGTGCCGCAATTGGTGCCAAATCCTCAAGTAACAGCGGCAACGTTGTCGCCACCGTTGTCGGCAGTGCACAAAACGCTCAACTCAATACTGCTGCTGCTGCTGGTGCTGCTGGCAACACTACTGCAACTCGTACGCACAGTGTTGCCAACGGTGCGTCGGCCGTGAGTCAAGTGGACGGTGGCGGTGGCATGGAAATTGCACGCACAACGATGCCAACGCTGAACAAAGTCAAGCCGACGAGCGGTCGTGCCGTGCTCACTAACGGACAGGATAAAAACTGTAAATTTCAAGTTTCTACAAATAACCGATGAAGTAATTTTTTTTTAATACTTCGATTTTGTTTTGTTTTTTTTTTTTAAATTTTTGTTGGCGTTTATTTGGTTTCGTTTGCGGCGCCGTACGCCAGTGGGTCGACCAATCTTAACGCGCGGCTCGGTTGCCGAGCGTGTGCTGATGTTTGAGAAATGTCCAGATGTGCGTAGTGTATTTTTGGATATTAAACGTCCTGCGAACGATGTACTGCCGAAAAGTCTGCAAAGGGTGAGTATTGTTTTAATATAAGAATTAAAATACAGAATTCTTTTTTCGCTGATTATCTAACAATTTGAAAATTCGTGAAACTACAACAACAACAATAATATTAGTGTATCGAAAACAATGTGCACAAGTACAACAACAATTGGAAGCAACAAGTTCGGCAAGTTCGTGAAATTAAAATGAAATTAAGTGTTTTAGCAAATGTTTTGTCTGCACAGTGACGTCCGCGTACTAGTCTCTGAAAAAGGGGTTAAGGTTCAGGAAAGCATTAATTACCCAAGCAGCGTTTAGTGGCCTTTTTTCTTGTTGTCTTTTTTGTAGGTCAATGTAAAAGTTGGGAGTTTCCCTATGGAAATTTGCATACATAAGAACAATTCAGTATTTCAAACTATTTGAGAACTGTCACTGATTAAGTCAAAGATATTATTTAGACACAATAAGTGCGAGCGAGAGAAGTGCACATGTGCGAATGAAGCGAAACAATAAAAAAAAAAACGAACGATTGTGTATCATCACCAATGATTGATTTAAGGTTGCGCTAAAACGTTTGCCAAAAGGCACACAAACACAGGCATAAACACACACATAAATTTGTACATAACACACACCAGTAAAGCGAATTGATCGCTAAGAAACAACAGAACAATAACAACAATAATACAAAATTGATTACGATCACGATTGTGGCATCTCTGCTATACTAAAATGTGCTCAATAGTTTTTATTTGCTTCATTTTTTTGTATTCTTTTTTAATCACTTAATTACACAAATTGTAAGTGAGTGGAAAGCAACAAGCGATGCGGGGTGCCATTAATACAAAAGTATTAAAGAGTTTGTTGTTGCTTTAATATATTAGCTCTTTTTTGTAATTTTGTTTAACAAATTAATTTCATTTAGATTTGTGTCTGACCAGACATGACATAAAAGTACACACTTTGTACTATAAATAAAATTCAAGTTAATATTTTTATTTGGTTATTTTATGGTATATTTTCTGTAGAACATGACGTATGCGTAATTTCGTTTTTCTTCGGCGTCATTGCCACTGTTTTGTGTGTATGCGTATACGTAATATTTTATGAAGAAAAAAACGTGGGTGATTTTTTAAACATTTGTTTCTCCCTTTAATGTTGTTTATTGTTAAGACTTGTCATAGAAAGAGAGCGAAGAAGTGAGCGAGATGGAATAATAATTGAGAAAAAAATATGTGAGATTAAAGTATGAAGTGCAAAATTTGTGTAACTTTTATATACACACATTTTAAAATGATGTTTGGGTTATACAAAATAATTTTCAGCCTCCAAGACAAGGGCGTAGCCAGCTTGTTAATAGGGGGCCAAGATCTGCTTTTTCATAAATAACACATAATTCAAGTATTGAAAGTACGGAAGTTGTGTTTTAAGTGGGAAGGGCCACTGCTGGTCATTGCTCTAACAGCATCTTTTATCACATTTTACTATGAATTTTGTTATAAACATTCAAATACAATTTTAATGCCACGTTTCCAAGAATCATAAACTCTTACTAAGGTTACATGCTTTTCTTAGCCACGCCCATTTTGAAGTTCACAACACTTTTTATGTTTTCTACATCATTGTCTACTTATTTTATCGCTTAAAAGATATCGTTTTCTGCGAAAACATTTCTTATTAAAATGTTTATTTTCTGTTTTAAAAACAAGAAAAAGAAAAACGGTAAAAATTCTTGTTTACTACAAACGAAAGAGTAAATTTCAGCAAATTAATGTGCAAAAGCTTCGAGTGTTTACCCATTTCTCAGTAGCCCCTCGCTTGACTTGATCTTGTGGGGCATAAATATATTTCAATAGTAAATTATGAAAGAACTCAAGTAAATGGTGGGCAGATATCAACAGGCCGCATCACAAAAACGCTCAAAGAAATGCGTGAAAATTGGCATTTGTTTAAACAAATGCAAAAATGTTTTTCTTTTGCTTTGTGGCTTTGAATGATTTTATTGACTTGGCGCTAAATTGTTTAGTGCGAAAAGGAATGGAATTTCAGTAATTTGTAATCTAGTTGAGCCATAATGTTGGCTGAAAAGTAAGAAAAACATTTTGATAAAAAAAAAATTAATTATGATGTTAAGAGAGAACCTTTTTAAGATAACATGAAAAACACAAAAATGGGTTGTTTTTTTTTACTTTATATGAAAAGTATTATTTATTATTAACTTCTGCTAACAAAAATGGTAGTTAGGTCGTAAACGCAGCATAGAGTGTGAATCTGAAGAACTGCTTCAAATTTACTCGTCGGCAAACTTCTCGACAAATAATAGATTAACCCACTCAAAAGGGAGAACAAAGAATAAAAAGCTCATGAGCCTGTTGCTATCTATCAATCTTATTTATTCCATGTAGACTTAAAAACATTATGTTCATAATTATACGAAACTCGCCGAACTTTTTCGTATACTTAATATTTTACAAGCCAATTTTCTGTTTTTTAATAGACATATAAAAAATCCCTTTAAGTATTATTGCCCTATTTGAATTTATACGTTTAATCTCCATTTGCTACTTTGTTTTTGGCAAGGTTAAGTTATCAACGCATGCAACGCCGCCATCCTCATCACAAGAGCACAATTCGCTTCAACGAGAGATAAGATCTACCAAGAGCGTTTACATACCCAGGTGAGAGTGGATTGTTCTTTTTCCCAACTAAATTCTGATTGTAACTTTTTACGCATGACAGATTCTACTTTCCACATGGTAAGCCACAACCAACCATTGCCATGGAACGCGTTTCGCGTGGCATACTCTCCGCCTTTGATTCCTTTCCCAATAATCAGGTGACCAAGGACGAACTGCCGCGCATACTAAAGCTATGCGGTCTGCCATTCTATTGGCGTATGCCTGTAATGGTTTATTGCCAACAAGGCAACTCTGGTCTAGTTGAACGTCAGCGTTTTGTCGAGTTCTGGAAACAGTGCGTAACGTATATAGTACATTTATAATGAACAAAACTATATTTCTCCCCTTTTTTGATCAACAAAAGAATGAATGTGTATTGTCATGAGCCTGCATCGCGTTTCGTTTACATACTTTCGCGTGGTCAACGTTTTCACTCGTACATCATGCCCGAGGACTTGGTGCCAATGGTGCAGGATGTCGTTGATACACATCCAGGTTTGGCCTTTCTTAAGGAAGCGACTGAGTTTCATTCCAGATACGTGCATACGGTAATCGCTCGAATATTCTACTCGGTGAATCGCAGTTGGTCCGGCAAAATAACAATTTCCGAATTGAAACGTTCAGATCTATTGGAGGTAAGTAAACTATCAATAATTACTAACCGTCAATGATTCCTGATCACGTTTCGCATAGATGATATCACTGCTCGAAGAGGAGGATGATATCAATCAGATTATGGCGTTCTTTAGCTATGAGCACTTCTATGTCATTTATTGTAAATTCTGGGAATTAGATAAGGATCATGACTTGCTCATCAATAAGGATGATTTGGCACGACACAGCGATCATGCTCTCTCCACACGCATTGTCGAGCGTATCTTTTCGGGCTGTGTGACGCGTAATGATAATAAAAAAACGAACGAAGATGAGGCGAAAATGTCGTACACAGATTTCGTTTGGTTTATATTATCCGAGGAGGATAAACGTACTCCCACCGCTATCGAGTATTGGTTCCGTTGTATGGATGTAGATGGCGATGGTGCTCTATCAATGTACGAATTGGAGTATTTTTATGAAGAGCAACAACAGCGCATGGAGGCGATAGGCATTGAGTGTCTGCCGTTTGAGGATTGTCTGTGTCAGGTGCGTAACTTGTGATGTGGTAACTTCATTGATGACGGTATGATTCTCAATGTTTTGCAGATGTTGGATATGATAAAGCCGCTTAATCGAGAGTTCGTAACATTGGGTGACCTGAAGCGCTGTAAGATGACGCATGTCTTCTTCGATACTTTCTTCAATTTAGAAAAGTATTTGGACCATGAACAACGCGATCCATTTGCCTCACAGCGTGATGAATACGTAAGTCGATTTATTAATTTAAAAGTTGTTCCTAACTATGTCACTTTACAAATACAAGTATTATTTAAATAACAACACGAGAGGTTCATTTCGATTTCATTGATCAGTAATACAATGAATAAGACTTCTGAAAGTGGTGATGTTGTTCACGTTTTTGTGAACATTTTTATACTCTTCACGAAGTGAGAAGCCTTATAGTTTTGTCACGAAGTTTGTAACACCCAGAAGGAGGCGTGGCCGACTATATAAAGTAAATATATTCTTGATCACGATGACAAGACGAGTTCATATAGCCATGTCCGTCTGTCTGTATGTATGCAAACTCCTCCCTCAGTTTTGAAGCTACCGTCCTGAAATTTTGCACAGACCCTTGTATTTTATTACGATGACACATTGGAATTAGCAAGATCGAACCACTGGAACTGGTAGCAATCATACGAAATGAAGAAGAAGAAGAAAAAATTTCAATCGTATGAAAAAGCTTTTTTTTCAAAGATACAGCGCTGAAATGTGTGGAAAACTTTTTTATTTATAAACTAATTGACTTGAAACTTCATAGTTATGTTCATAGTGTGGCTTAAAAACTATTTAGATAACAAAATGGGCGTGGCACCGCCCACATATGAGCAAAAACAATAATTTCCATATATCTGGCACCCAATGAGGTATAATAACGAAAATTGGCTTGTAGGCTATGTGGACAAAAAGAAAAAAGATTTCAAAAATATAATAGGCGTATCACAAAAGGTGTCGTCAAGAGTATACATCTTCGGCAAGGCCGAAGATAACCTCCTTTCTGATTTAAATATTTTTTAAATTTAAAATTCAACGTTTGGTGAGCGGTTTAAGGGGGTAAAAATTCGAATTTACATAATTATTATTCTGTTTATCGAATGCAGTGTTTTTCACAGTGGCTTACTATACCATCACTATACTATATACAATACCATCTGGGGGTCCTTTGTGTAAAAGAGTAGTTTTGCTTTTATAGAATCCTTGAATTTAACACACTATTAAAAATGTTGAGTGTATTTTGGATGACTTTCATTTCATTTCAAATAAGGGAATCATTTAATTTGACCTGCAAACATTCAATATCATTGTATAATGTTAATTATTATCCAACATTCACTTAAATCAAAACCATCTAGGGCACCCTTTTTAGAATTGGACAAGACGAATGAAAATTGAGTTTGTGCGTGAAGTTAGTTTTTTTTTACTCACTCGCCACGCTATTTCATTATTCTGTCCTTTACCTCTTGAGCTAGGAGTCTCACTGAACGGGGCGAAGAGATGGCAGCTGCAAAATGAAAGAAAGAAAACATTGCACAACAGCTGTTAATCAGCTTCGTTTTTTATTTGGCAGCGCTGAACTAAAACAGTGCACAAATAGAAAAAGAAGTACTCAAGTTCACTTGTGGTGAAACAGTGTTAAACTTCTTTGCTAAAGCAGATCAGATATTAAAATTAATAATAAAACATTTTTTAAATATTTTTATACACATTTTTTTTTTTGTTTGATTTTCAGAATTCCGACTGGGATCGTTTTGCGGCGCAAGAATACGAATTGCTCATTACAGAAGAAAACGATTGATAACAAAATTTTGAAAATCAAAACAGCAAACCAACAAATACTAATTACAACAACAAATACTTTTAAAACGATACTACAAATATTTATTAACTTACAAATTTTTATACAACAAAAAATCACCGAAACTTATACACCGAATGCTAATCATCAAAAAAAAAACAAAAACAAACATTGCTTTATTATTTTGAAACGTTAGTTTTAAACAAATGTAATAAAAACGTCTAATTTATTTGAGTTTTGAATTATTTGCCAAATTTACATAAACATAAAAAAGGAGCAAAGCAACTATTAAATTATTATTTAGCCAAAAACTTAGTTGATTAATTATTTTAAATATAATTTATAACCAAAAAGTAATAAATAAAACAACTTATTTGTTAAATTTTATATCTTTTATTTAAATTTTTTTAATAACTCTTTTTATTCAACTTATTTAAAAAATATTTACGCTTATTAAAAATCACTTTAATAACTAATTCCGACCTACGATTTCTAAATAAAACTGTTTTTTTTTAATAATTTTTTTTTCTAGATTTATTTTTCTAAAAAAAATCCTTTTTACATAATCGTTTATCACGATAATTTTTATATTTGTTACATATTTTTGTGTTTATGTATTATTTTAATAACTTCACTTTTGAAACTTTGCTGGCTAAAATTTCTCATAAAAATTTTAGTAATCACAAAACTTTAGGTTTAAATTTTACTGCTTGTCGTTTTTGTCTTATATTGATTGATTTGTTTTCTTGGAATTCTACTTTATTTTCATGAAAGTAAAAGCCTTTTGAGTTTAAGTTGCTTGCATGTGGTCTTGATTGAACAGTTTTGCTTTAGATGTTTAGAAAATTAACTTGCTCATGCAATTGGCGAGGATACGCCAATCAAAAATAAACAAACTAGAAGAAATACAATTTACAAATTAATAATTGATTTGCTTTAATTTGTTAGCGTGTTGAAAATTTTAAAGTTTCTTAATTATGTTTAAAAAAAAATTTGGTATTTTGGTAGCGCAAGTTAAGCGAAAAGGAAAATAAAATGTCTATCTTGAAAATAGTTAGACTTACTACATTTTTGTTTTTTTTTTAGCGTTAACTTAAGCGGTAACGATTATAAAGTAACATTATTTTGTTGTAATATGCTCGTAATTGGTAGACTGAAGGACGCAACCGCCAGTACCGTTAATGAACAAAAGACATACAGAAAAACTTATAGCAAAACAAGAAGATTTCATGCTGTTGTGTTGTTGTTTTTGTTGTGTTGAGTTGATGCCTAACGTTGGAAGCATTTACTGCGTTAGCCGTACTTTTTCACTATCCTCATAATTTTTTGTTTCGTTAGTGCTATCAGAGTCAGCATCAGAGGATGTTGGCGTATCATCAGATTCTTTGCCATAAACCGGCTGAGAATCACCACGCACATAATCTGCGGTTATATGCACGCTTTTAATATCAGACCCAGGAACTATGAACATCGGATCAAGTAAAAGTTGTTCCTATTGGTTATACAAGAAAGTAATAAGTATGTGCATAAACATTTCATAAGTTACAATCTTACCATTATCGAACGTAGACCACGTGCGCCTGTCTGTCGTTCCATGGCGAGTGTTGCAATCGATTTCACAGCATCCTCAGTGAATGACAAATCCACTTCGTCCAAACCAAGTAGTGCTTTGTATTGCGGTATAAGCGCGTTTTTCGGTTCGGTGAGTATGCGTACAAGCATACTAATATTCAGACTATGGAAGGGCACAATCACAGGGAAACGTCCAACGAACTCCTGCACGCGTATTAATTGAGGAGAAAAATTAGTATAAATAACTCTTTCTAGGAATTAATTGCATTATACTACCGGTATCATGCCAAATTCGACGAGATCACGTGCTTGCACTTTTGTCAAACACTTGTCGCGCTCCTCCTGGTCATTGTCCATGGGATTCGCGGTCGATTGAGCAGCACGTCGTCCAGATGAACCCGATGAGGGCATGCCGAAACCCAAATACTGTACAGAAGACAATATTTTATGAGTACGATTGAAAGAAACAAACAAACATATACACACCTTCTCGTTTAGCCTGCGTCCAATAAGTCGATCCAAGCCAGTGTACGCGCCGGACGCAACAAACAATATATTCGTTGTATCAACCTGGACGGTCTCGCCGCGCAATTTACGCGGTGAATTCCGTTCCGGCACATTAACCACTGTGCCCTCAAGCATTTTTAGCATACCCTGCTGCACGCCCTCACCACCTACGTCCCGCAGCTGATGAATGCCTGGCACAGCGCCGATTTTGTCCACCTCATCGAGAAAAACAATGCCGGTTTGTGCGCGCTCAACACTGCCAACAAACGAGAAAGAATAATTGAAGTTTAGTTCATCCCGAGGTATTTTCAAAAAAGAACTCACTTGTAATTCGCATCTTGCAATAATTTGGAAATCACACTTTCAATATCTTCGCCCACGTAGCCTGCCTGTGTAAGCGTCGTGCAATCACAGATCGCAAACGGCACATCCAGACAACGTGCAATCGTCTGTGCAATGAGGGTTTTACCCGAACCGGTCGGTCCGAGCATTATGATATTGCTTTTCTCCAACTTCACTTCGTTGCTTTGTTTATCCAAAATCTCTGAACCAGATTTGTGATTCGTTGACGCACTGTTCGACGATGTGCTGACCGGCGACGATGAACTGAGGCCGCTGCCGGGACCACCCAAGCCGAGACCGCTCATTTGTGTCTTGGGCGGCAAATCACTGCCCGGCGTGCTATTTAACGTATGACCAATGCCTGTTATGTGTAAGAGATCTGGACGTGGTATGCCATCGGCACTGCCACCGCTGCCGCCACCACCACCAGTGCTCTGTTGCATCAACTGTGGCAGATTGTGGTGTATACGCTTATAGTGATTGTAGACGGCAACGGCAAGCACTTTCTTCGCAAACTCTTGACCGACAACATGCCGATCAAGATATTCCATAATCTTCTGTGGTGGTGGTGGTGGTTTTCGTTGATTTTTCGGCTCTTCACGTACATTATTCCGTTTCGAATCGATTTCGGAGAGCACAACAAAAAAGTAATTGCATTTGGCGCATTTCACAAAACGAGTTGAGCTTACAAACGTTTCCACTTGTGTACAGGCGCTGCCACATTTCGGACACGACAGAAACTTGTCACCGCCAGGCGGATCGCCACCTGTGGGCGGCGTGGTCGACGCAGCACCACCGCCGGTGACTTTTGATGGCCCTGTGTTGCCACTGCCAAGGGCGCCCGTATTGCCGGTGCTGTTGCCACTGCCACCGCTGCTGCTGCTAGTAATCACTGATTGCGCATTCGTTATGTCGATGTAGGAGAGCACGGCCTCCGCGTTTCGGTGATTGTGTGGGTCTGTCAAATGTACATAGCGACGAGCAGTGGCGCCCATTAAGACCGCTTTGGCTGGTGTGTTGTTGACGCTGGATCCTGTTATTGTGTGATACAGAAACAAAATTTTAATATATGATAATCTATTTTTAATGTCAGCTTTATTTTTGTGTTCAAAATATAATTTTGTGCAGCGTGCAACGACCTTTACTTCATGTGTATGTGAGTAAATTTATTATCAAGTAACCGAAAATGACTTCAAACTGATTCAGCATTTTTTTCAGTGTAATGTTCAAATCATGCAATCTTTGACTCGTTTCGCAGCCATAACACGTTAACTTGGTTCATAACTCAAAATATTTAAGGCAATCGAGCAAACGTAACTTCAAATGAAAAAAGGAAAAAATAAACAAAATCACAAAAAATTCAAGTTCAGCTAAAAACAGTTGATTGGATAAAAATATTATTAGCAAAAAACAAAAAAAAAAAAACAACGAAGTCGAAACTGACGAGTTTGATATCGAAACGCGTCGACCTTCAAGCGTCGATTTGGCAGTGGCGCCGCCGCCTCATCTAGCACGCACAGTGGACTGAAACCGGTGCTTTAATGATAATTTTAGGCATTAGGAATAAAGAAAATTGTATAGAAACTGTTTTCGAGTTTGTGAGTACAATTATTAAGATAATATAATTTTAAGATTAATAAGTTTATTGCACGACAACTGCAATATAAGCAAGCTGGTGAACATTTTGCTTTTAAAATAAACAAAAACAATATACAAATAAAAATTGATAAGGCGTAAATTATTCATTGAATATGTCAGACTTGCTATTGTTATTTGAGAATGTTTGTTTTCTTTCTGCAGACCAAGAACAGAAATCGTAATGAATAAAAAGAAAAACACATACACTACGTGCGCTGATTAATTGGCTGACTGATTGATTGAATAAAATGTTGTTTATTGGTGAGGGGGCCAGCTTTGGTGGCGCCAGCGTCATTCACACAATATAAAAAATTTAAGAGGACGAAGACCATGACAAAAAGTATTACGTTGATACATAAACAAAGCAAAACAAACGAAAGCGAACAATAAGCAAAAGTCGTATTACACACATTATGCGGTAACAATACAAACGTCGATTATGTTGTTAACAACATAACCAGTTTGATAGACTGCCGCTCATTAGTAGAATCACACAAAGCTTACCCTTTGCCCAGACTCCATATTTCGGTATCTGGCCAAGCAGCACAATTCGTCTCACCATGCTCATCTTTGTGTTTGTGCTCCAACACACTCGCGTTCCCTACGGCGCGATACACTCCAACTTCCTAAAAACGGCACTCGCTCTTCTTCGATTGTCTCGATTATGCGAACACTGTGATTGGCACTTTTTTTTTCCTTTCTAATTCTTTTATTATTGCGTTTTATAACGTTATCCTAAATTTCGTTTTACACTCATGTAATGCAGAAATATTTTGCTTTGTTTGTCTCTTAAACAGAAATCACAGTTGCAGTTTGGTTTTTTGTTATTCCAAGTTCAATTGCAGCGAGTTTTAAAAATTTTCCGTACTACGACGCAATTTGCCTACTCGTTTTGGTGGAAAATACGTGAATAAAATAGATTTTGCGCTTTTTTCTTTGGTTTTTATTTCCTTCTATTTTGCTCTTGCTCGCTCTTCTTCGTCCGCTTGTGCAAGTGCTGGTGTTCGTTTTTCGTCGATTTGTTTTAATACCACTTTCCGCATAGATGTCATCACAAGATTCGTGGCGTTTGTCGCTGCTGAGCGAATGAAAGCCTCCACAGAGCTGTCAAAATCAGCTGCGAGCACAAAATCAGCTGATGTATGATTTGTACTTGGCGCACAGTTGTTGCGTTCGGTAGAATCAGTGCAATTTATTTGATATTAACCCACATGCGACCTAAAATATTTGAGCGTATTTGGGTTCTTGTTGCCTTTTTGTTACTTTAAACCAGAATTTTGTATAAATCGCGCATATAGAGATGAAAATTTAGAATTCCGACTTATTTAATTACCACATATTAAACCAGACGTGTATTTGCGTGTGTAAAACGAAAGGAAAGAAAACTAAAATTATTATAAAGTGATAATATGTAAAAGTATTTGACTTAAACTATTGGCTACGCTGTTCACTTTATTTTTGTTTAGAAACCCGGTATAACTCTCCCCTTTTTCGATGCCTTTTTAAGTTTCTTATTTTTCTTATCTTTGCTGCGTTTATCAAGGTTCTCCTGTCGTTTCTTTTGACGCTTATCCTTGTCTGCTTCAACTTTCTGTTTGCGTTCTGTCCACTTAGATTTTGCCTTCTTCTTTTCATCCTTGCGTTTCTTTATTGCTTTGTACAAAAGTTTGGGATCATCTTTAACTTTCTTGCCTTCGACCTTATCAAATGCCTTCTGCCAGGCGAGATCGTTTTTAATCTCTGCGGCCTTCTCTGTCTCACCCTGTTCCTTCAGTTCGGTCAGCTTGCGATTAGTTTCCTTAATTTTCTTCAGTATCTCACGTGGGTTTTGATGTGATTTCTTTGCTTTTGCGCCTGGATGCGCTGCGAAATCGAATTTGGAATAGACAATTTTGCCCTCCGAATTGAAAATGGCTTTCTGTTTGACTGGTCTTATGTGCGCCTTGCTATCTTCACTCTCAGTAGGCTCGGTTTTCAACTGTTTTGCATTTTCATTCTTAATGGACTTGGCAGCGGAGACTAGTACTTTCTTGAATTCCTTATTCTTTTTAAGTTTTTTCGACTCGCGACGCTGCTTGGCACGCTCCGTAGTTGGCGTCTTCTTTTGACGCATTTTATTCTTGATGGTGTTCAATCGTTCCTGCAACTCATCCAGCGAAGCGGTATTTGCTGCTTGCGCTTTAGCGACGGTTTTGTCGTTTGTAAGCAAATAACTGTCGACATCGAGTTCTGTTTGTGTACGAAAACGAAAAAGTTTAATGAAATTTTCAATCAACTGAATTCAAGCCATGTGCTTATGTCGTTTACCATCCTTATTTTCTGGCACGTTGTATGTATATAGCAGATCGGTCACAAATTCATACTGTTCCGCAAGCTGGCGTTTTAACGCTTTAGCGCGGGGTATGACAGTCATTTTGATATTATGCTCAATACTTATTAATTCAAATTAGTTCGAATAATATTCGCCCAAAAATTCAATAAAAACCAACACGTGTTCAGTGCTGCAAAACTACAATAATTAATGACAATAGATTGATAAACAAGACAAATTAAAAATCACCAAACGAAGTTCTTCTTTTAAATCACATATTTTAAAGCACATACGAATAAACTCTTAAATCTTTTTCAACAAAGACAAGAATACATAAAGATAATTGGCATTTAAGTGTAATAATGGAAAAACTGGGCATTTGCATCACTTGCAACAGTTAGCCAACACTAAAGAAGAATGAGATCTTATTTTCAGCCCTGGCAGATTTACATCATTTCTTTTAGGATAAATAATCAAATTATCTTTGGTCACGTTTGCTTGTAGGCGAACATAGGGCTGTACAGTACTTTCTAGCTTCTTCGTGCTTCTTCTTCGCTAGACTCAGTATTTGAGTTATTTTGACACGATTTTCGACAAATGAAAAAATAATATTAAAATAGCTTATGACCTGCAGTTTTTCAAGTAAGCATATACACAGCCATCAGATTCTTACAACCGGCTGGTCTGCTTCTTCCTCTTTGCATGACATTTAAGTGTGTCAATAGACACAGTTTAGCTGAAATAGTTTCGTGTTTGTCCAGCAGTCGAGCGAGCACTTTACGTCACTTCTCTTTATGTGTCCGTCGGAATGACTAATTTTTGTTTTTGCTGCATAACGTGAAAATAAGAGAAATAAAACAACTAAATTCACACGAACAGCAAATTAACGCGTACAACAACTAAAAGTGCACACATCAAACAATATTACACAATAATCAACGCTAGCAAACGATACATTAAACGCGACAAAATGAAGAAACAGTTTACGAAAATAAAAATCGCCGCAGAAAATTTAAGGTGGGTTTCCATTTTTGAAATGGCAAAAAGGCAACGAAAACATACACAGTTCAAAGGCCAGCAACAAAAACAACCGACAACGGCGAATCGGTAACATTGTGGCACCTTAAAATTCTCAGCAAATATCCAAAATATATTAAAAGGCGCATTCATAACCACAACAACAACACAGACAGTGGCAAAATTCCGATGCACTTTTTTGTTTTGTTGTTTTTGTTGTTTTTTGGAGCTCTTCAATGCCAAAGTTTATGTCGTCGTTATTCGTGTTTTTGTTGTTGGGCTGTTGCTCGCTTGTTTGGCTGTGTGTACACACATTTGTATATGTAATTGTGTACGCCAGCTTATCTCATCATGCACAAACAACAACGATAATTATTATTATATTGCTTAAATCCAACACCTTGGCTCACTCTAATGATTATTTTTGTTGCTCGTGTTTTTTCATATTTTTTTATGCTTTTAAATCGTCTTATTCTTTTTTCTCACTCCTCTTTACAGGTCAAATAAATCTGACTTTGGCAAAGACTTAGAGCTTGAGACCATTGAGAAACAAGTGGAAAAATATCGCGATACAATTGAGAAAATCTTGCGTAAACTGCCTGCAGTCAGCGGCAGCAGTAGTAGCAGCAGCAGCAACAACAGCAACAGTAATAATAATGCCGAAGAGCTTGATAAACGCATCAAGAAGAATACACACTACAAGATTGGACAAGCATTGGATGAATCATCGCGGGAGCTAACCAAGGACATGCCATTGCAGTATGTGCTCGCGAATTGTGGTGAGTAGCATGTGGCATGTGTGTGTGTATTAGATTGTGTGCGTGGGCGCTTCTATGTGCACACCCCTATTGCAGTGACGCGTAATGTCTTATTAACATCTCATCATAATTCCCTGTTGACAATTGATCCAATGCATGGTTTTGCATGTGTGCGCGTGTGTGTTCGTGCGTGCCTTCACCTACTTTGCATGCCAATGGGCGCTTTCGTGCTGCGCTGGTCAGCTTTCGTCTGGTCTGGCCCGGCCAGGTCAGACATGGCCTCGCCTTGTCTATCTGCGCCTGGCCTTGTGGCATTTACACATATTTTCAGCAACAACAATGACAACAACAACGAAACAAAAACAACTACAACGCGTTTATGATATTTGGTTTTTTTTAAGTTTCCGTTTTTTTAAGTGATTATATTTTTGAGTTTGCGTTTTTTTTCTTAATTTTTTTGGCTTTCGTTTATTTTATTTTCTTTATTTGACTCTATTTTTATAACAATTTATAAATGCGGTTTTGTTTCGTTGGCTTTTGTATTGCCTTCGCTTATGGAAATTATTTTTAAGCGGTTTTTATATCTTGTTGTTATCGTTGTATTTGTTGTTTTTTTTTGTCTTGTCTGTTTTTGTTTATGTCGTTTTGTCAGAAATTTATTGTGCGTTTAATTTACATTTCAAAAGAATTGTGTAAAAGAAAGTAAAAGTGAATGCATGTGCGTTTGTTTAATGACTCGTTTTCTTTTAAAGAAAAACTCATTAAAATATGATTTATTACATTATTTAATTTGAAAAAGAAGAAAAACAAGTTGCCATATTGATATGCATGCTGCTCAACACACGTTTTTCTGATTAAATTTAAATTTTACGTCATTATTTGGCCAAAAAATCATTAACTTTGTATCTCTTGCTATTTACTTAATTGGTCATTGACCACGCTTAGACGAACTTCAACGCTTTTTTATGTCTTTATGAGTTGTTGTTGTTGTTCACAGTTTATAGTTGAGTTACTTGCGTCAAAGTGCGGCTTCTAATTCTGTTGTGTTGCCGCTGCTTGTTACACAATTCTTGCTGACTAATTTATTGGCACCTAACACACTTGCAGTTACGCTTAACTTGAAGTTGATGATTAGCTTGTCTACTTGAATTTTGAACACTTTACATGCACGAACACACACATACATACAATAAATCCCACTTAAAAACGCTCGACAGCAACAACAAATGATGTGTTATGCTGCCGGATGCATTAGCGTGACTTATCTTTAAATATTGTAAAAAAAAGAAAAATTATTTGGTGCAAGTTGCTGCTCGACCTATTTAACAACCCTCAATGCATGTTCACAGCTTTGCACTTAAAACTTGCCACTTATGTCACCACTTACTTAAGCAATGTACTCACATATACAACTTTCTCTCCCCTACTATGTGTGTATCTCATGCAGGCGAACTTGAAAAGTCAATTGCCGAGTGCATCATCGAGAATGAACTGGAGACGGAGAACAAAGTCGTACGTCGCCTGAAAAATATCTTGGATAAGGAAATACAAGAGATCTCAACGTTGAAGCGAAATGTATCGCGTACATTACAGGAATACACGTCATTGAAACGCAGCTATGAGGTAAGCAAACTTTTTTTTTAAAACACACACGACACACACACGCAAAGAGTTGAGTTACATGCAAAATTAGAGTGAAGGCGTCGATAAAATTGTATGTCTTTTGATTGAAAGATTCAGTAAAGAAGCTGAAAAACAAAAAGGAAAAAAAACAAACAACCGCAGAAGCAATCAAAGAGACAGACAGACTGACAAACAAACGTGTAGCATAGCAAATTAATTAGGAAATGAAACCGAACCAAGCCAAAAAGAAAATAAAAAGAAATCAGCAAATGTACAAAAACAACAACAACGACACACGTAACGCGCGCACAATTCAAAGCAGACAAAACCGTCGTCGACGTCGTCGTCTTCGTTGTCATTATCGTTGCCTGCCTGGCGTCGTCGTCGTCGTTGTCGTTCGTCGATACGTTTATTTAGCCATAATTTTTTGTTTTGTTGTTTTCCTTTATATATTTTTTTATTATTGCCATTGTTGCTTTGATAACGTCAACTTATCCAATTGAAAAATTTACGTTGATTAAAAGTCAACTAAACTAAAAAAAATGAAAAAAGTATCTGCTCAGAGAAAACTATGACTTTTGCTTATATTAACGAGTGTGCTGAAAAAAAACGCTAAAGCAATCAAAATTCTTTATCAATTTAATAGTTTTTTTTTATTATTATGTCACTTGAAGGTCTCTCGTAACAACCACAAAGTATATGTATAAGCTCTTGATCAGCAAAAGTAAAAATATGGACTGTGACTTGTAATCCATTCAGTTATCGACTTTATAACGCTTTGTGCTCTAAGGATGAGATTATTTAATCTGATATTAAATTTTAAGCGCGCACTTAATACATTTTAATTTCCGTTTAATATTTAAAGGTTTAGCGATTTTTACGTCTTGTTCTGCTATAAACATTAAAAAGAATGTAAACTCTCTTTGAGTATTAGCGATTTTGATGACTTTGCTGGCTTGCGTTCTAATTTCGAATTGAATTTTCTTGTTGATTGCCATAACATTTATTAGTCGCCTTTTATTGTTATTGTTGTTGTAATTGACGGTTTAATTTGCCATTGATTTTGCGGCGACGCGCTCGTAATTTGCTGGTACTCACATACTATGTATATTTGTATCTGTGTGTCTGTGCACTTTTACCAATACATTTGCCTATGTGTGTGTGTGTGTCGACACACTTTCGAACCGTTTTTGGCTTGCACTGTCATTGAGCCATGAAATCTGAAACATTGACTTGAAGTGGCGTCATTTATTGGTGGCGAATCACCGTTGATAAAAATGACGAAGTCTGATTCATGTTTTCCGCTATTTTGTTGTTACGTTATTATTATTATTATTTATATACATGTATTATATTTTTTACCGCAAGTTTTTCGTATACCCAAAGTTCAAAACGACGCTTGTCTATCACTATTTTTTTATTGTTTGACATTATTTTAATCTAATCTGCTCTGCAATTGATTTCTCTCAGTTTTCCCAACTTATTGTTTATTACACAGTACAACAAGACTTATCTTTGTTTTATGAAAAACTGTTGGCTTCTGATTATGTGTAGACATGCATTGTGGTTGTTAGCGGGTCTTCTTTGAGTCATGCACTATTGTTGTTTTCATCAGGTTTTATTAGCGCCTTGACTAGGTCATGTGTAAGGTCGCCGCAATTTGAGTCATCGGTTTGAAGTTTGTATTCGTTTTTTATGTAATGCGACAAACATAAACTAAACTGACCGAAATTAAAATAGTAAAAGCGTACAACAAGTTTGGCTTTGGTTTCCGGTCGGTCCGGTTCTTCTTTTCAGTTTGGCGCAGTGAGCAAATTGTAAATTAGAAATTTTAATCACATTAATTAGAAATTTTGTTTGCTTTGTTGATTTAATGATAAGAACATTCATGAACAAGACTGAATTGAACTTGTGTCACTTTAAAATGCATTGTATCAAAGTTTGTTTTGAATGGCAACAAAAGATTTCATTCAGAATGCCCAAGAAATTCATTGCTTATCGGTGTGAATACAAAACATGACTTGTGCACAACGACAGTAACGAAGACAGCGGCAGCGACAGCGACGCCGACGTTGATGATAAACGTTTAGCAAACACATGATTGCAATGTGTCTTGTACACACATACGGGCAATGGATCAATGTACGCACAAACGCCGCGCATACAAAAACCGTTTTATAAACAACAGAATTTATTATTTATAGATAAATTTATCGTTTATCGTTTTAGGCTGCCAAACGGCTGGATGAACCGCCAGCGAAAATCAATCATATTAAATCGCAGCAAGAGGAATGTGAACTGAAGCTGGAGAAGGAGCGTGATATGTGGGCGGCGCAAATGTTCGAATTGATAGCCAAAGAGGATGAGATTGTCAGTTGTATACGCGACTATGTGCTTAACCAAAGAAACTATCATGAGCGTGCATTGCAGCGTGTGAATGCCTCGTTGGCACGCATACAGGACACAATACAGGCCACGGAGAAATCACGTTTCGGTACATCGCTCAAGGAACATCTTAGTTCGACACATCGTGAGATATCCTATGTGATTGAATTGTGCGTTTGCTGTTTGATCGAACACGGGCTCTACGAGGAGGGCTTGTTGCGTTTGGGCTGTGCAACGACAAAATTGCGACGCATGAAACATGCGCTTGAAGCGCAAAATGTGAAAACGCCACTGTCGCCGGAGTACCAGGATCCGCATGTCATTGGTTGCATCTTGAAATTGTATCTGCGTGAATTGCCTGAGCCGTTGTTGACCTATGGGTGCTACAAGGATTTCATACGTGCGGCCGAGCGCAGCACGGAGGCTGAGCGTAAGGCTGACATTAAAGCGATACTGCGTAAATTGCCAACGGAAAATTTTGTTAATTTGCGTTATTTGACGCGTTTTCTGTGGCATCTCACGCAGAATGTCGAACACAATAAGATGAGCTCACAGAATTTGGCGATTGTCATGTCACCGAATATGCTTTGGCCGCGTGTGGACAAGAGCAGTGGGACCGCCGACTATTTGGGTCAAGTGAACAGCTCGTCGGCATCGAATATAATTGTGGAACTGCTAATTAGTCACTGGGATTACTTTTTCGATGAGCAACAAGTTGAGTTCTTCGTGACATTGCAAAAGAATCGTCTTTTCGCTGAGGGCAAAAGTAAATCGAATTCATCGAATGAGAACTTGGATAGACATGATGGTGGTAAGTGTGTGCCTATATTCTTATTAGAATAAATGTTTAAAACACATGCAATTACAGAAGTCAACGAAAGTCCACGGTATGGCACAATACGTCGGCAAAAAGCCAACGCACCATCACCGCCAACGGCTTCAAAAGCGAATGACAATGCACATGCGATAACAAATGGCGGCAGCAGCAGCGAAACAACGCAACGTATACATGTTAAAGAACTGTTTCCGCAACAGGCAATACAAACGGAGAAACCTGAAAAGCCGCCAGTGCCAAAGTTGCCAGAAATACAGAGACCGGCACCGCCAATATTGCAGATACAGCAGCAGCAGCAGCCGCAACAAGTGATGACAGCAACGGTAGCTACAAATGAACATGGACAGGCGCCCATGGTGCTCACACCGAAACCGGTGCCAATGACACGGACACAGTTTTTCGGTCTTGATAATCTACCCTCGCCCACAGCGGATCGAAAGAGCAGTGATAGCACCAATTCGCTCACATTCAAACCAGATCTCCCGCAGAAGCCAAAAATACCAAAGCGACCGATGGTGCTCGGATTGGGCGGGCCGGCGACCAGTGCGGCAAATAAAAGCGATGATGATTTAACGCCGACACAAATACATTTTGATAACGGTGGCATTGTGCGTCATACAACTGAGAAATTTATGGAAAAAATGCGGCAAGAACATTGTGATAATGGCATCGGTGATGGTGGTGGCTGTGTTGTTACTACAACAACTGCAACAACAACAACAGCTGCTAATAAAGAAAATAATTGTAATCATAATCATAATAATCAGTTAGTAGATGCAGAGCAAAATTCAAATGTACTTGTGACAAATGCAAATACCAATAACCATGGAACGCAAAATCAAACGCCAACCACGCCCATATCGCCAAATATGTTTCAAACGCCAAAACGTATGACTGTGCCTGCGCCACCGCCACCCACAGTTGCAAGCGTAAAAAAATCAATGGATTAATTTATTTTTTAGTTATAGAAATCAGTTTTCTATTTGCATGTCCTTTCAAAACACAAAACAAAAAAAAAATTTGAAGCTGATTTGTAAATCGGTAATGATTTGTTAGTATTCCTTCAAACCTTGATTTATTCGGTAGCTCTGTCTTAATGTATTATTAACTTGTTAATTCTGCTTAAACTAAAACGCACAATAACATTTCTATATCTATTTTTTATAAACATGTAGTATTGCTCTGTAGAACCGCTGAAGTTATAAAGCATATCATCTTACTTAAGATAAATTTTGAAGAAGACGACGCAGAAGAACATTTATTAAATTATTTGTATTGCATTTGTATTGTTTGCATTATAAAAAGCAATTTTTTTTCTATTGTACGCCGTATATGTTTAGCCATATCTACGATATATATATATATATATACATAATACATACTTACAAACAAATATGTATGTAAAGTTATTGAGAGACAAAAAATAGTAGCTTGTATTAACCTAGTTATGTAGCAGCATATGACCATCACATTGTGTAGTTTACGAAACTATTTAAACTTAATGAAATCAAAAACAAAAAAGAAAAACAATATTGCAAACGTTTCTAAAGCAAACTTTAAACTCAACAACTTGTTAACAACTTTTCGAGACAAACGAACTTTTTCGTTCTGTCTGTTAGCCCAACACATTATGCCTAAAATGCACTTTTTACACTTGTTTTGTTCTTCTTGAGAAATGTAATTTTGTAAAGAAAAATACGAAGAAAGAGTTAAAAGCATGTTAGTTTTAGTTTGACTTAAAGTTGATTTTTTTTCGGTTCGTTAGAATTGATTTATTTAAAGGTTGTGATAGCAGCAAAGTTTGTGTTTCCTTAATTGCAGCTTATTTTTCTTTAAATTCCTATGAAAAAAAGACATTTTATGTGATTTTTGATTTAAAAAATTCTTTTGTAATTGAATATTTTTGAATTTGGGCTAATAATTTATTACATTTAAATAATTTTATGCATATTGATTTAAAAAAAAATTTTGTTCGCTATTCGATTAGTTTTAATTTTGCTTTATTAATTTTTAATTAAAATACTTTATGTGTATAAAAAAAAAACAAGAAGAAAGACCGCAAGATTGTTGTGTATATAAAATATACATTAAAGAAGAAGAACTATTCTTATATTTTTATTTTGAATATTTGCAGTTTTATTTATTATTTTTTTAATCTTTATTTCAGTAATTGAAGTTTTGATGTTGAGATTTATATGAGAACAAAAGAAAACAGCGTGTGTGTTGCCAATAGTTGTCTGTGTAGATGAGAAATACATATAGTTATATTTATTTATGTATGTACATTGAAGAAGTGTAAAATATATATATGTTTCATAAAATATATTACGCAATTGAATATAAAATTTGTTCTAGAGACGCCATCTCTTGTTTCAATTTTTCTTAATATTTGACATTTTCCTATTATTTATTTGACAATAAGAAAATGTTGACTGTTAAGCAAAAAAAAGGCACATTTGAATCCACGTATGAAAATGTTATGAACACGTGTGTAAAAGGATACACACATTAAAAATGATTCAAGAGTAACAAAGTCCTTAGCTTACATTTATAATTTAATTTACGGAAATATTAAATTTTTCATTTATTCGTTGGTGACTAAACACAATTTCATCAAATGAGACTTTGACTAAATTGTTCCAAACTACAAAAGTCATGTCTTACGCCCATTAGAATTAAAAAATGCCAAAATCTATTACTGGCAATGCAAGATTTTGATAGCTCAGGAACACTCAATGTTTGTTCAGACTCTGTTGGCTTAAGATTTCCGGCAGTCGCTTCGGCCTCTTGTTGTACAAACTCCATGAAGTTGTCGACATCCAACGGCGCTGGTTTCTTGTTTCTGGTTACATCTTCTTTTTGTATTTTGCTATTGAATTCACTGCGATAATAGTCATTGATCATTGACATCATGCTTTTGGAATACCAAAAGATGATGCCCATAAGCAAAATGCCCTGCATAAATGGGCCAACCATTTCTTATTTAAAACACTCTTTTAATATATTTAAAAATAATTATTTTTTTTAGTATAATTTGCACACGTCTACTGTTGTTGAAAGTTTTCCCACCACTGATTCAACATAAAAAATTGTTCTCTAATGTGCGGCCAGGCCATTGTCACAATCAACATTATCGTATTTGCGAAAACGAATAATTTCATCATTTCAAATGCTAAGCATATAAAAGAGAAAAAAGGATAACAAAATATGTATTAATCATATGTGAAAGCATGCCTAAAGGCTTCAAACATTTACAGACCCTCCGTTGTACGCAAATAGTCGCCAAAGCCTGAATTCAAATCCTTATCTTGTTCAGTTTTCTTGACGTCATCGCCACCGGGCAAGACCTTCTCTTCAGGCTTGCCGGCATGCTTCGCCGTTGGTTCACGTTCGTTCTTTGTACTGTTGCGATTAAATGAGTGCTTATGTTTGCCGTATCCTGTCGACGTATTGGTGAAGGCAGCTTTCCGGCCTTTCATTGCCGTAGAAAACTCAAATAACGCTTGGTTGCGCCACACTTGTGCACTGTGCGAATAGCAAATGTCGACTGTCGATTCGTTCTATTAGATACATTTCAACGGAACTACTGAGTGCATTTGTTGGGCTTCAGATTTATCGATTTTTAATTGTTTTTACACGAAATTAGGTGAAAAAGCGCGTTCGTTATGCATTCTGGGTCGGATTAGTGAGTACCATCAGTGTAGCTGAGGGCCGGGTGTAAAAGATACTCGTTGATTTGATTTGGCAGCAATGAGTCATTCTTTATTTTGTTGAGTATGCTAGATGCTTTACTTAAGATGAGCAGAATTTTTCACGTGAAATTAAAACTCTTTTTGACTTCTTGGAAAACGACTCCAAAGCTGAAATCTACTACCTTGGATAATTTGTCAATACTTGAATTCTTAAGCTGTAGATATATCTGAATAATACAACTGAAGTTAATTCAAATGATAAAGTAATCTATAAGTAAAATTTAACAACATTTAAAAAAAATTCGTATCCTTAACACTTATAAAACAAATTTCGACCTCATCACCATAGCAATATTGTATTTGTTTTTTCAGTCGTGCATATTTTGTTGTTCAAAAATATTAAATAAACAAATATTTTCACTAAATAACATTAAAAATGAATATTACATCAACTTTATGGTGAGTTTGTTGGTCATTTGTGAATCTTACGTCTTCAACATGAATTGATGTCGCCAATAGTTGGTGCAATGTCTGGGACCATCATTCGTTGCAGAATGTCGGACCCGATGTTGTTGCTGTGCGTAATTTGAACACAATTAAGTTTGTGGATTGCAAGACGGGCGCACAGAGTTTCTTCAAGTGTGAGACGGCCATTAATGGACTCGACATTAGTGCCTATTGTGGTCATGTACGTTATCCGTTCTTTGGCTTTGCCGAAGTGATACTCGAGCCGCAAATCTATGTGTACAAATATCCGGAAATGATGCGTTTTTCGACGTTGCCAAGTAGGTAGAACTCTTTTCGAAAACTGCTTAAACTTAACTTGTTAACAATCGTTAGAGCTGAGAGTTGCCGCCTATGTTGACTTGAATTTTACACAAGTGGATATGCTTGCGGCGTTGAGCGGTTATCCGGATTTTACTTTATGCCTTTTCAATTATCGCAAGTCGGAGTTGATTATACAATATGCGACAAATGTGCCTTGCTCGGCAAATTCGCTGATCATTGAACATCATTTGTTTCCGATGTTTGCACAATTCTCGAAATGGGACTCGAAACTGCTTTGCTATGCGTCGTTGACAACTGGCGCCGAAGTCGAAATTAAATTGGTCGCCGATATACCGTTGGGCGACAACTTTCGTGAATCGAAAACGTTCTTTATGACATTCACCGATGATCATCACATTAGTCTGGTCGACGATTATGGTGATTTGTATATGGTAGGTTTGCTACTAATTGTTATTTATATAATATACTGAGTAAGTTTCTCGCTAAGCTTGAGGTTGCCAGTGCCTCGTTACTTAAACGTTGGAGTCCAAGCAGCATATTGCCGGAGAACGAGCAGATTGTGCCGCAAAGTCATATGCTGACCTATCATAAGGGCGGCTTTTTGATAAGTAATCATCGGTGCGCTTATTATCTGAAGAAGAAAGCGGCCACGCTGACACTCGAATGGCGCATTGAAGCGTTCGAGAAGCCGCTCGATAAAATCATAAGTAATGCCAACGGGGAACTGTACGGCGTTACGCGTTTCGGTAGCATTTATACGCTCACCGTAGAGTCGAACAATGAAACGGTATCCATGACAAAGTTGTCTGGCAGTAGTGAACTGGTCAAGGATTTCACATTTATCAAGGGCATCAAGGACGAGGCGGTGCTGCTCTTCAATATGAACGGCAGCCTTGAGTTGGTCGAAATCTTGCGTGCCACACGTATATCGCTGCTTGAGATCGAGAACGCGTGCGCATTCGCAGCGCATCAGTCAATGTATTATGTGGCAGTTGGCACCACGACGGGTCACATTTTTCTCGTCTCGTATGAGAAAACGAGCATGCCAACAATTGTATTTGAGTTGGACTGTGAGTCACCGGCAGTTGTGCGCATACAATTTATGGAGAATGTAATGTTCTTTGAAGATGTTGACGGTCACTATCATGTCGTACAGGTCGAATTTAAGCCCATTAAGCTTTCACATACAATACTCATCGATGAGGTGGAGTTGACACGTAATGTGGCCGTAATATGGTATATACTGATCGAAGGTCCACGTGTATTGTTCTTTATAACACGTGATACGACGGTCGAATGGCTTTCAGCCGACGAATTGTGGATTGTCAGTTGGTCGATGAAGGAGAAAGTATTACGTCGCTCTGAAATCACACTGCCGCAGAAATATGTTGTTTTTTGTATTGTGCCACCCGTCGGACGCCTCTCGACTATTGAGTTCGCGGCATTGATCATGAAAAGTAACATTTTCGAGACATTCACAATCAATGAGAGCAACGAGGTACGCAAGCAGTCCACGATAAAGACGAATCACTTTGTGGCTCTCAATGGCATCTTTGCCACAAAGAATTTGCTCACTTGGGGCACCGATGGCATCGTGTTGCACTTTCGTTCACACAAGCGCTCGCCGAAGCCTTTCATGATCGCGCGTTTTCTTAAGCTTTTCTTTAAGCCACATTTGCTCGCACGTGTCGAAGATGCCTTTAATAGCAAGTAAGTTTCACAAATTTCATATATGACATTAAACATAAAAATTGCGCTAACATTTTACATTTCATAGATACTTGGTCACTCATTACGATCATGGCTTAATACGTGTGCTTCGTTTGCCGCCATTGGCCGATAATCTGCGTGAGAATACCGCGGTGGCGATCGATGAGTCAGAGGTTGAGCTACAGCTGGAAAGTTTGTCTCACACGCCGTTAAACTATCTAGCCGCCGTTGTTAAGGACATTACATTTCCGACTGGTATTTTACGCAGACAGGAAAAGTTGAAAACTATGATTGCCGCCTTTGCGGCACGTGTCAGTGAACTAATTGATTACGATATGTCGGTGACGGGCAAAACACAGGGCATTTTCAAGAAGTTTTGCTTCCATTATACATGGCTTGATAGCCTCACAGAGCAAGCGCAGAAATTGTGCGCTGCCGAACGTGCATCGATCGAGCTTGCCATTGCCGATCAATCACGTATACGTGATTGGATTATGGGCATGATCAAGCGCAATACCGATCAGATCAATTACAAAGTACGCGCGATATTTGCCAATGCGAATTTTGGCAATTTTGCAGAGCGTTCAAAAACCGATCTCAGTTCGTTCGATAAATATCGCTTCTATGACTTGCAGTACTTTCAACAGGTGTCGATCGATGACGAAGTGTCATTGGAAGAGTTTAAGCGCGGCACGAAATTGACTATTACAGAGGAGCTTGGCGAAGAGGAGGAGATTGCAGAGCCTCAAGGCTTTGACAATGCATATCGTTTTCGTGTCGAGGGAAAAAGTGTTTTGGATTATGTAATGTTGCCTCAGTTTGCCTTACAGGACAAGAATCTGGTCACATCGAATCAGATTTACAATGAGAATTGCAAGTTTCGCGTGAGTTTTGTTTTGTTGTTTATTTGTTATTGTATATCTCTTCCATTAAACATTTGTAGTATTATCTTAACGATCCGATGAAAGTTGAATTCAATCGATTGTTTCACGAGGCGCAGCAATTGAAGCAAGAAACTATTAATAATGTGCTGGGCACTAATGGTGTTCTATATAAAATCTACGATAATATGAATATCATGTTACGACTGTTGAATATGGAAATGTTTACGCCGCCGGAACTGTCTGAGCCCACATTGGCTAAAGATGAAGTTGTCGAACGTATTTTGGAGGTTGATGACTCCGAAATAAAAGCCATCAATCGACGAAGACGCAAGACAATTGATACGGGCGGCAAACGCGGTCGTCTGCTACTCTGGTCGTTTGAGTTTTGGGCGCGTGCTTTGATCGTAATGATGGACGGCGTGGTTGAGAAGCTGTGGGAGGAGGAGATTAAAAAAGATATACCCGTGCCGGAATTCACGCTCAAAAAACAACCACATGAGTATTCATTGGAAGAGCAGAAACTGTATCGCATCTATGAGGAGGCTGTGAATCAGTTGGCTGAGGATCGCAGAAAGTATCTACGCATATTGCATGAAAACGAGACAAAAACGTTGGATATTAAGGCACAACAGATAATGCGCCTCAATCGACGCATCACCGAGCTGATGTGGCTGAAGTTGAAGTACGATTATGCCATCAAACAAAATCGAATACGCGTGCTTAATCTCAAAAAGGTTACTTACGAGCGGGGCATTGGAAGGGATCGGATCGAACAATGGCGCAGGACGATTAATAGTGAAACGTACTTCTTGAATGTCTTTCAACATGTGGCTGACTATAATGAGGCATGTCTGCTAGATATCAAGACGCGCTTGGACGCGGCACAAACGCGTGATAAGGCGGTCGATCGTCAGTTTAGAACCCATTATCTGAACACTGTGCCACATGCGGCACACGAAATGACCAAATTGTATCGCAAGCGTCCAAAGATCTCAACAAAGATATTCAATTCACCGTTACTTTGCATCGAAACGGCAAATAAGCTCGGTGGCAAGCAGCAGCAGCGCATGCCATTTCCGCTTGCCAATGAGGCGCACGAAATGCTGCAGTTCATCGATGAGCTTGACAATGTTAAACATTGTCCGCAGACCGTTGATCAAAAGTCATGGGACTCGTTTATCAAGTTGCGTCGCCAGAAGGTCGAAAGTGAGTTGCGCATAAAAGCCGTTATGTTGCATCAACTCGAGATGAACAATGCACTTGGGCGAGTGCAAAAGGATGCGACGTGTCTGAAAGAATCGAAGACGCGCAGTCAGGCAGCGCTCGGCGAGTCTATACAGCGTTATGTAAGTTATGGTTTATTAGGTCTCTTGGAGTCACAATTCATTATTATGTTGTAAGGTCGAGAATATGCGCAATGCGACGCTCCAACTGACGCTCACGCTCGGTCAAGTCGAAGTGAATGTGAGCGGCTCGCCCACGAATTTGTCCGGTTCTGTGCTGATGCATGTTGATGATATCAATGAGGTCAACGAAATGATAAGAGTGAGTTTTTAGGACAATTTTTTAAGCATCTAATATGCTCTCTTCCACTTAAAGGATGCTGGCAATAAGAAACTGAAGGCAATGATGCGCGTTGCCATGTTTCGTCGTCAGGTGATTTTCAAAGAGTGGGAGCACAAAATACATAAAGCTAACATCGAATATCTCAAGTATATGCTCGATGCTGTGGAACGCTGTAAAGTATCCATGGAGTTTCTGAATTTATTACGCAATTGGGAAAAGGCTAAGCAGGATCGTGAGAAATTCATGGCTGAAGGCGCCATTGAACGTGTCATTATGCAGAAAATCACTGCTTTCCGCAAGCACATCGAACGTATGTAAGTACATAAAAAGTTTGCCTAAAAAATTGCGATTTAATACATGTCCATTGATCTGCAGCAATATCAAAATCGATGCTGTTAAAAGCAAAACACTTGAAATGAAACGCTTAAATCATTCGGTCAATGTGCAAATTGATCGCACGAAAGTTGATGTTGCTTATTTCACCGTAAATCGTGATTACTTCATGGAAGAGAAGCGACAGCGTGAACAGAAGGAACGGTAAGTATTAAGTGGCTACAGTCCCAATCCAGTCAGTAAAAAACTTATTCGCGTCAAGTCGTGTCGAATTCCTGAAACTGCCATCCTCTTTCTCATCCGTTCCTTTTGCTTTAGAATAAGCTAAAACCAGTTAGGATTGCAGTGGAGAGTCCCCGACTTCGAAATACCCTGTACCTTCAACTTGTAACGGCTGTAATAAGCCATTGGCCATACCCAGCGGTGGGGGCTCTGGGGGTTTTTTTCAAACGAAACAAATTCAATTTCCTTCCAATGTAATACATACCAAATTTTACTTTTCTTCATCAATTGGTTCCAGATATATATAGAAAAACGTTTCTTATATGCTATAAATGGGCGTGGCCCATTTTTGTATTTTATTTTTTTTGGGTTTCAAGTCTGCTCCAAGTCTATTGTTTCTATCTAAAAAAAACAATCGACAAAATACGAACAGACGAACAGGGCTAAATCGACTTCCCTTACGATACTGATCAAGAATATAGTATATATACTTTATAGGGTCTGCGACACCTCCTTTTAGGTGTTACATTTTCGACGTGCACAAAACTAATATACCCTTGTACCATAAGGTAGAGGATAAAAAAATCATTGCATTCTTCGTTGCTTTCTTGTGTCTTAGACTTGTCACAGTGACTAGTTTATGGACTCCTTTGGTTTCTTTTTGACATGTTGTTTTTGTGTATGAATAGCCTTCAAAATGGTTTTACTATATTTTTTCTCATTTACTGGACTCTTGAGAGTAACTATTTACTTTTTTTCCAAAACGCAGCATGGAAATGGTCAAGATCCATCGTAATCTTATGGATAATATACGCCGTGATTATGCACGCATGTTGGAGCTGAGCACCATACTAGAACTCTTGCGTCTGCGCACATATCCGACATTGGCACCGGCGCCACCGCAATGTCCGACACCGAAATACATGAAGTTTGATTGATTGTTTTAATATGCATTTTCCATACGGCACTTTTATTGAATAAAACTTTAGAATATTATATAAATAAGCATTGCATAAGTGAACAATTGTAGAAACAACCACGACCAGTAGATTCTGTAATTTCAAGAGTAATGAGATATGAATTTAGAATTTGCCAACAAAAACAATGTACCTTGTAACATGCCATTTATTCGCATGCATTGTAAAGTTTTCATGATGCAAGTACTTATTAATGCCAATCATATGCCTCCGCACATAATCGTCGTAGTCGAGTTCATCCAGATTCCAATAGAGCATGGGAAATGTGCCGTCCTTGATGACTTCATTGAAATAATGACGACTTTGATTCTTGAATATCCATTCGTTTAATGAAAAAAAGCTACCTGAAAGTGAAAGACATATGTGTAGCGGCAGTTGGCTCATAGTCATAGTCATTGTATCGCAACTTACCAGCGAGACAAGCTTGGCGAAATTTGCGCGCGATTGGCAAAACCAAACGTTTTCTTTCACGTAAAAGGCATGTACGCAAATCCATTAAAACCGCTGGCACAAAATGCAACAGGATAACGGCCAAGTCATGTTGCCATGCGCTCCGGCGATACTTGAAGTTGGGAAACATGAGCATGCGTTTTGTGGGATAGATGCGTGACCACTTCATGGTCAGCAAGCCGAGACGTTGCCATGTTATGGGATTCGTAACGCCCGAAGTCGCATTGCAAATGCTGATGCTGTGTGCGAATTTAAGGCGTTCAATGATCAACTAATTTGACAGCTACGAAACTCACCTGCCTAAGATAGCACGCTGTGCCATCATAATCATTGCGTTCACAACAAAATCAACGGGTATTATGTCACAGATGAGTTGTTCGTCGCCCAATATGCTGCTGATTGTGCCCTTGCCAATCTCCATCATTATGCCACTGATCGCTTGTATGTTGTCAATCCAACCGGGATAAGGTTCACGATATGCCGCGGTCACAATCGAAGGGCGCACTATGACAATCGGTATGCGCTGCTTGTATGAATCGACAATTTGCTCGGCTATCGATTTGGTAAAAGTGTACGTGTTGACATGTGGACCTTTGATATAGTCGGCCAAACGATTGAGATACTCATCAGGCACTTTGCGCGTGCAGGCTAGAAACTGGTGCCAATCGACGGGCGGCAAAGTGGGATAGATGCGCTCATCGACATACTTACGACCCGGATTGCAGTAAGCCGTCGAAACGTACAGGAAACTCTAATTGGTTAAGTCAATTTGAGATGTATTTAAAGCATTATTCATTGAGTCGTTATTTACCCTTAACTGCTTCATTTGCAGGCACAGTTCAAGCAGATTAAAGGTCGCCACTGCATTGACACGCGCCGCTACATTCAGTGACTCATTGAACCGCACCTGTTTGCATTGAGAAATAATGTTGATCAATAAATCTAACGATTCAACACTCATACGCACCGTCGCCGCGCTATGAAATATGATATTCACGTGAGCACACAACTCCTCGCGATCGTGTTTGCATAGACCAAAGTTGTCATCTTCAATGTTGCCCGCAAAGTAGAAAATTTTGCGCATGCGTGATGGAAAGTCACGGCGCAAACGTTCGAAAATTGTATTCTGCAGAAACTGCGTGAACCGCTCCTCAACTGAGGCGCCGTTTTTTGCGCGTATCAACATGTAAATGCGTTTGATTTGCGGAAACGACCAGAGTAATTTCTCGAGCAGAGCTTTGCCCACAAAACCGGTGGCACCTGAAATTTCAATTAATAAAATTTTCCATGTTTAGAAATTCTGCGCTTCTTTTGTTTACCTGTGATGAAAATCACTGCGTCTTTGTAAATGTTCTCCGACTTTGGCATATTATATATGGCGTTCTTTTTAGGCATTATGCCAAGAGCAAAAACTTCACTTCACTTTTCACACACGTTGCATGAAACCAACTGCAATGTTTCATGGCTTGAAAGCAACTGATTTCCACTTGCAACATGAAGTTGCATGTTGAATGAAAGTGAAAAAGAGTTGTCGTAGAAATGCTGTAATGTTTTGGAAAATTCAAAGCATCGTAGCAAAAGCAATCCTAGTAAAACGAGTTTTTCGGTCATTTGGCGTGCGACTCGTGCGGCAAGAAAAACCGCTTCATGAAAGTGGTCAAGACTTGCGCAACATTGTCGTATGTCTTAGCTTATTTTCAGCGTTTCCATTTGTTTTTCAGTCTTTTGTTCGTATTTTTGTGCAATTTTTTCACTACCAAAGTTCGAGATTCATTCAGAAAACACGAAATTCATTCATTCATTGAAAAAACATTTCGGCAGTTCATTCATTTAATTGGAATTTCAATTGTTCACAAAAAGTTGTCAACGCTTTCATTCATTGAAACAAGTTATTTTTGGATGAGTGGCCAGGAGTATGGAGAAAGATGTCGAAACTGCAAAATCATATTAGCACAGTGACCTTTAAATGTATGCAGTCAAGCCTCTTTAAAGCGAAACCCGTTAACTCAAATTTCTCTCAAATACACTTCACCATTATCAAAAAGTGTTTGATAGTCAGAACTGTCTGCTTTTTGATGATAATTTTCTCAAATTAAAATAAATAAAATTTGATAATAAGTCTCTCAAATTAAAATAAATTAAATTAGAAAAATAAATATTTTTTTTCGTTATTAAAATTATCATTAATATCGATAATAATGAAGATGTAATATTAAACTAACACCTTTCTTTCTTATAAAGGCCGCTCTGACAATTGTTTGCTTGAGTATTTATTAGCACTTGTAGGCATTTTTTTACGCGTTTTGATTAGTATCTTCTTCAGTTGTGCAGAGATGCCAACAGAATTAAACGACATCGTTGACTTGTACGAAAATATTAAGCCATGAGATAGAAAATATTAAGTTATGAGATAGATTCTTATTACGGCACATTTTGATTTGATATAAAGTAATTTTCGGCAGTTAAGCATTGCAATTGGAACAGTTCGGTTCGCGTTGTACGAACGATCAATCAATCAATCTCTCAATCACTTACTATGCATAGCGAGCGAGAATGGTCAAATGACAGAAAGCGCGTTCAGTCAGCCAACAATTCAAGTTTGCCATTGTCGTCATGTAACATCTCGTACATCTGTGATATAACTGACATCTACAGAAATGACACAGCAAGGCAGGCAAATGTTGCCGGGGACGGTGATAAAGATGTTATTGAGAAAATTGTTGGTGATTTCGGCATTTGGCAACTGCGCTCGACACTCATCATCTTTTTGTGTAAAATACCGGCAGCTTGGTTCATGGCCTGCATTATATTCACAGCGCCGGAGCTCTATCCAAATGCGGAATTCCAATGCGATGCGCATGAATACACCAGCAATTGTACGGTGACAGCCGACCAATGTTATGTCGTGGAGAACTTTGGCCGCGATCAATATGCGTTGCGTGAATGTCGTCGATTTCTGTACAATTACAGCTTTCATTCGCTCATCATGCAATTCGATTTGGTCTGTATGTGCGATATCTTTGTGGCCTGGTCACAGTATTGGCATCTGTTTGGCATGCTCATTGGCGGCGTGGCAGCCGCAAAGCTCATGCGTTGGGTGAGCCCACGTAACTTGTATGTGGCCGGCATGTTGTCACAGATTGTCTGTGGCATTGTGACGGGTTACGTGCATGATTTTAGTTTGCATTGTGCTTTCCGTTGCCTTGCCGCGGTTTGCTGTTCGTTCATGGTGACAGCGGGCCAAGCGATCTGTAAGTGTTGAGCATAAAAGTTGTCGTCAGTTGAAGTTATCGATGCCTTCTCCTACAGTTAGCGACATCACTGCTGGCAAACAACGCATCGGCGCTGTCATACTCTACGATACATTCTGGTCGATCGCATTGATTTTGCTGCCCGGCATGGCGACATTCGCACAGAGTTGGCGTCACATTTATATCGGCATCTCATTGCCAACACTTGTACTACTCTTGCTACTACTTTGGACGCTGGAATTCGCCTTTTCCGCGGTCACTTGGGCGCGTCTTTGGCTGCTCTCAGCTTCATTTATGACCGTGCTCAAGCAAATCAACATCGCCTTGTCGCTGAGTTCCTTCTGTGTGTTGGTCATCATAGGCGGCATTTGCACATGCTTTCTGCTCACGCCACGATCGGTAGTGTAAATAATGTTCATTTATGAGAATTTCAGTAAATATAAATAATAAAATCATATTCGCTTTTAACATTTTATTTATCAAATAATGCCACGTGCTCGACATGGACTCATCATGGCCGTCTGAACTTAAATCTTACATTCGCTTAAAGTAATCACAGGAAAGTTGTTTGTTTTTGTAATGAAATAAAAGGTATAATATTTGAAAACTTAATTAAGCACAAAAAGCACAGTTAAGTATAGCATAATTTACGTATTTCATATACACATCTCTTGCTTAAGTATGGGGTTCCCTAATAGTTGCCTCATAGTCGCGTATTGTTCACATCAACGGTCCAAATTGGATCATTCAGCGGCGATTGCTCCTTCTTGTTGCTTCCTTCAAGACTGGGCACAACTGCCGGACGACCCAAGCGCGGCGTCAACAGCAAACATGTGCAAATGCCGCCCAAAATACTAAGCACGCTGTACGAAGTCAATGAGAGCGCAACATTGATTTTCTTGAGCACATTGAAAAACGGCGCCGAGAGCAACCAAACGCGGGCCCAAGTCACGACCGAGAAGACGAACGTTTGTTTCTTGTTGGCCGGCACGAGTTCATTCATGCAGGCAAGCAGCATGGATTGTGCGCAGGATACGCCCGCCTTCGGTATTGTCGCAATAATCATCCATAGCGTCACTTTGAGTGTTGAGTTCACTGCAAGGAATTTTGGTCAAGTCAACGAGTAATGGAAAAAGGGTTAGAATGTTAATACTTACTGGTCGTTGCGCCTGTAAATGTCCAACCCAGACAACCGAGTATGCCAGCAAGTATGTTAAAGGCGCCGGCCCACTGCCATTTCCATTTGTTGTGCTTGAGCGTGAAATGCAACGCCAAAAAGCAGCCGATGATCTCAGAAAAACCTATTGAAATAAATCCAATGGTTTTAGGTATCTTAACGACAAACTTGGAATATTTACAGAATTACAAAATTAATTGAAAGTTTTATAAAAAGAATCAAATCAAAAGTATGTTCATCCAGATAAAAACTAAACTTAGAACACGCCTCTGTCTACGCCGGGTGTTAGAGTAATGTTAAGGAACAATTTACAAAAAATGAATCAAAGGATCTTTGTCAATATTTTTTATATGTTTATGTTTATGCATCGATCTTTATATTCGAGTTTTTAGGGAAACAACAAGACGACAGATGAATAAAGTATGCGTGCCGCTTACCCAACATCCAGTGCAAACCTAATTGCACCAAACAGATTTTTAAGTGAAAATGTTTTGTACTTTTCTTATCAAACTTGAAACTCGTTTTCAAATCAAAAATGAAGCTTACCCATGGCAATTGTATTAGGGACTAGATAATCTCTGCCAAAGGATCTGATATTGAGCAACATGCCCATGAAGTTGATAATAAAGGCGGCCAGTGCGAGATGTGCGGCGATCATGTGTGTTTTGGCGCGTTTGCCACGCCACAATTCCAGCCAAGCCGCGGGTGGGGACTGTGCCTTCAGCGACTCGCTCAGCCGCTCCAATTGCTGGCGGAAGTCTGGCGGTATTTTGAAGCAGCGGTCATTGATCTCAGCTGCCTCACGTATCGTCTCCTCAACACGATCAATCGTATGCGCATCATTCGCGTGCTTCAGCAGCCAACGTGGCGATTCGGGCGTCCAATTGAGTAAAACCATCAGCAAGAGCGTGGGAAATGTTATACCCAAGTAGATGTAAGTCCATGTATTGAAGAACGAAGCTAGACCGGGCAGGACAATGACGCCAATGGACCAGAATGTATCGTAGAGTATAATGGCGCCAATGCGATATTTGCCAGCGGTGATATCGGCGACTGTAAAGAGAAGTGTTATTGGCACAAATGTACAAGAACTGCTGAGCTCATAACTCACATATTGCTTGACCGGCTGTGAACATGATCGCACAGCAAACCGCTGAGAGACAACGAAACGCGCAGTGTAGGCTGAAGTCGCGTGCATAACCCGTCACAACGCCACAAAAAATCTGCGCCAACATGCCAATGAAGTAAACATTACGCGGACTTATGCACAGCATCATTTTGGTAGCAACAACGCCGCCAACAAGCACGCCGAACAGATGCCAATACTGCGTCCAAGCGACGAATATATCGCGCAGACAAACCAAATTGAATTCCATAATCAACGATTGAAAGTCAAAATTGTAAATGAATTTTGTGCACTCGCTTTTCGTGTGAAAGCCCTCCTGCTCGACATAGCACTGATCGGCTGTAACGGTGTAATTGGCAAAGCTGTAATTCAGATCACTTGTATCACATTGGAATTCCGTATTTGGATAAAGTTCCGGCGCTGTGAATATAATGCAGGCCATGAACCAAGCTGCCGGTATTTTGCACAGAAAGATTATGAGTATCGTGCGCAGTTGCCAAATGCCGAAATCACCGACAATTTCGCCGATTATATCGGTCGTCTGCGTCGGCGCCGGCGCTGGCGTTCGGTGTTGCTGGTGTTGCAACTCTCGTGTGCCTATTGGAGTCATTTGTCGGTATGCTGCCGAAAATATGCGGCACATGGCGTTGCGATAGTTGTGGACTTGGCGTTGGCGAATTGCCACGTTGATTGAAGCCTTGGTTAATCATCACTGCGTAACTTAGTCTGTATTTTTTGCGATTGTCAACAACTACAGATACATGTTGTGCTGTCGAGCAATAGAAGCTGTTATAAGATAAATAGCATAATTAAAATTGATTCACAAACAAGCAACTAAATCATTAGCTTATGAACAAATCGATCTTTGCGGCGAACAAAATGTTGACATGTGTATAGTTAAGTTCGTTAGTTGAGTTTTCACTGTAATAATTATTATTATTTTTTTATGCGTACTTGAGTCAATTTAAGTATCTGAGTGCCTTGTTCAGTCACTCACTTCAATTAATACCAACATTGATAATAATCGCTTTGAGTCACAACAAGCTAATCTTCTAATCTAAAAGCAATAACAGAAAGACAACTTCCCTTCAGAAACTCTTTAATATTTATGTTCATATTGCTTATGCGGAAATTTACTAATAGATTTTGTATTTTATTTTCATTTATGCGACTTCGCAATTGATTTTAATTAAACGCAATTAAATGAGAAATCTGATTCGATTGATGGCATTGAGCGACACGCAAATGCTTTGCGTGCTTTTCCGCAAAGTTCCCATGAATTGTAATCATGCTGAATGATTTCTTCAAATCAATGAAAGCTGAGCGCATAAATTTATAATATTTGAGAATAAGAGGTTTTTTGGCGTGAAAGTTTTTTTGTCTTCCAACCTATAAAGTTTACAGCACTTAATGATATCGTACATAATCTATTTAGCACAAGTTGGGCACTTGACACTTTGGTATCAATAATGATACTTTGGTCACGCATACGACACGTTGTGCGTCGTTAATTGAAATAACTTTAGTGTTTATTTTTGAAAATCCGCAATTGATAGCAATATTTGTTTTATTTGTAAGTCAAATGATACTAAAATATTTCTGACATAAAACCAATACCTAGAAAAGTAATCTTTTTATGAACAAAATATGATGCCAAGCCGTTTGCAAAGCTGGTCAATTTATGTGTATAAATAGATCAACGTATTGAGTAACAATCTTGATATCAAATGTCTACTTGAACAGACCATAAATTGCTAGCTTCATTTGACTTCAGTTTGATTTCAATTATCATCTCATATTTATTATACAAATTTGGCAAAGTCGTCTTTGAAATGCTGGCCAATTCGCACAATTTGGTACCATCTACGCATGGCTTGATTGTCATCCGCAAGCAAATTTATTGAAATCAAATCAGGCACATCTGCACACAAAGGTGCTAATGATCATTTGACGTATGTACATATTGGTTTGATGAGAAGTCGAATTTGTTTGTAAATTTGTGAAAATATATTTGCGACACTGGCTTAGTCGAACAATTTGCAACTAAAGGCACATGTGTGCGCACAAATATTTTAATTTATAATTTATAAAAAGATACTAATTTTCTATGCAAACAAAAGTAACACGCCTTCTCAATTTGCCGGTGTGATGTTGTGTCAATAGTTTTTGTTGTTTTTGCAAAAAGTTAGTTCATGGTAATTGGCAAATGGCTTGGGTGACTTGTCTGAATTGAACATGTATTAATTATTATACATTCTGCTATGACAACCTGTTTTTATTTAGTTACTCTTTTTGTCGCATGTGTAGGTTCGACCAACGCAGCGCCGTCTATGTGTGACGTTTAATATTTTTATTGGTATGATAATTACGTTTGGTGTTGAAATGGAGTGGAATTTTTTAAAATAATAATTAAGTAGAAGGGAGTTAAAGAAATAAAAAGGAATAACATGGAATTTTTCTGATAAATTAATTTTTTTATTAATTTGTTTCTTGGATTTGAAATAAAGATTTTGTTTTTGGGATAATAGAATAATAATGAGTCTGAGAATTTTAGACAAATGAGAAAAGACATGCCCTTTTTTTGCTTATCACTCACAAAATTTTAACTTTGCACATAAAATTTTATTAATTTATTAATTTTTGTTAGTCAAAATTGGCACAAAATATGTTTAGATAGAGCGTGCCTTATCTCAAGCTAATAAAGTGTTGATTTCTTGTATTAATTTTGTTTAAAACAGTTTTGAAAGTTGAAATTCTTTTGATTCCTAAACAATTCTCAAGTTATTTAAACACTCAACATGATATTTCCACGTACCGTTAAGAATTTGTTTTTGAATAACTTTTTTATTGAACACAAATTAATAAAAATGAATTAAGAAACAATAGAAACGCGTAGCAGATCGCAACTTGCGCTCGATCAATTGTCGCCGTATCCAGACGGACACAGTGCCAGTGAGAGAGCGTGCAACTGTGTGAGACAAAAGCGACGCTGATAAAAGTGACTTGAACGCACGGCAGGCAAATTGTGACTGAAACTATTCGCACACGATGCGAGACAATAAAAATCGCGCCGACAATGCGGGAAAGTGTTAAATGAAAGAACAAACAAACAAACAAACAAACAAACAGAGCAACGCACACGAATAGAATAGGCAAGTACATAAGAATAGGCAAGTACATAAGATCCGCGACACAATAACCGAGGTTCGTCCAACACCAACAAGTCAATGTCGCTCGAATCAAATATGACGCGTGCTGGCAAAGTCGCCTTGTCGCCTCGTCTCTTCTCGTGTTTCGCTTCAATGTGGTTAATTTTCTTAATTAATTTTTGCATACATGTGTGTGTGCATGTGTGTGTTTGTGTTTGTGTTTGTTTGATTGTCCATCGATGAAAGCTCAACAATTGGGTTGCCCAAATATAATGTAATACAAAATGCATTCAATATCTTTGAATGTCAAATACAACAAAACTCATGGGTTTGTTAGTCCAGTTTCAATATTGTTCAATATTGCTGTCACTTTCGTTTACTAAACACTTAAAGTCGCTTTGTTTGCTTAGGCGGTCAGGACATGCTTGGCCAACCGGAATGTTTCAAGTTCAAAAGGATACTATTACAGTTAAATGACGCAGTTGCGGTGTCCTTTTGTTGCTTGCTTAGTGATTAAATATTAATTTTAATGCATTGAATTGCGCTAAGTTAGAAAATCAATAATTTTGCTTATTGCTTGTACTTTACTTTATGCATTGTATTAATGTCGACAGCTTTGTTTTAGCCTTGTTTGTAGCGTGCTTATCTAGCTTGCAATAAGTTATTAGTAGTTTCATTAAGCGAATTACTTAATATCGCCTGCGTAAATGAGACATTTGCAAATGAGTATAACAGTCATTTTTGAAATATGAAAGACACTTAATCGATTTGTTATAAAATTTACGAGAAAAACGCTTTTGACTGAGAAAATTCATTGACTGTCATTTGCTCGAGTGTGCCCAATTATTATCATACATTCGGATTTTGGCATATATTGCACAATTATAAGCATATATCGTCAAAATTTCGAATCTCTTTTATGGTTTTTGGAAAAATATATGATCTTAACTTATACTTTACTTTCCGATCGTCATATACCATTCAGTTTTGTGTAACGAAAACCTTCTATTTTCGCTTATTGATGACACGGTTTGTTTTTGTTGTAGTTGTTGTTGCCTACCACTCGTTGAGCATGTCGAACAATAAACTGTATGAGTTTAAAAATAAATTTCTGTCGCTAAATTAAATGCATTGTTTAAGTCTTGTGGCACAGAAATTTGTTTATAAATCTCATTCAATTCATTAGCTAATGTACTCGATTGCTTATCTCTCAAGCATGAAAACTTGTTGGCAAAGTATTCAAACGACCCACGTATGTAATCATTCTATTCATTCTAATAATAAAGTAATCGTTCTACAAACATTAATAAATAAATAAAAAATATTTCTAAGCAACTTTCTTGGGCGACGCTTTACATATCGACTCATGAACCTTGGCCAATGCCGAGTTGGTTGTCGAAATACTTTTTTATCTGCATTTTATAATATTTCAGTGCATCTAGCGCTGACTTGTTGGGCATATATCAATATCCGGCATCATAAAATAAAGGCAGATGCGTAGACAAGGCACAGGTGTCGATGTCACCGCAAATTATAAACGGAAAACATTTCGTTGAAATGTTTAAACTCTTGGACGTCAACAATTCTTTTAATCTATGTTAATTGTATCAAATTACGCTTAATAAATAATTATCAATCATTTGAATGCATGATTTAGATTTATATTTTATAGAGCAAAAACAGGTTGGAAGTGTAAGAAACACAGGTGTGAATTGAAACCTGTCTGACAGAGGTCTGACCGGAGGCGTGTTCAGCACCTTTGTGAAAACAATGTTTCATTAAATGTGAGTTTGTTTCATCAATAAAGTGTGTAATTTTATGGACTAAAAACGAATAACCATGGAATATACCATCGAGTATTTACACAAATGTGAAATTTCGGTTTCATATTTCATTGCCGCTGCACAAACGTTTTTTTATAGTCGTATAAGCTGCGAAGTGCGACAATTACAATCTGTGTTTGCGCGCTGATTAAGAACGACGATAAGCGTTAAATGGTATCGTAAATGTCGTTAATTAGAATGCGCGAAAGAACTTGCAACGAAAACGCTTTTAATATCGTATAAAAAAATGCTGCATACTTTTGGGACTTTGGTGTATTGTTGTTAAATATATAAATAACATAATTTTATGCAACATCAGAAATACGATACAATTGAAATCTACTTCACTTTCCTTTGTTAGTAGCAACGAGTTCGATATCTTCCATTTCGGCGACGCTATCACATTCATTGATCGTATCGAAGTTAATATGCCACAAGTCTGAGATACTGACAGCTAAGATATTGTCATGACAACTGGCCAGGTCCAAGCTGAAGCCACTCAGGTCCGAGCTGGCGCTGGAGCTGCGACGACGCAAAATAATCGCAGAGTTGCGACGAAAAGTGTTTGGCGTCGGCACTTCACTGATGTACGGCTGCTCGGTGTTCCAATAGTAACGATTGAGATGCCGCAGAAAGATGCCGTAACACCAACCCAGGCTGGCGACAATCGTAATGGGGAGCAGACGGTGCATGACCACGAGCGTGGTCAAAAATGGTGAGCATATTAAACAGAAACGGCTGAAGGTGACCACAGAGAGCATGAGCAGTGCACGTTTCTCCAAAGAGACCATATCACAGGTGCAAGTGGTGAGCACGGCTATTGAGGCGGCATTCGCGAACTTCAACACCATCCAGAAGAAGAGCTCAAGTCCAATGCGGCGTGCATTGCGATCTGTTGAAGTGTTTCAAGTATACAATACAATAGCATGGCGTAGTTAATAAAAGGTGACGCACCTGTCTCTGGCAGCAGCCAGACCATGTATGTGCACAGACCGGCCACGATCATAAGATTGCCTGTCCAACGCCAACAGCGACGCGTGTAGAGTATGATATAGAGGCCGAGAAACAAGCCCAACATCTCAGCGAAACCTGTTTTGTTTGAATTTGTGAATCAAATGAATCATGGTTCGTCTTTGCCTTTATTTCACACTTCTCAGGGCTTACCCAAGCACGCCGTATTCACGTGGACCTGTGCTGCTCCTAGCGTTCTAATCATCAGCAATATGATGTTGTACAACACCAACGAGCATGCCCAAATCCAGTGTATGTAAATAAGTTGCTTGCGCGATGTTGCGCCATCCCAAATCGTACAGTAGGCCAACGGCTTCTCACTGCGCAGTTGCCGCGCATAGTCAATTAGTTGTGCCTCAAGTGTGAGTGGCACGCTGCGATTGTTGTAGGTGGCCGACTCGAGCATGACATGCAACGCACGTTCAATCTTATTGTGTCGCAGCAGCCAACGTGGCGCGTCTGTAATCCAACGATGCAGCCAGACGAGTATGAAGAGCGATGAGGATATCGCAACATAAAGATAACTCCAGCTATCAAAGTAAAATGAAATCGCGGGCAAAAGTATTAAGCCAATTGACCAAAAGAGCTCGGAGAGTGTTATGACAATTGTGCGCGCTTTGCCGGCAGTGATGTCGGTCACTAAACAATGGGAGAAAGAAATAGAAAGTTTGTGCCTTAAGTCTTTTGTTGGAGCAATACGCACAAATCAACTGGCCCGAGGTGTACATGAGCGCACAGAAAGCCGATGTCAGGCAACGAAAACAGATATGCAACGTGTAGGTGTCCACAAGACCGGTCAGATTGCCACAGAAGATTTGACCGAACATGCCGACTAACATGAGACGTCGCGGACTGATGCTGTATGTGTGTGTTTGTGTGTGTGTTTGTTAGAAGATTATTACTACTTTTATATTATAAGCGAAATGAAATTTAAACTCAACTGCTTAATCGCACGATGCGCCAGTAGTGCGCCAATGAAACCGCCAAGTGCATGAAACGATTGCGTCACAGCGACGAGCACACGTCGTGAACAAATCAAATCGAACTGTGTTACAATTGAGCTGTATTCACTGTTGTAGGCGACATGATCGCAATGGATTGTGTGTGCTGCGTTTGTTGTATTAAAGCCGACGCCATACTTGGCCATAAAGCCATCTGCCAGATCCTGTGCATAAGCATTACACACATCCACACTGAAGAGTCGATCCGTTTGCCGTTCATCATTGACCAAGAACTCTGGTTCGGATATATTCATTGCCGGCCGGCACACGAGTTCGCCCTTCTGCGGCGACGGCGCTGTGTAAACAATAATCGCCATGAACCAAGCGGTCGGTATTTTGCACAGGAAAATAAAGAGCACCGTGCGCAGCTGCCAGCGTCCAAAATTACCATTTAGCTGTTGGACAATATCGGGTGTTTTCACTGTTTGCGTCATTTGTGTTTGTGGAAAAGTTTTGTAACTCAACTGAAATAATGTGCAAAAATCGCTAAATTGCCGCGAAAAAAAAATATTTGAGAATTGTATCGCGTGCGTCAAGCAGCATCAACCGGAGCAGACTAATCAAGTCGTTGTCAGATTTGTACGACAAATCGGAATTTTTTTGTTTGTCAAGTTTATTAGCTCTCATTCCAATAAGTGTGAATTAGTTGATCGTATTTTGAAGCAGAAAACACAATTGCTAAATGATTAACAGTCGTTTTTTATTTCATTTATATTTTTAGCGACGTCCGTGTAGGAGAGGAAGTTTGCAAATGGCATATATACACCTAATTATGTAATAATTAGTGCGCGTTTTTCTTTAGTAGAAACTGCATGTATTTTAAACAACGCTTGTCGACTTTGCGATGAACGTAAAAGAAAACGCGAGCAAGTCGCGCGGAAGTCGTGCCTGCCAAAATCGCACCAAAATCGCGTCAAAACCGCGCGTTTCGAAAATTCTGCAAAACTTTTAATAGTTTAATTAAACAGCAATTTTATTTTTGACTCATTTTATTTATTCAATCTTGTTTTTTCTTTTGTTTATTTTTTTGAAAATCGCGTTTTATGTTTCTATATTCAAAGTAATGAAGGCATGTCTCGTTTTAACGTATAATTCTAAATTGTATTGCATTTTGGTGTAAAAAGTAATAAAACACATTTCAGTTAGTTAAAAAGAAGCTATTTTTTGTAAATTTAATGCGCAATTTATTCTTTTTGTTGCTTTACTTACAAAATGGCACATAATTTTCTCTTTTGGAATACAAATTTGAATTTTTTTTTTTGCATGGCATGCAGAACCGTTTTTAAATTGAGGCATATAATATTTGGAAATCAAATTGAATTAAGGTTTTGACAAATTTTGTTAGATCTTTTTTTGAGTTGGATGATATATTTAAACGAAAAAAAGGCCATTATGAAAAAGTAGCATGGCACAAAATCTACCATAAGTTAATTGATCTGCCTGATGCCCAAGAAATTAATAATTATTAAATCATACTAAGTGACGGACAACCAACCAGCCGTTTCCTTTTTCCAAAGTTCGCAGCATAATGAGGTTCATGTCAATCTTGTGTCATGCTTTTCATGGACATTGGTTGCAGGAACTACAGAGACTGCAAATTACTTAAGCCTTACGCAAGTTACCCACCACGCCATCACCCAGTGTTGTAAAGAGATTTTGCATGCCATTTGCTAATATTTTTTTTATTAATCTTTAAATTTTCTTGAGATTTTTATTATTATTTTCTTATTCAACAGTTTTCAATGAGTTTCAGTTTAGTTTTAGCTTCGTTTTCCAATAGTTGCCGATCAATTATTGTCTTAAATAATTACGTTCGCTAACAATACTAATGCATATATTATCTTATATAAGTTAATCAATGTCTCATATGTTAAGCAATAATTTATGTATGTATTAATAATTATGAACTCAATTTGACGGTATTTACAGAAAAATGTTAAGCCTTACTTTATGAATAACTGAATCGATAAATGCGCGTTTTTTAATAAAAAAAAAATATTGCCATAAAAACAAAGTTGATTGTAAAATTGTACTTAGATTTAAATTTTAAACTAAATTTGGCTTAGCATATTTTGTTATTTTTCGTTTATATTTTATTTGCAAACGGTGTTCAATTATAAAAAACTTTTTAAAAATAGTTAAATTATATAAAATTAGTGCTTAATTATGACATAGTTTATGCGCTGATATAACATGACACGTGCTAACATTCTTAATTTAATTATACTTTAAGCATTTTTCGTCGTTTTTGTTTGTTTTTTGTTTGTTTTTGATCTTTTTTTTTAGATTCGTCAATACATACAAAGTTTTTATATACACTTATAAAATAGTTTAATTATATGTTGATAGTGAGTGTTACTCCTTAGTTGAGGCATAATACATTGAAAAAAAAAATAATATAAATCGCTGCTATTCTTTCACATTTGCACAAAACTTTTGCTAAGTCATATTGTTTGTATTTTTTCTTGCTTAAATTATATGAATAATATTAGTTTTAGATTATATTAGATTAATTAATAATATTTGTTTTTGCTTTTGTAATAATTAATTTTAGGCTTAAAACTAATTTAAAGTCCTTTCGTTTTTGTGATGTTCGGCTCATTAACAACCGCTCAGCTGCTCGGGCGCTAATGCTAAATACTACAATTAATATTTGGTTTTCTTCATCTTCGATTTTAATGATCGGTGCTGAGCGTATCATCAATATTGCTATCCCAATTGAATTCCGTTACGCCTTGTCTGTAAAAGATGTTGCCCAGATTCGCATAACGTTGCTCAAAGTTGGCATCCTTTGCTTTCAAGCGTTCGAAACTAATAATGAAATATTGATTTAATAAATGATACACAAAGGCATTAATATGATGCCTACTTACCGTTGAAAGAGTAAATTTTTGGCAAATGCATAGAGCTCAATGTCCAAGCCATTGAGCTGTTCGATGTGCCGTCGCTGATCCGGACGCAAATTGTGCACAGCGGTGGCCGAAATGGTCGTATTATGCTGTTCGAAGGGTATGGCAAAGCGGAGATTGAACGTCTCCTCGAATATGTATTGGGACATCTGTAAGTAAACAAAATATGTCAGAAGCTTACATTTTTCTATAAAAAGTAATCATTTTGTGTCGTACCTTCTGATATTCTGTTAGGCCAAAGTATGCCATTGTGGCCAAATTGCGTTTGGCGCTCGCCAACATGACGCGATCGCGTTCATGCGCCGGCATCGATGATTTATTGTAGCAACCCACAAGCGCCAAGTCTGACATCATGCGTGTCTGACGATTTGCGGCCAAATTTGATTCACAGGCGGCAAACTCATCCAGACCGACATCGAGCCAATCTTTGCCTTTGTAACAGGGCGGCAATTCGGCAGCAGTCGCCTGGCGGCCAAGGCATAAGTGACGCGAACCCTTCCAGGTGGCGCCGCGTCTTACATGTCGATACTCGGACATGTAACGTGAGATCGGTTCACGCAATAGCGTTATGTAGAAATATCGTCGCTTGTGTGATTCACCCTCGTTCTTATCGAGTTCAATGTCCACACAGTCAGTCAGCTCAGTCCAGTCGGCATGCAGGCCGCATTTCCAGCCGGTCGAGTAGCGTGAGAACAACCAATTTTCATTGCGATGCGGACGGAAGCAATAACAACGTTTACGCTGACGTTGACATTCACAAGGACGCTGCAAAACAATTGCGAAAATCTTTAGAATATGAAAATTATATATATTTTAATTGCACGACTTACCTTCAAGTCTAAGTCACGTACTAAATGCCTTCCAAATGAAGTGCCGCCGGTTTTTTGTATATGCAAAAAGACCATGACATCATGCCCGTCCATATCGAATTGAAAGTCATCCTTGAGCACGTCTTCATAGCTCAGACCGGCATTTGCAACGATGACATTTCGTTGCACGGACTTGGCAGCACTTAAAACGGTCGCTGAAACACTGCCGCTGCCACTGACACCACCACCACCGGTGCCACCCGTTGGCGTATGATGATGATGTACGCCGTATGCATTGTTGGCCGCACCCGCAGCCGAAGCTGCCCCAATGGCGCCCACCGCTGCCGGCGGCACTTCGTTGTAGGTAAGCATATCCGGTTGCAGTATCATTGCGCGTTTCGAAAGTGCACAAACCTAAAAGTGGCAGAAAGATAGAATGTTGAATCAGTTTGTCATATGACGTAGTGAAATGAAAATGTTTGCAATTAAATTTATTTCAAGTGCTTTCAATTTTGACTTTGTTCATGCGCTCGTTCGCACATTGCTTAAAACCATTTGGCAACTCTGGTTGCACGCGACGTCAATAATTAATCACAACAATTCACTGCAGCGGTTTTCTTTACGCAAAAATCATCGTCGATATTCTCGCTTTTTTTACCATTTATATTTTTATGTATTTCATTTGAGTTTTCATTCAATTAAACAAGAGAAATGAAAACATAAATTGATAAAAAACATTCGCTTTCTTGCATGTTCATTAACTCATATAATACTCTTGTATGAAACAATATTTGCTTTAATTTAAAGTTTATTTCATATTGAAATACACATATTCTGTTGAATTTACTTTTGCCTGTTAGGCCGCCCGTCTGCCTAATGAAGTGCTTATATTGCATAGACCGTAAAGGTTAATTATGTAAAAGACATTTGCTGAGTGAATTAATTAAATTCATTTAACCCACAAATGAGTTGTTGACTTTTAAACATGTGCTTGGCTGCGCAAATGATAACACAGCAAAGGCATGTGTGTTATTGTAATTATTGAGTTAATGTTAACTTTACTTTATGAGTGCATTAAACACTGATTCGCCTTAGCGGTTAACTTCGACTGACTTGTGGCCTATCACGAGTCCTGTTCTTCGTTCAAGCGTGTCGGCTACGATCACGAATGAGCGGGAGGACATTCTCAGAGAGCGGTGAACCAGAGAGTAGAGGTGTACACAGCCTGCTACTTCAGAAGCTACAATAAGCCTTGCTCTTAAAATTCTCTGTTGATAAAACTTAAGTCACCAAAAAAGTTAAAGAACATTAATTTCATGGAGTGATTTCTGAGACATTTTTAGGTTGACGAAAAGTTTTAATCTTTTCCTTTTTATATAAAAATTAGTTTATAAAAAATTTACAAAAAAAACCGTGGAATATGCAAATATATCGGACTATACAAAACTAATCCTTAAGAAACACTGCAAAGTATGAATTAAACTTTTATTTGGTTTCTTATAATTTTTATGGTTTTAATTTATATACAAGTATTTTCTAAATGCGTTCTCTCGTTCTTTGTCCGGTTTAGAGTTTGTTTTCTTCATTCGCTTTTAGCATATCCGACATATACGTAAAGTTCTAATGGGAAAATACTTTGGACTTTACATTTAGTGAAATTTGTAGTAATTTTTAAATTTCGTAGCATAGTTTTTGTCGGCCATTTTGTCAGAACAGGAAGGAGTAAAGTAATTAACCATAGCTGAGGCGCTGAAGTGCTTTTGAAGCATTTTAATAACTTGCGAAAAAAATACCACAAAATGATTGTTACATAACATATGATTGCGACATTTTAACAGCTTTCAACGAATGGTGCGCTCGATTGTTTTTGGCTGTGTCACGAGCAAAAACACACACCGTCATACAAAAACATCGTCCATAGCAATCGCATACTATTAAAAGCAATTAAGCAGACGTTGAACATGCACAGACATGTTGATGCAATTACCACATTTGCAATGAGCATAAGCCATTTTGTTTTTGTGCTTGTCATTTCTACATACATACGTTGAACATTTGTGTGTGAGTAGAAATGTGAGTGAGTGCAAATAAAGTTAAATTACCCATTAGTGTGGCCACCGATTATGTTTTTGTGTTTTTTCGACGAAATGCAATTATTTTTACGCATAGCCAAAAAATTTATTGCGTTAATTTATCGCATATTAATTTTAATGTGTTCACTGCGAGCCATCCAACAAACACATTGGCCAACATAGATGCTTTTATTTATTATTATAATTTTGTTTCTTTTTAATATGAATAGTCCTCAAACAAATGTTGAGTAATAAATAACCAAGAAAAGAATACATTTTATTACTGTTTGGTGTTTGTGCGCGTTCCCTTGAGCACTTTTCATGCTGCTTAAGTAGCTTAAATCATAAACGACCCTCTGTCACGGTGATAAGACCAAAAACGAAAAACGCTTCACTCAATAATATATAAAAACAAAAAATAAAACCTAAAAATAAAAATAGAAGTAAAGAACTTTACACGTCACTAAACACCTCAAGTGCAATTTATCAATGGCAGCCGCGCACAAAGCCACACTGAATTGTCAGCGCGCTGGGGGCGAATGGGCTGTGGATTGGTGTGTTGCCAAACCTTACTCACAGCGTCGTTTTTTCCATATAAACTCCAATGTTTGATAATCGAGCTTGTGGTTGTGTTGTTCGGTTGCCACAATGAATTCAAAACTTTACAACTGCGATACTCGCAGCAGCGGCACAGCATTCACAATCGACGTCAACCCACGCCGACGCTGACGACGACATCATCAACACGCCCTCCTGGGGGTATTCTGCGCTTTTATAGTTGTTGTTATTATTATTATTGATGTAGTTTGTTGTTGTTAGGCTCGTTAAAGTTACTTTTTTTGTGCAGCAATTTAAATGTAAAAGTTTTATGAAATACATAAGTTAACACACACATTCATGCTCACGCACACACGCAACCTCACACATTCTTGGTTTGGTATTTTATTCGATATATCAAGACAAGAATACGTGTCGTCTATGAGCTCGTGTAACTGTTGCTTAAAGCAGCGGAAATGGTTTGATAAGAAAAGCCAAACTTTCATTTGCTTGCAGATGCACGTACTTCGTTCAGTTAAACGTTGCTCCATACATTTGCTTTATGTGTGTGATTACGAGCGAAAGAGTCGAAGGCAAACTTACTTATTGATAATTGGGCAACTTTAATGGTACTTTTGTACTTGTAATCATTAAAAGAAAACTTTGGTTGCTTTTGTGTAGACTTAAATGCTAAACTTTTAAATTAGATGCCTAAAAATATGCTTAATGCTTATCTCAGCCTTATTGCCAAAAGACATACATTAAAATGTGCCATACTTTTGAGCTTTTTATTATAAGTCCACGTCTTCTTATCATTATTAAATTGTTAATAACTAAAATTATTGGCCAAATCAACTTTCCTTATAAGCTCTTCGCTAAATAAATCAAAATTAAAAGCAAATTTAATATTAAATTTGTGATATTCTAAGTGAACACAACGTAATGTCACAGCAAAAATATTTGCCACACAATGCGCATTACACAATTCAAACATGTTTTGCACATACGACATACAACATTTCATAATGCCCATAAGTATGCTATGACAAATATGTATCTTTCGCTCTGACAACATCAACACTAAAATAAAATGGCGACACTTTAGTAGAGTCGCCATAAAATGTGCCACAAACAAATTTCTGTGGAATTATCCAACAACACACATGCCCACTGACTGCCAGACAGTAAAGATAAGGGAAAGGGATGGACAACCAACCAACCAACTCAATACCCTTAAAAATATAGAATATGGCACATAAAATGGCAACAATAAAGTTGGAATAAGTAGACTCTGCCAAAAAGTATGCAACTCATATTTCTAGACAATAAATAATGGAAGAAAATAACCAAAACAAAAAAATAACAAGGAGAACAAGCAAGCGACCGAAAGGCAGCAGCCAAAAAGCATGCTACACCAACTTTAACAACTAAATTAAAATTTATTTGTCTTGTTTGTTCTTCTTCTTCGAGCCCAGATCAGATCAGATTTTAACTTTATGTACTGCACTGTGTAATCGCAAAAAAATAACGAAGGAACAAAAATTGAAAATGACAGCAACAAAAAACCGAATTGTGTCAACACTTTGTAGCCGCAAAAAAAGAAACAATAAAACTTTCCGCTCAAATCTTTAGATACTTTAACTTTGATACTACCATTGTCACATGAGTCAGGATATGCGACAAAAGCGCGCCGACAAGTCAACTGACAGACAGACAAACATAGAAACAGACAGACCGAAAGGACAAGAACAATTGTTTAGGTTTTATTTTGTTTTATGGACTTGGCTTGGCGGTTCGTCGTGCTCCTCTTTTTTCATTTTATTACAGTTTTGTGTTGTGGGTATAAATGCGTCATAAAAGTATATGAACAAAATAGGAGACAGTCAAAAGAATAAGTGTAGCAATATAGGACAAACGCATGGGCGGGGCTGCGTTCTTACGATGGTTTGGAGTGAAGTGCCTTGGAGGAACGTTGCCTGAGTGGAGAATCTTGTAAAAGCCGCAGCACAAAGCACTTAATTTAGTTGAGCTTTTTCCACTGTTGTGCCATAAAAATGAAATATTTGCATACACTCACTGATGATGATGAAGAGATACTGCGAACAGTATCGATTCATTTTTTTTTTATTTATTTATTAATTAGTGTTTCATAAATCTTTCCACGTTTAATTCTACGTTTGTGTTTCTAGTTTTAATATGTTTAGTAATAGAACAACGCTGCAAGCACCGTCTATTTTCTATTTTAGTATATTTCTAGATTACTTCAGTAGCAAACTTCTATACTGCCGTCAAAAGATTTAATTCATACTCAGAAAACAAAACGCAAGTCAGTATAAAGCATATAAATGTATATACGTATTTTGATATGTTTTCACTGACATGTTTTATTTTTGAGAAAAAATGGTACACGAAATCAAGATAGAATGCAATTGTGTGCACATTTTTGCCACTTGTTCGATAATAACAGTTCACTTATAACAATTTACCATAAATTAACACTTTATGGCAGCACAGATTTTTTTCTGTTATGGCATAAAATGCTGAAAAAATGCCAATTTGGGAATTTCGCACGGCTTGGCATATTAATAGTTGGGTAAACTGCTGTTCGGACAGTTCGCATGGCGCACACATTTTGTAGCGTTATCCAAGCGTATGAAACCAAATTCACAGAGGCAGGTGAGACGGCAAACTGAGTAGCACGACGATGGTTCGTTGGTGTAGAAGGGCAGATTACAGGTGGGCTCATAGCAAGGAGCACAGGCCAAGCGCTCATGTTCATTACAGACTGTGTACAAATTTAATAATTTTTATTTTTGTTTCTTTGAAGTTGCAAAAATGATAAATACCGGTCTGGAATTGCATCGCATTGATAAAATAAAAGTGTGTTGTTGTCAGAAAAACCGAAAAGAAGAAGAAGTACATGACACTTTGATTGTGCAAGACGCTTGATAGGCAACTGTTTTGATACTTTTAAAATATGTCGAATGAGTGTAAAACCGAAACCATAATAAACGCAATTTCTACACTTGATTAAGTGAAACAAGAAAGGAATTTGGTTAAAGTTATTAACTTCAGAAGTGGACAGAGAGGTATTATAAATTGAACGTGTAAGTCTGTCAATCTCTCTGGGCACCGAAACTCGCTCCGTATTTCATCTCAGATTTTTTTGAAGGTTAAAGAGATTTCAATCAAATCTGTCAAAACTAATAGACTGTTATATGAGGCAGCTAAGCATTCAAATATGGCCTTAGTGTCGTTTTTTGTGTAACGAAATTATTAAAATTGAAATAAAATCAAATTTCTGTCGAAATTGCAAATGATAATCAAGGGCCAGGTGAAAGTCGTTATAATTGATGTTTACATATTCACAACAATCTAATGTGACAAAGCACGCTAGTCATTTGGATTTTTTCGTTCTTACCGATATATTCTTATAAGCGATATCGGTAGAGGCGGTTTTGATTAAACCTTATTTATACTTATTTTATTTTTTAACTTTAAAAGTTATACAAACAGAAGGATAGACAGTCCTATTCTAAACAAGTTCTCTTTGGTTGTTTACTACGCTTCAGTTCTTCCCTTACTTACGCTTCATAAAATAATGTTACACAAAATGAAGTTGGAAGTTATTAAACTCATTAAATCATTAATTCGAAATATTTAGTTGCTGCGAATGTGAGTTTTAAGCAAACATTCAACATTAAAAAATCAATATTTAAATAAATGCAACCGCAGACGACGCGCCATATGCAAATAACCAAAGGCAATTTAAATTTTTAATGGGCGATAGTGAAGGATTTTCTCAAAACTGTTTGTGTGTATGTGTGTGGGTAACAACATATGGTCAACGTTGAATTGCATGCAAACGGCACATCAACAGCACATAAAATACTCGAAACACTTACTGAGTAATGAATGTGAAGAGCAAAACAGACAAAAAAAGAAAAAGGAAAAAAAATAAATAAAATAAACAAAATAAATATAAAAGGACGAGCGAATAAAGCTGCCAAAAGCGCTCAGCACAAGTGGCGGCCGTCAAACCAAAACCAACTGACAAAGTCAGACACACACTCATACACACATACAAAGCCACATACATAGCCACACGCAGAGCGATGCGCTGCTGGAAACTGAGCGAATGATTAATGATGCATTCTTTCTCTTTGACTCTGCTTTTACTTTTTCTTTTTGTGTGTTTTGTTTTTGTGTTGTTTTTCGTTTTTGATTCATTAAGGAAACAACAATAAGAACAATGAAAAAAGCAGACACAGCAAACAAATAAATAACAAAAAGAGCAACAACAAAAAGACAATAATGAAAGAGGACACTTTGAACCACATATGAAAATAATTTCAGTGCATAGCCTACATTCGCATCGTAGTTGCCAGCTGACAGAAAATGTGCTACAAATTGTAATTCTTTATGATTTCTACTTGTGTTGTTTTTCCTGTTTTTATTTGCCATTTTGTTTATGCTTTTTTTCTTACGTATTCCGGTTTTATGCCGCCATTTTGTGTGCACATGTGTGCATGTCTTGTTATGAGTCGCTTCAACGGGTTTAGTTATGATTTAATCTATTAGAGCGTGCTTAAGCGCATCACGAACAAATTCATTGCACAAAAGACCTTCTCTTACTACATCTTTCCCTTTTCCTCTCTCTCTCACTCTCACTATGTGTCGGTGTCTAACATGCTTTGACTTGTTAAGAGCTCAACACTTAATTGCACATGGGCATGCAATTATGACGTGTCTGTGCATGTCTGTCTGTCAGTGTGCGCACATGTTTGCTTGGAAGATCTCATTTCGGCTAACAAGTTTCATAGCATGCTTTTAGGTGCGTGCTCGAAATGTTGCGATTGCTGAAAGTTATTAAGAACATTTTATTATTGCACTATTGATTTATCCAAGAATTTCTTAAAAATTTACAGAAAAATTTCAACATTTTATGGACAAAAAAAATATGATGGGTATATATTTAAAAAACACACATATTTTTTTTAGCTTTTTGTTTATTCCTAGTTTCCTTTTAATTTTATAATAAGAAAAATTGCAAAAACTAGTTTCTGTCGATAAATCGGAAGTAAAAGGCCAAAAGTAAAATTTATGAAAATCTACTTTATTGAACGCATATTTTTTTTGTAGTAATTTTTGCTTTGGCGAATTCGTGCACTAAATTTAAGATTTTATGCTTAAATGTTACTACAAAAAGCAGAAAAAAATAGACAGTGAAAAAAAGCGAACCGAAATTTGCATAAGCAAACCATTTTTATTTTGACCTTGCCAAGACTTCCGAGCTGACATGACCTGCTCTTCTATGCGCTTTCATTTTATACTATTTTGTTCTCTTTGCCTGAGTAAGTGTTTTTATAATAGATTTTTCTTGTTCCTTTTTTGCTGTTGGTTGGTTGCTGAAATACTGAGAAAAGCCACTTTTGTTTATTTGAGCTTGTGCCTTGAGTGCGAGTTTGTTTGGTTGATGAATGTTTCACAATAAATTCTATGCTGACGTTTTACGTTTCTTTAAAGGGTCTGAAACACACACACATGTACACATACATAGGCTAACTAAGAACAATAACACTATTCGTCCCTGAATTCATTCATGTCATTCGCGTTTTTCTTCCATTTCAAACTCTTTTCACATTTTGTTGCTTTTCTTTGCTTTTGGTCATTATTGAAATGTTGTATTTAACTGTTTGTTGTTTCATTTTTCACATATTTTTGTTGTTGTTTATGTCGTTGTTGTTGTTATTGTCACACTTTTCTGATTTGGGTTTTGTCAGCTTTGCCAAGTGCTTTTGGGCACTTTTTTCGGATTCAGTTATAAGACTGGCAGTTACGACACGTAACGTTTTGAGCCTTTCTTAGCCTTTGAATTAACAATGTCAGATATTTTTATCTTAAACTCAGCTCAGCTCAATATGCTTTTTCACATTTAAGTGGCTGAAAAGTACATTTATCTACAAAAGACATGTGATTTTACAACCAAAGGCGTACATTGAAATACATTAAAAGCACATGTGTCATGCAACAATGAAAACATGTCATAGCACAAATAACAACAATTGTCATGATAATGATATAGACGACACACACACACAGAAGAAGAAGAAAAAGAAAAGTTATTATATTTTACACTTCACAGTCACACATACACAAACACGTTGTTAATGCCATTGGCCACAACATGATAAGCTAGCAAATCCTTAAAGTAAACATTCAACCCAAGAATGAGGCATCCGTCCGGTCGATTGTGTCACACCCACACAGCAACTTACGATCATAAGTTAAAAAAAAATGGATTTTGACACACATACATGCAAACATAACGAATGCCCAAGAGAAGCTCTAATAAGCACTGGGATAATGCAAACCGCTTCAAAACTAAGGATAACTAAGGTCATTTCAATGCTTGTTGAAGGACAGAACAACACAACACAGCGCAGCTCAGTCAGGAAACAAGCAAGATGGGTAACACGACATGAAGTGTTAACGGTTGATAACGAAACGAACACATACACATACACACGCATACAAGCAATAATGACCAATGAACAAATAAAACACAATGAAGCGAAACTGACAATTCTAGTTGGGTTTCATTTGTGTTATTTTTCGTACCTTACTCTCCTCGGTTTGTGTCCTTAGACAGGCTTTGCTTTTTACTGCCTGTTTAACTCAACTCGGTTTGCTTTGCTAGGCTCGTCTCATTGCTTATTGCCATGCCATTTGGTTTTGTGCAGTTAGTGTTTTTGTCTTCTGCCAAAAGGCATCAAGGCAGCGACATTCATAGCCACAGTCGTCGACGCCGCTGAGTATCTTTCGATTGCCAACATGTTGGTTTCTGTTTGAGTCTGTTGATGTTGTTGTTGCTGCCTTAACCAAAATAAATGAAGTGAAATGACTTGAAACAGATGATAAAGAAAATCAATGATAATATTTTTGGACATTTGGCTATGCTTTGTGTGTGTGCGAATTTGCTTTCCTTTCTTTTTTATTCGTCTCTAAAATAAGAAATTGTCATGGTCAGCAAAAAAAATGTCATACGCTGGGCGTCTCAAAGCAGGTCTGAAAATCAAAAGCATAAAAAGATAAGCCATAAAAATGCAGAAAAATCACTTTAAAATTCACAATGGCCTTGTTGACGAGTAAAAACTGTTTAGTCAATCATTGTTTTTTATAGGTTTTTGATTCAACGAAATGTAAGAAAGTGAGTAACATTTATTTAATTTTGCTCGCCATTGTATATAAGACTTCCTACCGCCAAAATTTGTCACAAGTTTTATGTTCGAAGATTAAGACGTTAAGAAGCTTCCATAATTCAATATTTTGTAATTCGCTTCTAAAAAATTTCTCATCAAACCATTCCCTTGAATCTATCCACGAGATATATGAAAAACTTTTAGTGAAGTATCATGTTTTAACTCAATATATACAAAAATTTAACTTCCATAGGAAATAGACATCCACAATTGCGCATTGATTCATCCATAGATGCACTTTTTAAAGTCACCTTGCATACCAATGTTACCATGCACAGTGTGAAGAAAATGATCGTAACAAGAAGAACAAATTTATAGGTGCATCGTAAAGTGTGTGATTTTATTGTTGCAGATAAACAAACGCAACTGTGCTCGGTCGACAAAAAATCGAAGTCACATAGGGGACAGCAAAAAAGGACACAAAAAGGACACAAAACAAAGTAAGCAAGCCGCGGAGCACTTCTTACGTGCCGTTTATGTAATTTTTGCTTTTTAATTGGCTTTCGTTTTTCAGTATTTCTTATTTTTAGCTATTTATTTTCTCTACTTTTTTCTCATTTCTTTTTTCTTGGCGCTTAATGTCTTTTTTTTCCTTCTACTCCCAACACATTTACTACAAGGGTCTTGCCATGAATTTTACACAATATTTATGATTTTTTCTTTGCTATTTTTCTACTTTACTTTTTTTGTTTTCTCTGTTTTCTGGTTTATGAAATTACATATTTTTTGTGCGCTTTCTGGTTGTTATTTCCACACAATAAACACTTGCGAAAAATGTGGCATAATGAGCGGCGTTTGCAAGGAACACACCAGCAAAAAATTCACTAAAGTTTGACCTTATGACTTTTGCGTAGCTAATAAACAGCGAACTCGCCATGAAATCTTATAAAAGGACGACGCTCTTGGTAAGTGGTTGGACTTTGAACTGTGCTCATTTGGCATTGTTTTTATCTTATTTATTTTTTGTAAATGTTTTTAAATTTGGGTCGCAAATTTTGCACATAAATTAAGATTAAGATATAGGCTTGTGTGTCTGTACTATTTTATAAGCTGCAACTACTTGGATTCTGGCTGAAAGTTGAACTTGACTGAGCATAGATAAGAAAACATTTAAGACGGAAGATTTTAGGGAGTAGAGTGAATTCGATTGTTTCAAGGCAAATCATTTCACTTTGATTTAAAAGCAGTCTAGTAATTAAATCTTAATTAAAAATATTGCCTAAGGCTACGAGACACGTTTGGATTTTGAGCTTCTGTAATGATTCTAAATGTAAAATTTCATATATTTGTTAAAGAAACCATCGGTTAGAATCGTTGCTGAGCAGTAAATTGATGTAATTTTTTTTTTTAATTATAAGTTAAAATGAAGTTAAATGCTCAAAATGTTAGGCGTTAGAAACTTCTAAAGTAAATCATGCTTAGAAATAACTCAGCTTAAATCAAACAACTCTTTGGTTATAAAAAAAATAGTTATTTAAAACTTTCTCAACCGGCATAGGTTTCATTGTCGGCATGATATATTCATGTGTTTGTTCGTGTCCTAAAAACATAAAAGTATACAAAATTTATTAGACAAACACTTCAAATAAACACATTATGAAAACAACAACACTTCGTCGTCAGTGTTCTGTGTCAGACAAACAGAGAAAAAGGGGAAAAAAACAAACCAAAATGCAAGCAAATTGGAGCGACTTTATGTAAGTGTCCGATCACAATAGGATATGTATAAAAATACACACACACATACACATACAAAAAGAAGGAAAAGGAATTAGAATGTTAGAAAAAACAAGGTACGAATACACTTGTACAATGAATGTAAGAACATATGGCAGGCAGAGTTGTCATCACTCTGTGAACGACTATGCAGGCATGTGTTGGTAGCTTCTTGCAACGCCCACTCACAAGCAAACATAAAACAAAATGTAAATTTATAGAATTTTTTGTTTCTTTCTTAGTTTTTTTGTATGCCTTTCTTTTTGCTCATGATAGCTTCCCATTTGTCATGATTTGTTATTGCGTTGCATGCGATGGCATAATAAGCCGGAAAATATACAAACACTACCCATACATACACTATCATGCAAAGGAAGCAATTGTCTTTGTGTTTGTTTGTTTGCTGGTATATATAAGCGTGTATGTGTTTGTCCGTTATTTCACATGCAACACTCATACGGATCGTTACACGTGCGTCTCTTGTTTGCACAACTTGGCATTGTTTCATATTTTAAGCCAAATGCAAACACACACAGTTACGCAAACACCAACACACAAATAAACGCATGCACATATTCGATATCCAAGTACATTTTGTATCACTTTACATCCCATCTGCATGTCTGTGTCTCAGTCTCTCTCTCCTTTAGTTTGTTGCATAGCAATTTGTATGCTTTGTGTTTGGATATTTGCAGTTTAATGAGTTGATTTAATTCAATTATAATTGCACAGATTTTGCACACATTTCATCATGCCATGCCTTCAGCCATCCATCTAAACTACAAATGTGCATGAGAATTGCAAAATTTTGATTGACATTAAACCGTTAGTGGAAAATTCAGCAGTTAATTGTGTTAACGATGATTTATTTGCATTTAATTGATTATATTGCGGTTCATTGTCTTTGTGCAAAACTTTCACTTAAGAAGATAAAAAAAGTCCATTAATCGAAATCCATTAAATGAAATAACATGCCTATCATAACATGCTTTTAACATGACAACGTATCATCGCTTAAATTTGATAACTAATGTCCAAATACCCTCAAGTGACTGTCAAAAATGAACAACACACAATCGAATCAATGAGAAACTTCGGGGAAATCCCTTGAGCAACAAACAACATTTTTATAAGATTAGCTTGCATTTGATTACATTGTGAACATTAAGGAAATAACAAAAACCGAAATCGAAATCTAAAACACACACGATCACACACAAGTAAAAAGGACAATAGCAAAACTGAAAAGACAACGAAATGGCAATACAATACAATACAGACAATACAAACGCGTGCACACATAAGTAAAGACATATAAAAACTTAAGGCAAACCCAAAAAGTTGCTCAGTCGATTTCCATCAGCATTTTTCGATCGATAACGACAAAGGAATACTCGAAATAAAAACTGCGATATCTTTGAAAAATAAAGCAGTAAATGCCATCTGACCAATGTTATTTTTATGACGGTCAAATAAATGGCATTAAAAACTGTTGAGAGCGAATGTATCATCGAGCAAAGAAGTGACAGTCATCATACGTGGCGTATGAGTGAGTTTTGTGATGCGCTTGCATTTTGTTTGGTTAGACTGATTTTTTATACTGAAAATCGAAAAATAAATAATAGAATCACTTTAATTTTGATAGCACACAATAATATTTTTCGATGACTTTGAGTGAGTTTGTTTATGAAATATTGTGTTTTTCTTTTTGTGGTGCAAATGCAAAAAATGTTGCTTTTGAAATACATAGGATAACATGATTCCTCAAAAAAAAATTTTACGTTCTACACTTTTTATAAGTGACTAAATATACAATGGCCAAGAGTGAAAATGGGCAATCATATGGTAATGAAAGTTATTTGTTTACTACATACAATTTTTCCAACCTTTTCAGTTGACAAATGACCACAAGATTTATTAAGCTTGCGGTATTTACTCACAGTGCTTCACTGTTACTTAAATGCTTTAATCCGAATCTGTTAAAAAAGGATAAAACATGCAAACAAACAAACCAAAAACAAACAGGCGTTTCGTACAATAAAAACAAAGGCAATTTTATTACGCATACACCGTATGTGCCGTTTTGTTTCAAAAGGTTAAGCAAAGCTCATCAATACCACGTCAACGACTTCAACAAAACACACACAGATAGATTTCATTAGAGTACTTCTTTATCCTCTTGAACGTTTTTTTTTTTTACATTTATATTAATCTACTTAGGTTTCATTGAGTTGCTTATGCCTTTTACAAAATTTTCTAAGCTTGCCTATGTCATTTTACAACATTAAATTAAATTTTAGGCTTGTGCTTATTTCGTTGCGGCTTTGCTATTTTGTCAACTATTTGCGAAAAGTTTGTTTTGGCAAAGTCAACTTTTTTATTTTGTTTTGCAAAAGTTTTGTTTCGCATTTTGATTACAAAATAATTTTATGAGTGAATATTAATTTATATAAATATATTTTTTTGTTGTTATGGAATGTCAGCTCATAAAACTTTTGTGTTTATTATTTGGTTTTGCCTTTGGATTGACAAAACTTGAAACACATAATTAAAATACGAAACCAAAATGAAGCACAAAATAAGTAGAAACCCAATTCGTTTCAATTGCAAAATCCATTTTGGCAAATCAATTATTATGCCGATGCAATCATCATTATCATTGTCATCATCATGAAAAACGTACAATATTATTGAAAATGATAGCATCAAAGCTCAGCGCATTGTTTGTCATTCGTTATAAATCCAAATACAATTATAATTTGAAATTTACTAAAAACATACGCTTGACAGCTTTGTTGGCAACTCACTTTGTTAAACAATTCAATTGTTTTTATGAAATGAAAATAAAAGGAGAAGCAGAAAAAAATGCAACACTTTTTTTTTATATCAGAGAGTTAGTTTTATGTAATACACCAACAAGCATGCAAAACAATTTTTGGGGTTAACTTTTCAAGTGTCACAGCTAAGATGAAAAAAAAATTTGCTCATTTCCAAAGAAGTCATTATACATTTTCTCATGTCCTTTAATTTGTCTGCTGCTGATGTTGCTTCTATTGCTCCACATGAGTTTAAGTCATGCGGTTACGCACACAGTCTGTCTGTCTGTTTGTCTGCACCCATCTAACCCATTAAATACGGTAAATTTTCTCAAAGCGCCATTAAGCATGCTCAAAGCAGGATTTATGTTGACAACCACATATGCAGAAACGTCAACCGCAAAGCCAACCAAAGTACACAGACTCACACATACAAGCATATGAATATGCAGAAATAGGTACACAGACCAACCATGATGCAAAGTGGCACAGTTTTCTCTTTTCTTTTTTATAAAATTGACTTTAAACAAACAAACCGACCAACTGAACATTGAGCACACCAATAGAGCCGAATGGGCGGTTCGGTGGGTTGGAGATATCAAAGCGGCAATCTGTGCGGCAACCATGCTCACCGATTTAAATTGCAATTGTCGTCAATGATGGCTTGCGGATTGTTGCGTGGTTATAACATTAACATTACTTTATTTTCTTTTATTCCTGAGCAACCCTAATAACACAAGAAGGCGTAAAAATGTGGGTATGAGTGTTATGACGAAATTTGGTAAGCAAATTACGCAAACATCATGATTGAAATACATATTTTTGACTGATACGAAATTTATTTTGAAGTTAAATATAACATAATATTTTGTTGTTCTATGTAAAGAGTACCCAAATAATATGAGAAGACCAAAAAAACAAGTGTGCGCGAGGCATACACAATCATATCGCTTCGCCCAAAGCTGCAATGAAAACAGAACTGCACACAAAGGAGAATGCGAAAATCTCAAAAAGTTAAATTTGCAACCAGTTTTTTAAGATTTCGTTTTCCACTCTATGAATTGAATACTCAATGTATATTATCCCACATACAAGTTATTGGAATACCCTTCGATCTTAAAAAAATTTCGTTGATTTGTTACGCCTACGCGGAGAAGAAATACTACGAGTGCAAATCGTTCTATGCCGTGGCGCTTATGGCCGAATGCAGTAAGATGCCCGAGGAGTATAAACGACTGTGCTATGATGAACATCAACATATCTTCATTTGTTGTGATACTAAAACGAAGGCAATTGTTTTGGATGAGCTTGAATTTGTCTATCGGCGCACACAAGAGTATCTCAATATTTGTCATCATATTGAACTAAATCTTTGGACGCCATGCAATTCAATAAAACCGGTCGTCAAATGAAATACGGTCAATAAAATGTTTGTGACATTACTTGCATTTGGTAAAAAGGTGTTAGATTACAACAATTAAAGTATTGTAAAAAATAAAACATAAGTGTCTTTTTTGTCATTTTTATTGCTTCAAAAAGATTTGCCAGTCAATAAACGATAAAATTTAATGACAGGCAAAGCAGAAACGTGTGAATAAAAGGCGTTAAATTGTGTGCGTTCTCTTTTTTTGTTTACTTTATTATTCCAATTAATTTCAATGAAACGCACAAAGCAATTAATTGCCACGAACACAAAACGCATGAAAGTGACCGCAGCGACCATGCCAACAATGTTGGCTTGGCTTTATTTAATTAAAATGCAATAAACATTATTTATAATGAGTTGCGTTCATTATACAATAAGCAACAACACAGGGCACACTCGCACACAGATATATACGCAGTGGCACCACCACACCATAAAGCGTAGTCATGTGAAATGAATACACAGCGTGTGGCACAATATTTTTATGAGCAAGCGTAAATGAAAACGGAAATGGGCTTGAGACATTCCTGGAACCAACAACAACAACATCAGTAATAATAAAATATTACAAAGATGAACCAGCAAAGAATTCCAGTCGAGAGAGCTCGACTTCGACATACATACCTAAAATTTGTGACAGCTGTATTGGAGCATTTTCAAACGAAACATATTTCATTTCCCTTCAATATTATTTATAGCCCATTTTTGGATTGAATCTTATTGCATTCTATCCCAAAAGCATACCTACAAAATTTCATTATTGTAGGACATATGATTTCAAAGATATAAGCATTTTAAATCAAAATCAATTATTTAAATATTTGTTATACCCTGTACATACTGTACCAGGGTATATTGTGTTTGTTTGGCCGAAATGTATGTAACGCAGAGAAGGAGGGGAGGGGGACCCTATAAAGATATATATTCTTGATCAGGACGACAAGACAAATTGATTAAGCCATGTCCGTCCGTCTGTCCGTCCGTCCTGTCCTCACCAATGGTTCTCGGAAACTATAAAAGATAGAGACTTGAGATTTGGAGGATAGACTCGTGATGCTCGGCAGCAGATCATGTTTGAACGGTTTTGAGCCACGCCCACTCCTTCCCGCCCAACCAGCTACGCCCACTTTTTGAAAAGGCTATAACTTGAACACCAGAAACGCTAGAACAATGAAAGTTGGTATGTCGACTAAGTTGGTAAAGACCTACAAAACTGCATACCCCAATTTCCCCCCTCCCCTTAATTACCCCTCAAAAAGTGTTTTATTGTTAATTACGATATCTTCAAAACCATGAAAGGTACGAACCTCAAATTTTGTGTGTACACTCAGTAAATACATACCCTTAAGACTGCATACCAGAAAATACCCCTCTGAATTTAGGACTTCCCCTCAAAGACCATCAAACTTAAATTTTTCGTAAATTTCACTTTTTTTTTACAAAAATTTGTATATCTCCATAACTATAACAGATACGAACCTAAAACTTTGTATGCAGATTAAGAAAACGTATATATTTAAAACTGCATACTTAATTTTTCCCCCTTACCCTTTATTAACCCTCAAATAGTGTTTTTATGTCAATGGCTATATCTCCGAAATTAATAAAGGCACTGACCTGAAATTTAGTAAGTAGGCAAAGTATTTATAACTTCATAAGACTGCATACCAGAAAACACCATTTTGTATTTGGACTACCCATTAGAGGTCGGCAAACTTAAATTATGGGTAAATTCCAGTTTATTTTGATTTAAATATGTATATCTCCACAAATATGAAATATACATGTCTGAAATTTTGTATGCAGGTTCAGTTAATATACGTTCTTTTAACTGCATACCGAAAAACACCCCTTTATTTCATGGCTTCACCCCACAGAGATCAACAAACTCGAATTTTTCGAAAATTATTCACTTTTGACTGATTTTTTTGATATTTGGAACACCATTTATATAGATGAGGGTATGTGCAGGGTATTATATGGTTGAGTATACTCAACTATACCGCCCTTACTAGTTTTTTTTTGCATTCCAAAAATACAATTTCAATTAATAATAAAACCAACAAAAAAACTAAGGAATTGAGAATCCCCGACTTCGACATATCCTGTACCTTAAATTTTTGAATGCGTTGGCCCGTCTAGTTTTCAATCGAAACAGGTTTCATTTCCATTCAATATCATATTTGCCAATCTTCCAGATCAATTGGTTTCAGAGATACGTTTTTTTATTTAAGCTATATGTGGGCATGAACACGCCCATTTTCCTTAAGTTATAAGGTTCAAGAGATATAACTATTTAAAATTTGAATGTATGTGGGCGTGTCCACGACCATTTTTCTATTTTATCTTCTTGGGCTTCAAATTAGCTATATACACTCCAAATTTTATGTTTCTATCTAAAAAGCTAACGGAGAAAATACGACTTTTGTATTATTTTACCCGAGATAGCATCAGTTATTTGGCCCACATCCATAAACTAAGTCCGTCAGAGTAAAACAATGTAAACTTGAACTGCGCAATGAATAACAGAGTCGATCTGAAAAATAATTTTTGTATTATCTATTATCGTTTCAGAGATTGACGCGTTTATACAGACGGACATGGTTAAATCGACTTCTCTTTTGATACTGATCAAGAATATATATATACTTTTTATAGTCGGAAATGTCTCCTTCTGGGTGTTACATACATTTTCGACATGCCCTAAATTAATATACCCTTACACTATAAGGCACAGGTTATAAAAACGAAATAGAGACAAGAAATATGTTGAAGTATTTATATTTACACGTCCCCTCAAAGCACATACCATATTGCAACTGAAGAGAGAAAAGCACAAAACTGAAGCCTCAAAAAAGTTACAAAAGACGATCAGCCAAACATATAAGAAATGTTACTTTTGACAGTAACAAAAAGAAGTAAATAAAAATAAATAAATAAACCAGAATAAGTTTTGAGGCTAACACGCTCTCAAGGCGGAAGTCCTTGCAATACGCGACACGAGTCAAGTTTTGTGTCGTTCATGTGACGACGACGATGAGGACAAAGACACAACTGGTATGTGTGTATGTGTGATTTTGTGAGTGTGCAGTTGTCTGTCGGCATTCGTGACATATAAACATTTCTCATTTTGACGGCAATTGTAAGTAACCTCAATATTTATTTTTAGAGCAAAGCAGACAAAAATGACAATTGAAGAAAAAAGAAAAAAAGATAGAAGAAATGAATCCAAGCGCAATAATTGAAATGAAACACCACAGGATATGCCACCACAAAGGACCAAACACGGAAATTGAAACTCAAGTAAAAATTATATTCAATTTCTGTTGATATGCGTGCAAATAAAAGAATCTATAAATACGTTGAATAAGAGAAAGAAAAACTCAACTTAAAATAATAAGAATTGAAATTATCTTATGCTAGCAAATGTTGGCATGAATATTTATGTAAGCCGATCAAGAATTTCACGGAGTTTTACATTTTTGCAATGCAATGTACTTAAAGATTGATGTTGGTAAGGTAGTTAAAATGAAGTTAAAGCAGAGTCGCTTAGAAACTTGAAAACCAACGAATAATTTGCATTATAATAAAGAGTATTTGGGTACAATAATAGAAGACCAAAAGTAAATGCAGAATAATATAGAATATTATTTTGTACTTTTTGTTAATTATTTATGATTTTACAACAAAATTATGTTAAAATAAACTGATGTAAATGTTGCTAAATTTGACTAATCTAATACACGTACTGTGCCAAAACAAATCTCTGAAAAGATTTCTACTGAACAATAAAATTCCAATTTGTGTGAAAACACAAAGCTAAGCAAACAACAAGGGATAAAAACCAGTTAGGAATTGCAGTCGAGAGAGCCGACTTAGACATACCCTGTACCTTCAATTCAAAACGATTACCAATTTGTATATTTTTACCCGAGGTAACTCCAGTTATTTGCCCCTCACCCATAAACTAAGTCCGGGAGAGGATTAAAATAAAATTGATTAAAATAAACTTGGTTATGTATTAAATAACAGAATCGATCGGCGAAGCAATTTTAGTTCTATGTATTATAGTTTCTGAGACCGACGCGTTCATATAGACAGACCGAGGGACGAACAGACGTACAGGGATAAGCCGACTTTTCTTTCGATACTGATCAAGAATATATGTAAATAAGAGGGTCAGCGACTCCTCCTTTTATGTGTTACATTTTCGACGTGCACTAAAACTAATATACACTTTTACCATAAGGTACAGGATATAATAATAATCAAAACTGTTTTGTTTTCTGGTTGTTTTTTTCTGCGTAAAAAAAGTGACTGTGAACAAAATAAATCTAAAGCGAAAAAAACTTATTAAAGTATTCAAAAGCACCAACACAAAAAAGAAAAACAAAACAGAAAACATGAAAGTTTAGCGAAAAGTTTCCGACAACTGCTGTCATATTCTTGACTGCTGTCTGTGCTGCAATTGTTGTTGTTTTGTTGTTGTTGTGCGTGTGCTCTGCCATTTTAGTTGAACATGCTAACAGCACTACACGCACACAGTCACATCTATTTGTCTGTTACAAACAGCAGGCAAAGAAGTTCACGCAAAAAGTGAATACTCCGAGGCGACCAAACAAATAAAGCAAAAAGCAGTAAATAAATAAAAAACAAAATAAAAAATAACCAGTAAGGGAGCTATTTTCGGCTATGCCGAAACTATATACTCTTGCAAACGTTTTCACAATTGATTCTTATTAGAAAATCCTTTTTTAATTTTCCAATAAGAATCATATACGTAGCCACGCCCATTTTCTAATTTGTCTTTAAGAAGGCAATGTAGTCAAACTTCACTACATTTTTCAATCTTGTATCTCGTCTGTTTACAAAGAAGTCTCATTTTTAAGTTTTTAGTTGTATGGGCGGTACCACGCCCTTATGTCCGATTCTTATAAAATTCTGGATTTTAGTCAGGCATTAATAAAAACACGTAATAGCAAAGTTTGGTTTGCTTATATTCAAGAACATAAAACTTTTTCTAAAAAAAACTGTATTTTTAACCGATCGTTCCTATGGGAGCTATATGCTATAGAAGCCCGATCTTGACCATTTTTGCACGGTATCTTTGTTGATGTCAAAAAAGTTTTTGTGCAAAATATTGAGTCGATAACTCCAAAAACACGCTGTTTTTTAAGCAAAAACATAATTTTTGACCGATCCTTCCTATGGCAGCTATATGCTATAGTAGCCCGATCTTGACCATTTTTGCACGGTATCTTTGTTGATGTCAAAAAAGTTTTTGTGCAAAATATTGAGTCGATAACTCTTAAAATACGTGGTTTTTTAAGCAAAAACATCATTTTTGAACGATCGTTCCTATGGGAGCTATATGCTATAGTCATCCGATCAAACTGAATTTTACATACCAAATACCTGCAAGGAGAAGAAAATTTTCTGCGTTTAAAGTTTTTTGCTAACTTTAAAACTCTGGCTGGAAATCGCATTGAAACAGACAGACAGACAGACGGACAGACACGGACATCGTTATTTGAACTCGTCTCGTCGTGCTGATCAAGAATATATATACTTTATATAGTCGGAAATGTCTCCTTCACTGCGTTGCAAACTTCATGACAAAGTTAATATACTCTTTTTGCAAGAGTATTATAATAATAATAACAATAATACAAGCAAAAATTGAAAAGTTTTGCTGATGTTGTTGTTGATTTTCCGCTCCTGTTCACATTTTTTTGTCCCTATACGCATATGAGCATGTTACCGGCCATGACATCACATTGCGCATACGGCATGTTGTAGAAAGTTGAAAGGTTGGCTATTAAAAATTACTTAAAATTAAAATAAGCAACTTTTTTGACTCATAAAACGGTATTTTGAACGTTCTTTTTTTTGCATGCACTGTGTTTCGAACACTAAAGTAGGCGACGTTTTTTGTAAATAAGTTGTTTTCTTTAATTTCCCAGCAGTTCTCTTTGTGCGAATTGTCCCATTTTCGACAAATAAGGACTAGTTTTTAACTGTTGAATTTAGGGATGGTCTCAAAGTATATAGAATCTTTCTATTACCAAACTAGGACCCAACTGTCGAATATGGAAGTAGTAGGAAAACTAGTCAAAGGTGGCGCTTTAACACACGAGTCTAAAAAACAAAATGTCGGTTTGTCCCATTTTCGTTATTTGGAAACTAGTTTTCACCTTAGTGAATTTGGGACTAGTATTTGATCTAGATAGAGAAAATGTATAAAAGCACCAGTCTAAATCAAAATATTTCAAATAAATTAAATTTGTCAAATTTCAGAAGTTTCTATGTCGCCTTCTCTAGCTCAGAGGTTAGTGTGTTGGACTATGAAACCGAAGTATGAGGTTCAATCCCCAAAGCCACCAGAATTTAAATGTTTATTAAATTAATGTTTATGAATTCAATTATTATTAATTATAAAAAATAATGTTTTAAATTAACTTTTATATGCAAAAATTATTTAAATTGGTAATAATAATAAAATATACAACAATTACTCCTTCCATTAATATTGTTCCATATTTTTTGTTGATATGCCCCAAACTGGTACAGCAGGACTAGTACGGTAACAAGTCGAAACTGGTTGAAATGTGACAATTGACCCTTGCCTATGACATCGCCTAGTAAAACTCCACAGTTGAAAGCATGGAGAGTACATTGAGCTGGCACTAGTACTGGTTCCATTTCAAACCTTAGATCTGTACTAGTTCAGTATGCTACTGGGATTTTTTTTATAAAAACAACTATACAGAAGCATTAACACAGTTTATATTAGTAAGAAAGATAGGAAAATTAACGTAAAGAAGTTAAAATCTCTAACTAACAGAGAGATCGAGATTGAGCGATCTTATCAGCCGCCTTGCCACTCTGCTCCTACTCTGCATTGCTTTAAAAGCTGCCTGGCTAATTTTATGGTTAAAACGCACCAGTTAGTTTTTGGCCTGGAGATTTATTAACTCTTAAGTAGTTCTCCAATTTCGTCGTTCGTATAACCAACGGATTACCATTCATCATACGCAAAGTCTTGGCCTGCAGTACTCCGCTCTATTTGATATTTAGTTTTTTGCTGCCAAGCAGGAGGAATTATCGTTGTAAAGAGAACTGACTATTGTTTTACACATTTTATTGTGGCAAGAAATATGTACAAATATTTATTTTTTGTTTTTTTTTTTTAATTTCTACAAACCTGTAAACAAATCTGCACGTTACATGATATTTTTTTAGGTTTTGCGGCTTACATTTTTGTGCAAATTTGTAATATTTCATTATTTTGTTTGAGAGTTTCGTGCTATTTTGCCAAAGAGCTTTTCACACTCGCATTTAGTCTGTACAATTTCGATAAGCTTTGATATCGAACGACCGCAAACAGTTTGTAATTGCTTTCTGTGCTTTGCTTTTCGTTTATTTATGTGTATGATATTTTGTGATTTCGGTTTTATAGTTGTCAATGTTTTCGTAGAAATTTTTCATTTATTGTATTTGATTTTTGGTTTATCTCCTGCAAACATAATTTTTCAACCATTTAATTTATTTCTATTTTTTCAAAGTCTTTTGTTTGCAATTATCCATAAATATTTACAAATATTTATGCAATGCTATGCAATTCATAAATATTAATATATTGTTTTTTAGTTCTTCTTTTACTGCTCAAATTTAAATTTTTTCGTTCCGCATATCTTGTCGTCGCAGCTGACTCTCTGTTTGAATAAAAGCTGCAATCAAATTCAGCCGTCAGTGTGTGAAGCAACAACAAGCATAATGACAGGACAGCAGCTTTGGTATGACAATTACACGTCGACAATAACCGGAAGCGCATAGAAAAGCAAAGCAGAAAAACAGCACAAGGGAAATGAAAAACTTTGGAAAAGTGAAGACAAATAATAAAAAACAAATCTGTATGCAAGTATAAAGGTGTCTTTATTCCTTGTTTAAATGTTAAGTTTGGCCAAGTCAGGTACTTGTCGCCTTTTTACTTAAACTGAACAAGCCAAGAAATAAGAAGCAAACTTTATTGAATTGCATGCAAAAAATGGCAAATGCATATTGAAGACCAAAAGCAAGCGGCATGTTTGTTAAAGCTTGATGACTTCAATCTAAGTTGAAATGAAAGCAATAAACTGCTGAGAAAAAAAAAGAAATAATTTTTGGTATTAAAACCATTTAAAGGGAATTTGGATAATTGAGTTAATGCTAAAGCGACTTTTGTTGTCAGCGAGAGAGAGACAGAGAGAAATTAAGCTACAGAAAGTGTAAACAATTACAACACAAAGCACTTGGCGAAGTATTTATAAGCCGCAGTAAATTACTTCATAAGAATTCACAAAACACACACAAGCAGAGCAGCGACAGCACAGTGAAGGTGAGCTTATGCCAAAAAAAACTTCTCCAAAAAAATGGGAAAACACTTGAAACTTGATAAAAAAAATCGTATAAAAAAAAGAGTATACGCTTGGGAGTTTATCGTACGCGTGACCCAAGTGAAATTTGCAAATACCTTAGCAGTTTTTCTCTTTTTTTTGGCACTACTTGATGCTTAAGAATTTTCATTTTGCTAAGCAACTTTCGGTGTGAATGAGTTCATACGCACGTGGTTATGCGAATGCCATATCGAAAGTTGACCCGCGTCTCCCGCCCACTAAAAAACAAGTTGTGGCTCTCATTTGTTTAGAAGACGCCTTAATGCACCTCACTCTTCTCAACACCACCACACACTTCTCGTTGATTTAAACAGTACTTGTACTAACAACTAACTTGCGTTTAACCACAAATTGAATTACCAACAATTTATAACTGCGTGCTTGGCTTGACTTCACTTCCTCTCTCTCTTTCTCTCTTTCACACGCACATTACATTCAAATGACTTTGTAACGTAATACCAAACAAAGTTAGGCAACCCAACGAAATGCTTCGCGACGGAAGCCAAAAACGTAAGGCAGCAACAAAGCGCCGTTACTTGTCGTTTTGGGGATTTGTGCGTTACGCGTTCTGAATTGTATCTGAGCGAGACAGACAACATGTAATTGTGGGAAACTCCTTCGCAAAACGTGCTTTGCTTTGTTTTGTTGTTTTTATCAATGTCTCCATCCAATGTTGTACGCAAATACCATTTTTGTCGTCATGTTGGTCGGGATCGGGGCGAACGATAACTTACAAAAGGGTGAAACACTCAACTTTGTTTTGTCTTTGGATTGTGTTATTTTTGGTTTATCTTTCGGTCCATGGAGACTTGATTTATGAGGTTTTTGTGTGTACATAATTTCATGTCGCTTACGGCATTCGCAGTCGCATAATATAATCGAAAGTTGTTCACGTGTTTGACTTCTTACCTGTAATGAAACAATTAAAACAAAATTGGTTATTAATTGTCGAGAAAGTAATTACAATATAAATTTCATTCAGCAAGACTAAAAATCGAAAGAAAAGGCAAATTAAAAACTAGTAAGAGAGCTATTTTCGGCTTTGCCGAAATTAAAATACTCTTGCAATAGTTTTCACAATTATTCTTGTTAAAAAAATGTTTTTTTTTAATTTTCCAATAAGAATCATATACGTAGCCACGCCCATTTTCTAATTTGTCTTAAAGAAGGCAATGTAGTCAAACTTCACAACATTTTGCAATCTTGTATCACGTCTGCTTACAGAGAAGTCCCATTTTTTAATTTTTCGCTGTACCACGGGCGGTACCACGCTATTGTGTCCGATTCTAATGAAACTTAGGAATATAGTCAAGCACTGATGAAAACAAGTATTTGTTTTGTTTGGTTTGTTTATATTCAAGAATAAAAAATTTATTCTAACAAAAACCTTTTTTTTTTACCGATCGTTCCTATGGGAACTACATATATGCTTTAGTACCCCGATCTTGACCATTTTCGCACATTATCTTTGTTTATGTCAAAGAAAATTTTATGCACAATATTGAGTCGATAATTCCAATAACACGCTATGTCTCAAACAAAAACCTCATTTTTGACCGAATTCTGAGGATTACAATGCCTGGACATATCTGAAGAACTTCTGCGTTTAAATTTCGATATGTTTAAAACTCTAGGAGGAGTTTGCACTGAAACAGACAGACGGACATGGTTATTTGAACTCGTTTTTCGTGCTTATCAAGAATATATATATTTTATATAATCTGAGATGACTCCTTCCCTGCGTTGAAAACTTTACGACAAAGTTAATATACTCTTTTTGGAAGAGTATTATAAAGTGTTCAATGACTTTGAAGGTTCCAATATTTTATGCGCGACTGTAATGGCCCCAGTGTACTTAACTTTTAGTTTCTCTCAAAATCTCAATCACAAATGCTTAAGTTTGGTTTAAGATATAACATAATAGAGCTCTGGATGAATACATTCATTTCAAACTCACAGTACAGTATCGTACTATTAAATATTCAAATTAAGTGTACTCTCCTTTTGCTATACAGTAGAAATTGTAAGTGTTCTTACTCTCAGTGAATACTTTGGTTTGGTGTCATTCTAAATTATGAATACCAAATACTTTTGTGAGTACATTCAAAATTAAATGAGTAAATGAGTTTAGTAGACTTCAAATTGTAGAAACAGCTGGTGTGGTAATTATTCTATCTCACTCATTTTTGCGACATTAACATTAATTATTTTAATTTAATTACTCTCAGGCACTAAGAAACTTTTGCTAAATTTCACTTTCACATTCATTTTTTAAACGTTTTGATTTCAAGTACAGTGTACTTTACACCAAAACATGGTGTAAATAATGTACATTCTTCCCCCTTACAGTCACAAATACAATGTTCATTCACATGCATTAAAAAGAAAAGCAAAACAAGCATTAATATTCACAGAGAGAGTAATTCATTTGACGTTTTGAGTTTCATGCAGATTTGTTTTTTTCAATTTCATTTTATTTGTTTAAGAAATTTTACATAAAAACTTCTTTGTTCGCGATTTTAGACACGATAAAATATCGCATATGTGCATGAGCATGTGAAGCAAATTTTGTATTTTATGGCTTTGTCGGTTATCATTGAGACATATTTTATTGTGCTGAAAGAAGCGAGGATGAAGCAGCAGGGAAACCCAAGTCATGTTGGCACACATGAATTCCTTTGATTATTTTTCTGTATGTCTTATTTATTTTATTAAATTTTTTTATTTTGCATACAAGACCTTTGAAAGCCTTCTTGTCTTATAATGTTGAAGATGCTTAATATAATCATTTTTATACTTCGACTTTTATGCTTTGTTACACAAATACAGACAAAGCTTAACTCTGACAGTCACACATGTCAAATGCAAACACAATCACACATACAGACGCATACACATATCGAAGGACACACACATAGCGATCATTTCAATGGCAAATCGCATCAATTTTATGATGATTATTTATTCATTCATTTATTGGCGACATCTGCCACCTTTGGCTCGTATGGGCAGAACGTGTGATGAATACTTTGCAATTAGGCTGCCTCATATGAACAGGCGGCAACAACAACCTCAACAATCGACGGAATACGTATTTATTCTTGTACTTCTTCTTCTCTCTTTTTTTTCATTGATTTGCTTGTATTTTACTTACAGATTTGCACGTGAAGTAAATGCACAAAAAGTTGTCTTTTATTTAAGACGAAAGCCAAAAAAATATATTCAACATTGAGAAAAATTGCTGATTTAGACGGAAATATTTGGTTTATTCTTTTTTTTTAGCAGCGAAAATTGTGGAGACAGTTTTGATTTGTATTAATGAACAGCATTTATTAAATTGCTAACAGGCGTGCACAAAAACTATACCTCGAATTATTTGAATGTTGAATGAAAACGCATAAATCATGAATTAAGGCAAAATAAAATAAAATTAAAGACCGAAAATATGTGCTTAAGACATAACTTTGAGTATGACCTCTATTCAAATCATGATATCAACGAAATTTTTGTGAAATATTTTAAGCAAGCTAAGATAATGTTAAGCTTAACATTTTAACGGTTAACGTGAATGCTGTCCTTAAAAAATATCTTTTTTTATACTCTTGCAAAAAGAGTATATTAACTTTGTCATGAAGTTTGCAACGCAGAGAAGGAGACATCTCCGACTATATAAAGTGTATGTATTCTTGATCAGCACGACGAGACTAGTTCAAATAACGATGTCCGTCTGTCTGTCTTTTCAATGCGATTTCCACCCAGAGTTTTAAAGTTAGCAAAAAAATTATTTTCTTCTCCTTGCAGGTATTTGGTTTGTAAAAATCAGTTTGATCGGATGACTATATAGCTCCCATAGGAACGATCGTTCAAAAATTATGTTTTTGCTTAAAAAACAACGTGTTTTTGGAGTTATCGACTCAATATTTTGCACAAAAATTTTTTTGACATCTACAAAGATACAGTGCAAAAATGGTAGGATCAGGCTACTATAGCATAAAGCTTCTATAGGAACGATCGGTTAAAAATACAGTTTTTGTTAGAAAAACTTTTTTGTTGTTGGATATAAGCAAACCAAACTTTGCTATTACGTGTTTTTATTAATGCCTGACTAAAATCCAGAATTTTATAAGAATCGGACATAAGGGCGTGGTACCGCCCATACAACTAAAAACTTAAAAATGGGACTTCTCTGTAAAAAGACGAGACACAAGATTTAAAAATGTTGTGAAGTTTGACTACATTGCCTTCTTAAAGACAAATTAGAAAATGGGCGTGGCTACGTATATGATTCTTATTGGAAAATTTAAAAAAGGATTTTCTAATAAGAATAATTGTGAAAACGTTTGCGAGAGTATATAAGTTTCGGCATAGCCGAAAATAGCTCCCTTACTGGTTATCGTTAACATCATCGTTGTTAGTTGTTCTTCTGCTTGTTTGCAGTGCTAAAGCTATTAAAAATAATGTAACTCAATTTTCCACAAGCACCTACGACACACATGTACATATGAACTAAGCACATACGCACTTGTATGTAAATATGTGAACAATAATTTAAACGCACTACGGAAAAATAAATGCTAACATAATGCGAAAAACATGGGGTGAAAGCTGACAGACTGACTGAATGACAGTGATACAGACAGACAGGCGGGCTGACATTCAAATGCGCTACTGCAAGAATGTGCAAAGTCGCAAGGGAAGTAAAGTGTAGTAGCGACTTGTGTTTGTGCATGTGCGTGTGCTTTATGTCAACTGTCACAGATTCATACACATAAAAAACAGGAAAAATGATTCCACACACACATGTATGTATACATATATGTACATGGACTTGTAGCAAGCGAGATAAACGTTCGGAAAGCTGGAAGGCAACCAGTCGTCAGACCGTCAGTAAGTGAACGCACAAAAGTAGACAACACTTACGCCATGCCTCACACGTCAGTCGTTAACTTCAGTTTGACGTGACTGCGTGCATAGTCAGTTGGCATTGTTTAAACAAAAGTGTAAAAGAGACAAAAAGCAAATGTTTCAAAGAGACGCAGCATGGATTTGTTTTAAACATGCCTCTTTTTTCGACTTATAAAAAGTTTCACTTATGTGAAAAGCAGAACATGAACCAAAAGCAGAAAAAGCGAGAAAAATTATATTTACTCGGTTACTTTTATTTCTTCATATACTCTTGTTACTCTTGTTAGTTGATTTTTTTGTGGTTGCTAAGGTTCATTTTGCATATAAAATTCAACAAGCAATTTTTATTGTCAGTCAAGTCGCGTGACATGACTTGTCTTCTTATTGAGTAATATTAATTCCGTTCAATTTCATATAACTGAGTTAAACATTTAAGCGATTATTGTCATTGTTGGCTTCATTCTATGCGAAATGTTCTAATATCATATTAGCCTGTCCCGGTTGTCTTCCAAAGCCAAGAATGTCGTGCAAAGGAATTGAAATAAGTTGTTATGTGTTTTTGTCGATTGATGTTGCAGGAATCCTTATGAATTCTAAATATAGGGGAAATGTGTTAAGAGCATCTATAAAAGTAAGACAAGTGTGAGCAAGTGGTTAACATAAAAGTGAAATTGATGCTCAGCAGAGCACAAATTACGTAAATAAGTGAAATGAAAATAAGAAAATTGCAATTCAGTTGGATATTTGAATCAAATTCTGTTTAAAATTACAGCGTAAAAATTTGATGTTTTTCAGGCAACTTAATTTTTAAGGATCTCCTTTCATTTTCCGTTTCACATAAATGCGTGAGAAGAAGCAGAACTTGACTTATAATTAAATTTCTATATTTTTGAATACAAAATTCCTTCAAAAATATAACGACATTAATCAAAGCATTCTAAATGCCAATAAAATCAACAAAGCTCAACAATAAGTCAAAGAATTAATAACAGCTTAGGAAAAAAACCAAGAAAAAAGCATAAAATAAATAAAGAATATGTAAAATATACAACAGCAAAATATAATTGAACGATTCGGCAACCGTGGGTGCAAAAATACAAATTCAATTTTGCTATTTTTTTATAAGATTTATGATTAATAATTTTATTTGCCTTTGCTAAATATCAATATCAATTTTTGTCTACAGTTTTATGTTGTTATCAACACGCATAAATTTGAAATTTTATTTGGGCTCTTCTTAGACAATATATAGACAACATGTTAGAAACAAATACAATAGCAACAACCACAACAACACCGTTAAACAACATATGCTTAAATGTCGCTCAATGAAAATTTCTGTGTGTGTGCAATATATTACATTCTATTGAAAATATTACTAGAAAGTTGTGCAATAAATAAATATATGAAAATCTGATTTCGATAATGAAATTTAATCGAATCGTTGATAATCATTAAACAGACATTTGCCATGATAGACAGACAGACAAACAGCTTATTGTGCCAGCAGTTCATTAAAGTTTCTTAAATGAGTTTTGCAAGTAAACTTTTAAGTATTATTTAAAGACTATAAGACCTTAGAGCTTATAATTAGTGCATAGAAGAGGAGCTTTATGTGAGGCGGCGTTGTAAAGAAGACGACTTAGATGATATTTATCTATAAATACATGAATGAATATTATAAAAGCCGCTTACAAGATAAAATTCAGACAGTTAAAGCTTTTAAAATCGCATCAGAAGCTTATGCATTGTGTACGATAGCAAATTTTGAATTTGACCAACGAAAACTCTATTAAATGACAGCCAAAAGGCAAAGCAATTAAAGCCAAACACATTATAAACAAAAGGCAATGAAAATTAAATTCACATACAAACGAAATTGAATGCAAATGCCAAGAAAGCCAATGTGGTCCACAACGTGCATAGCGATGTCGACGGAGGATTGTGGTGACCGGGGTAAGAGTAAACGTAAATTTGCGGCTAAGTTGGATTAGCATATAAATGTCATTGGTATTTTCACTTGATCGGAAATATTGCTTTGGCTTTTCTGTGCTGCAAATGTAATACAATTTGGTGCGGAAAACTATGTGCCATGTCGTAAGTTAAATAGTTGGCGCCTGAAAGTATCCCGTAAAATTAAGTGTAGCACAAAATGTCATGAGCGTCTGAGCCAGTGGCTAAACTGCCTGGGCAAAAAGGCCATTAAATAAACTGAGGCGTCATGTGTAATTGAGTGCAAAGCCAAAAAAATATATTGTTTTTAACATTCGAATTTTATTGTGCGTTGCCTTAAAGTATGCTAGGTGCTTGCGTGTGCTTCATTCAAGTGGCAAGCGGCCTGGAAAATAGTTGGGCTGAGCACATTTGTTACGCTTATCAAATTTTCACCATATTGACCAATTTTCGTTTTGGGTTGGCAGCTTCAAAAGCAACAACAACAACGGAAATAACAACAAAATTGTATATAAAATAAAAAAGGAAAACTGCCAGTAAAGAGCAGAGCATTAAAAATATATTGACTGGCACAATCCAAAGCAAACTTTAATGTTGCCTAGTTTTAGGAGACAAAAATTAAATAAAGGTTGTCTGCCATTGGTTTATGTGTGCCATTACGTACTGACTATTGTTGTTTGTTGCTTAGAAGAATTTATTTGATGCTTGTCGTTTTTACTTCTTTCTTTTAGCAAAGAAATTCAGTCTATAAACAAACCTTTTAAGCTACACTGGCGCATGTAGCGGAGCGGCGAACGCATAAAGAAGAAGTTGTTATCAAATGTAAGCAGCATACAAATCCCAAAACGATCAACTTGAATCAAAATCATGTGCGTGAAACGCTTTTCAAATAAAGCAAATAGAAATATTTCTTGTTGTATGAAAGCAAAAATATTCAAGACCAAATGGTCAAGAATATATGAAATGTCATAAATAATAATAAAATACAGTCAGTAGCGATGACGTGAAAGACCAAAAGACGAGATGAAAAAAAATAAGAGAAACGAAAATTTATAGCAAACTTTTCCGGGCTTTGCAAAGTGATTTCGGATTATGACATTTGACACACACACACACATGCACAAACAAATGGCAAAGGGTAGAAAACATAAAAGAAAAGTTCACAAGCTGCATCAGTATCTGAGTATCTTTAAAAATACTTTGATCACGTGAAACGTGTTAAGCAGTTGAAAGCTCTATCTGAGCTTTTCCAATTAGCTATTTACGTGAAAAATGGTGCAGCGATAAAAATTCAATTTTGTTTATAAGCACACAAGTATGAAATTAAAAAAATTATTATATCCGCAAATAAAAAGGAAACTGAATCAGAAGTAAGCTCAAAACAAATATTTGAATATATTCCTAACTGTTTGTTTATGCTCATGTTGTTCAAAGTAAAATTTTTGTGCAGCATAAGTAAGTCACTCACTGAGCACAAGAAGAATGTATGTTTGACTTAAATGCTTGCAATTCTGAACTCTATACAGCAGAATCTTCGATCATTTTAATTGGAAACAAAATCGAGCAATGATTTAATGAATGCTTAAATAAATAGCTCGTTACAAAATAATATACGTATCCTAAAAGTATGCTGTGGTATTTTTCTTTATTCAAAATACATGTTATTAAAATTTACTTTATAAGACAACCAATTTATTTAGTGTTTCAGTCTAGCGAAGTCTTGTTCAGTTTATCATCATTGCGGTCGTTGCACTCTACAGCATACTTTCTGGCACTCGGTTCAATTAAGGTAAATTATTCTGAGTTGTTAAATATTAAATTCAGTTTTGATTCACACTAATTTAAGTTGTTTTGTTATATATTTGTACACAGTTTAATTTAATTTGTTCTTATTAAAACAGTAAAATTAAAATTAAAAAAAAAAAATCAGTTTTAATTAACGAAAATTCCAAGGCAAAATATCAATAAAAAATTTTATACAAAAGGGGAATATCCCCTTTTAATTTAAATTAAATAAATTATATAAAGAGAAGCTATTAATTTTATCAAATGACAAAAATTACACATAAATTAACATATTCTATAAATAAAGACAAAAAGAAATGCATTTATGGATTTTATTCTGCTTAAATTACATGTATGAACTGTAAAAAAAATCAATGAAACAAATAACGAAAAATCGTTTTAGTCGAAAATACGATAACTCATCAGCTCGACATGACTTAATACGGTGGCACCAACAACAATCACAACGACAACAGCAACAATAATAATGCTATGGCAAACAACAATCTGCTGCGATATGATACGGTAATATATATTAGTGTGTGTGTGTGCGCATGCAAATACATTTACATAAGTATCTGAAATATGTCAACGCGTGTGTTCACAAGCACTTTAAACACAGTTTAAAGTCAAACATGACACGGAATATAGTGTTGCAGATTTCAACATGTCAGGGCTTCAAATTGTATTATGCGCACAGCATGAGTATTTTCAATGTGCTCACTAGCATTCATGGATGTGTTTTAGTTAGCGTATTTAATAGCATTCGTTTTTTTCTATTTTACAGCTGCGCTGTTGAAAAATATATATGCTTCTCTCTGATAAATTATATGCTATTAAGGGCATTAGGGGGCTTCATTGATTTGCATTTTAGTTAATTGAGTATTTTTTTTTGGTTATAAGATTAACAATCGAATATTTTGATAAATTTAAGCCATATATTTATCATTAATAGCTCAATATAAAACTTGAGATTTTCAGTCCAAGGCTTTTACTATAAAACAAGACAGAAAGCATGTAATTTATCATTTTAGTTTTATTATTTAAATGGAAAGAAATTCAAAGCAACAAATACACAATAAAATGCTTCAATGTTTTTATATTTGGTGAATTTTGTAGTAACACATAAGCAAAATTCGACGACGATGGCTTAGAAAACTAACAACCAAAGAAAAGAAAAAAACGCAACCAAATATCAAGCAACGCCTGCAGGTATGCAATGAAAATTTTATGCTACAACGCACTCAAACATGATATCGTTTTATTTGGCTTTGGTTTTTTGTTGTTGGCCGCTTTTGCCACTACTTGAAAAAACTCTCGCTTGTGCCAAAAATAGCAGAGTCAAACACAAAATCACAAAAAAGGCATGTTATAAAAAAAAGTAGAAACGGGAAAAAAGTGCTTTAAAATTTCTTCTTTCATTTTTATACCTTATACACACTGTGTACCAGGAAATATAATGTTTGTTTGGCTGAAATGTATGTTCACATACAAGGGTGGAATGGGGACCCCATAAAGTATATATACACATATTCTTGATCAGGACGACAAGAGAAATTGATTTAGCGATGTTCGCCTTTCATCTGCCCGTCCTCACTAATGGTTCTCGCTAACTATAAGATATATAGACTTGAGATTTGGAGGATAGACTCGTGACACTCAGTTTTGTGCCACGCGCACTCCCTCCCGTCCAACCAGCACCACACAGGACGGAATGTAGACTCAGAGGGTGCAGCTCAGAAAATTGCATACCACAATTTTTCCCCCTTCCCTTTACTACCCGTCAAAAGGTGTAATCTTCAAAACTATTAAAAGTACGGACCTAAAATTTTATATGTTTACTCAGTAAATACATATTCTGCATACCAGAAAATACCCATTTCTTTGTTTGTGTGCCAAACTCAGTCAAATGCTTCCTTGATGTCCAAGAAAAGGGCGTTGCAGTACTCCTTCCTGTCAAATGCCGTCAATATTTGCCCGACTAGCCGGTGAAGTTGCTCAACCGTACTGTGACCAGCTCGGAAGCTAAACTAGTGCTCAGGAGTAATCACCTGAGTCTCAACAACTCTGACAATCCGGGCGGCAAGCAGTCGCTCAAACACCTTCGAGATCGATGGGAGGAGGCTAATCGGCCGGTAGGACGCAGGGTCCCTTTCCGGTTTGCCAGGTTTGTGTATCATGGAGATTATCCCGAGCTTCCACTGAGCAGGGAAGCATTGTACGATAACATTGACAAAGAAAATGCATTACGTTGTGTCGACGATATCGAATGTTTTTGAGAGCAGAGAATTTAAAGTTGTATTTCAATGTTATGTATTTCAATACTAGGGTACTGAAGCTGAGCTTGACGCAAGTATGCAATAATGGTGAAGTTGTGTAGCATACAAACAGGCGCAACATTGAAGTTGTTCTTGATGTTACTGCTGCATTTGTAATTCTTATTGTCTATCAACATTTTGCACACAAGCTCTCTCTCTCTCACGCCCCACATAAGCTCAAATAAATCGTAATTTTCATGTACTTTATGCACTTTAGCACAGAGCTGAAAGGTTTATAAGCGAACGCGCCAGTCATGACATCCGACATTTGGGGGGTTTAATTTGTTCGCTCGACATTCTGTGTACCAACCGAATGGTCTGCTTATAGGCCTATTGACAAATGCATCAATGAGCATGGTGAGCAGCAAATCAAATCCCAAAACTACATTACCAATTTTGTGCTACGTCCTGTATGCAGAATTGGGCACGGTACCGAACTGCGATCGCCTACATCCGTTTTTCCGGCACACAATTGCAAACAAAAGCAATGTACAACATGCTGTGTGAGTATGTTTGTGTATGTGAGTGTGTATGTGTTTGTGACACGGTTGCACAAACTACTGCAGGGTGCCACATTCTGTTTTTTTTGTTTTGGTTAGTTACCTTTGGTGTGCTGCATTGAGTTGTTGTTTTAGTTGTTGTTATTTCCGGTGATTTACGCATATAAATGATGCCATCAAACGGAAATGTGCGCTTACTTACACTAAAGTTGCTATCAATATTGCAATCCGATTCAGGAAGTCAGACAGGAAGAAGGCCAAGCCGACTCAAATAGAAAGACTGCGATAGACAAGAGGGACCAACAGCACTGGCAACACTGTCCTCGTTGTGCAATAAATTAAACACACTTTCAACTGTCAAATGCATAAAATGAGCCCAAAAAGTCATCGTTCCGCCTGTTGTGGTTATTGTTGCTGTCGTCAAAGTTTTCTCTTGTTAAAGACTTTGTTGCACACTCCTTTTTTTGGCATGCACATGACTTTATGCCAGAATATATTTAAGAAAGTTTTGTGTTTACAGCACAGCAAATCAGAGACTACAAGTGTTGCACCTCAGCAGTGCCGTTGATTTCTTAGCGTTCTACGAACATTTACTTTTGTTTGCTTAGCTTATGAAAATAGCAACGATCAATATATACATGAGTTCTCTTTATAAAATCCTATGTGTGTGACTTCCGCTTTCTTATAGCTTCATATAGGCAGGCAAGCACACACACTATATAAAACAGTCCACTAAGTCAACGTAACGCAACTCGACTGTAAGACAAACTGTCGACTCAACTGAAAAGTTGTGCAAGATCTGCCAAGTGAAAGACTTGTTCGGCTTGTTGAGAACTTGCCTAAGGTAATTTACACTGAAGTTGTTTGTTCTGAAACACTGTAAAGAAAAGAAAACCAGTAAGGGAGCTATTTTCGGCTATGCCGAAACTTATATACTCTTGCAAACGTTTTCACAATTATTCTTATTAGGAAATCCTTTTTTAATTTTCCAATAAGAATCATATACGTAGCCACGCCCATATTATTATTTGTCTTAAAGAAGGCAATGTAGTCAAACTTCACTACATTTTCCAATCTTGTATCTCGTCTGTTTACAGAGAAAGCCCATTTTAAGTTTTAAGTTGTATGGGCGGTACCACGCCCTTATGTCCGATTTTTATAAAATTCTGGATTTTAGTCAGGCATTAATAAAAACACGTAATAGCAAAGTTTGGTTTGCTTATATTCAAGAACAAAAAAGTTTTTCTAACAAAAACAGTATTTTTAACCGATCCTTCCTATGGCAGCTATACGCTATAGTAGCCTGATCTTGACCATTTTTGCACGATATCTTTGTTGATGTCAAAAAAGTTTTTGTGCAAAATATTGAGTCGATAACTCCAAAAACACGGGGTTTTTTAAGCAAAAACATAATTTTTGACCGATACTTCCTATGGCAGCTATATGCTCTAGTAGCCTGATCTTGACCATTTTTGCACGATATCTTTGTTGATGTCAAAAAACTTTTTGTGCAAAATATTGAGTCGATAACTCCAAAAACACGCAGTTTTTTAAGCAAAAACCTAATTTTTGAACGATCGTTCCTATGGGAGCTATATGCTATAATCATCCGATCAAACTGAATTTTACATACCAAATACCTGCAAAGAGAAGAAAATTTTCTGCGTTTAAATTTTTTTGCTAACTATAAAACTCTGGCCGGAAATCGCATTGAAACAGACAGACAGACAGACGGACAGACGGACAGACGGACATCGTTATTTGAACTCGTCTCGTCGTGCTGATCAAGAATATATATACTTTATATAGTCGGAGATGTCTCCTTCACTGCGTTGCAAACTTCATGACAAAGTTAATATACTCTTTTTGAAAAAAAAAAAAAAAAAAAAAAAAAAAAAAAAAAAAAAAAAAAAAAAAAAAAAAAAAAAAAAAAAAAAAAAAAAAAAAAAAAAAAAAAAAAAAAAAAAAATTTGATTTTGCTTGAAACCGGAAGACGAAATAAGCATTATTTGATTTGTCATATTCCGTTCGATTTACGAAGCGTATATCTCAGCAAGGCTCACGGCATGTTTACACACACTCACATCGAATGAGACAGAGTCACATACACATACACAGCCGACTAGTTTTCTTGTCATGTGTGAGTTGCGTTTGACTCTTGTATTTTCGTTTATTTTTCTTTCTTATTATTGTTGTCACTGTCGTTGTTTGCCCTGCGCTTGTTTATTTAATACGCGTAATTGGATTTGGCGTTGACTTAAATGTATTAAAGGCTTTTCTTGGTTGAAGTTGACTAATTGGCCAAAAGTTAAATCAATAATTAAAGTCGTACGTTCAGCAATAAGCGTGAATTTTATTAAACAAAATTGGTTTCAGCTTTGCACACGTACAAAGAAAAAAGGAAATGTGAAACTTGGGACAAAAACACAGCCACCAACGACCGCTAACCGACACAAACAAAAAGCTATAAACTCTCTAAATTAAACGCGAATTTTTGGAATAGTTTAGTTTCACGAGCACCCAATAATCCAAACAAACAAAAACAAAAAAAAAAACATGCCAACCATGTAAACTGTCACCAAAATAAAGCTAACAAAACGCTTAAGGCGGTATTCTGGCTTAAATTTTACGCGTTTTTCCGCGAACGATAAAAAAAATTAAAAACATTTTTAAGACCCAATCTTTTACGAAATATTTATTGATATTTAAAGAATCCAAGACAATTTTTCCATAAACAAATATTTAAAATCATCGAGTTATTATTTTGTGAAATGGAGGAAAAAAAAAAATTGGGGTCATGGTTGACATGATTCCAATCGGAAAAAAAAGTGAAAATGTAGTTATGCTAGGGATAGACGATGTTATAGCCTGGAATATGGAAATCTTTAAATTTAAACCAGACTTAAAAATTATTTTGCAAAATCCATGGTTATGAGGGATATATTAAGAACGTTCACCTAAAATTTGGAACTAAGTGGGTGATTAGAACTGGAGATATCCTTTCAAACAGGTCGAAAAAAATAGTTTCCAGAAAATTGCGCTTAAAGTTTCGTTCAGCGTAAAGCGTCAATAGTACTTTGCATCTCAAAAACTGATATTAGTCCGAAAAAGCTTCGAATTTTGGAAAATCCATTTTGACACATATTCATAAAGGTCTTTAGATATTTAAAAAAAAAAGTTTTTTTTCCAAAACTTTAGATCAGAATACCCCCTAAAATAGCATTATTTTACTGCTTACTTCTTTTGGTCATACGTGCACAACTGGGATTTAAACTTTGTCAGAAAATGTGCCAAAAGCGGCATAAAAAAAATTACAGAAAAAACACATGTGAATGCGTGTGCCAACCAAAATATCCGTGCGCTGCTTTGCGACCAATTAACGCCCATCACATGTCGTATACGTAACGTGAACTTTTGCCGTATGCATGGCAATTTTACTGAGACCGACTTTTGCACAAAGTTTTTCTCGATGCTTAGCGCTGGCCAGAATTTCAACACTTGTAACAAAAAAAAAAAAAAAATGCGGCAAGAAGACAAAAGTATTTAGAATCATGGCATTCAAATGAAAAAAAAGTTCAAAACCTTTCTGACGTGCTCAGTTTATTAAAATTTACCTTAATAAAATCGTGCTCTCTTTCGCTCTCTCACTCTATTTGTTAGGCACTTTGAAATACTTTATTAAAGAATCATCATTGAAAAGTTTCACCACATCCTGAGCAGCTTAAACAATTTCGTCAAATTTCGGCAACGCGAAACTATTCAAGTGCAACCTGTCACAAATCCAAACGAACCAAGAAAGGAACAAAGTAGAAGGAAGTAAGCCATAACTTACGTTGACTTTTCCTTTGGCTACACTTTTGCCTTGTTTGTAGGCAAAAGTTTTCAGTGCCGTACTGCTCTTCTGCTCTACCGAAAGTTTATGCATTGCCTTTGAACATCATCAGCATGCGCCACGAAACTTCAACGAACTCTTTAAAGCGCAGCAAAGCGACCGCAAGTCATAAAAAAATACACCCAAACCGAAATTGAAGGAACATGCCAAAACCAAAATGCCAAAATATTCGCTATTCGACAACAAAGGTGGAAAGTTTGACATTATAATTTACAATAATAAATAGTTTGGAATTTAGGCAATTCAGTGGCGGCATTGCTGCCATTGAAATTATGTTTTTGTAGTGATGTAAATGTGTTAAAACAAAGAAAATCGAATAAGAATTCACTCACAACACTTTTGACATAAATTTCGTTTGAAGAAGTTAAAGCATCTTACCTGAAAATAGAAATGAGAAAATACGATATTATTTTGGTTTATTTTTTTTTTAAATAAAAGTGTTGGTAAGTATTACGATTAAAACATATATTGAATTAATGTAAAGTTGTGGTAAAAAAAATTGTGGTACTTCAACAAAATGTTACAAGTTTGAATAAACACAAAAATGGATACTTTTAATTTCAGAACAGTATTGAGGTTTGAAGACTGTCCTGGATATTCCAACAGATCCAACAAACTATCCGTTTGAATCTTTGCTCGATTCGTATCCTTTGTCCTATGAGAGGATTCAGATCAGTGGCATATCCTTTTTGGACTATAACAACATGACTTGCTACATAAGTTTTGATTTTATATGCATTTGCTTGGCATCCTTTACCCAACGTACATATGCCATACTTTGTTACAATTGAAGCCACCCGAACAGTGATTCGTCGACTGATTTTTAAGGATTATTAAAGACATTCGGGACATTATATGAATAACACATTATGCAACTATATTTAAAATGTATTAAGAGTATCTTGTTGAACGTATAAAAGTTAAACCATAAAATTATTTAAGCAAATGTTTAAAGTCTTTGTAGAAATTAAGAGCCAACACCGTTAATTTGAGCGAAAGGCAGTTGAAGCCACACATCACATAAGCCATACTTATACTCAAACAATTTTTAAACATTTTTATAGTACAAACTTTAGTTGTATATGACAGTCACTGTACAATCATTAATTCGTCTTTTTAACTTAAAACAAAATAAACATAAAAGACGTAAAGATCGACAGCAAAACCAAAACACATATCATAAATAGAAGGAGGAATAAGGGGCATAGAAAACGTTACCAAGCGTTATATAAAGGGGTTGTGCTTGTTGTTAGTTAAATAAATTACTAGGGAATTAACTATTAGGGGACTATATTAAAACGTTACGGTGCGTTACATTGGGGGTGGGAAAGTCTAAAGTCTTCATAAATTGCGTTACATAATACTTTAACGGTTCCTAATACGAACCACATGTGTTGTATGTATAATGCCACTCATTCATCAAGTTCATATTATTTAATTATATTCAACGGCTCTGAATTGTGATAAATTTTTATTTTTTTTTCCAAAAAAAAATGAACATTCATCATCTTAGTAAATTAGTAATCGCCTTAAATCACACAAAATATACACAGACAGCGAACCACAAAATATCATTTGTATCTAGTTATATATGAGTAGCTAAGTGGCCTTTCACTTTGTATACCCTGTACCTTATGGTACAAGGGTAAATTAGTTTTGTGCACGTCAAAAATGTATGTAACACCCAGAAGGAGACAACTCCGACTAAACAAAATATATATATTCTTGATCAGTATCAAAAAAGAAGTCGATTTCACCATGTCCCGTCCCGTCTGTCTATATGAACAGAATAGAAACACCCCAAGACAGCTGTCACAAATTGAAGGTACAGGGTGTGTCGAAGTCGAGCATTCTCGACTGCAAGTTTTTACTGGTTTTTCTGTTGTGTTGTGCTATTGTGTATACAAGCCCCAATATAATTCAAATTACTTTTATTATTAAGCTAAGCTCATTTGCAATTCTTTTGCTTCTTCTTATACGCTTTCAATACAAATGAGATTTATACGAATTGTGTGTGATTTTTATAGATTTCGATATAGTTTTTTTTACCTCAATATTCAATGTTATTTGCTGTCGCATACTATGTAAATTTATTACAGATACTCAATAGAGAACACAGATAAAAAAAATAAATACAATAGGAAATGAATATGTTTAACCGCAGTGTCAGCAATAGCAGCAGTCGCAGTAGCAGCAGTAATGTGCTTATAGAACACACGTGTCATCACGTTTTGTACAAACAAAAGGCAACAATGACTTTCCTATATACTTCTGATAGACACTTTGACTACAAATGCAGCTGCTGCTCTTGCTTCTTTTCTAGTACAAACTATCACTGACTCAATTGTTGTCTATCACACACACAACATAGTTTTACAAACAGACTCACAGTGTTGTAAAATGCATATTGATTCTGCGGTCCATCAAGCTTCAAGCCGGTGTAAATTCAGTGCAACAACTCTTATAACAGCGTATCTAACCGCTGTTCTGTGTACTTTGCCTGTGTATAGACAAGCGCCACAATCATGATCCGCATCAGCAAACAGTTGTACGAAAAACCACTAACGCAAAACCAAATAGGATATACAAAAAACTGAAGCACTGAAAATAATGAAATAGAACAGGACAGCAGAGCACAAAGCATAACAAATGCGTTACTCTAGGGAACATGTAAAATAAAACATATACACGCAAATTCAAAATGCAAACGAAACGAAATGAAACAAAAAGGAATTCAAGCAAACAAACGAGAACGAGAGTGGGAGAGATGGTGAGAGCTCGCGTACGAATGAAATCTAACCAAAACAAATATTGTAGACAACAACAAATTTACATATTTTTTGTTTGATGTACAAGAAGGCATCATAACATCATCGTTTGTTAAAAGCCTCTGCATACAACTAAAAATGTTGTTCAAGAACTGATTTATAACACTTTCAAATTCAATAAAATATTTAAGTGATCTCCACTTTATTTGCCAAACTAAAAATGATACTTGTTTTATATGAAGTATGTAATCATATTCCTCAATGTAATACTGAAATATTGATCATTAAGAATCGCCATGACAGTTACAAACGTATTACAAGCAATTTACAACGATATACAAGAGCACATGAACATACAAACGAACCAACGAACGAACGACAGTCGAACGACATAATGACATAAGTGAAATGTGTTGCATTATCGCAAAACAGAACAGAACGGCACAGAACAGAGCAGAAACAGTTGCAACAACAACTATAACAATGATAAAGTTGTCATAGCGTGTAGCAAACAATTCATCACAGTCATTGTGATAAATTATATTAAAGAGCACACATGCATGCACACACATATACACACACTGAAAGAAATCACTTTAAATTTTGTTTAACAAAATACATGCCAAACTGTGTGAATTGCTTGAGAAGATGGCTAGCAAACTGATACCGATGATGCTAATGGTGATGATGAAGTTGAGACGAGGTGTGGCAACGCCGAACGTGAGACTTCAATTTCCGTACAAAAAGTAACATGATGATAAATTGCGTTGTACAATTGAATTATAACAATACAAAGTTGAAATTGAAACAAATGAGCATTGTTTAAATTGAATAAATTTATGCAAATGAGATAAACTTAACACAATACGAGAGAAAGCTTAAAAAGATACAAACGAAAAAGAAAATACATTAAATATTAAACAAAATTAAAGCGAACTCTTGAACAATGCCAAGACAAATAACTTTGAAAAGTTTCGAATTAATCCAATTAAATAAAAGCCAGACAAAAAAAAATGATACTCAGTCACAGAAATAAGTTTGGCAATGAATCTAAACAAATCCTTTGGCATTAGTCAACGTTTGCCAACAATAAAAGCAACAAACAGACAAAATAAATAAAATATTATAATATCAAATACAATTAAAATGCTCACAGAAAGGAAGCACGGCAGCGGAACAAGAAAAATAAGCCACCAAAATCGAAGACAACAAAAATAAAGCAAGACAAAGTTGTTCTTATATTTTTCTTCGCATCTGATATACAATTTAATGGCATTTTTCTTTTTTTTTGTGGGTATTTTAATGCGTTTTCATTTAAATTCAGATAAAACACAGTTTGAGATCTTCTTTTTTTGTGATGGTATTTGATATTGTTCTTGTTGTAAGCAACCAAAAGTGACTTTTTGCTTTTGTTTTGCTGATTCTATGGCTTAGACATTGCCAATGATATCGCTTAAGTCGCCCAAAGGCGCTGAATTTCAAGCATAAGTCAAGGATTTCATTTCACTTTTAGTTTTTTTTTCTTCTATTTTTATCGCTCTTTAATGTTTTATGCTTTTCTTTACAGTATTTGTATGGATTTATTATAGGCTGCATAAATTTTTGTGACTTGTTGTAAATCACAGAAAAAGCTTTAAATATTTTATACGACTTTGAGGGCTGAGCCTTTAAGTTGTGGGATTGCTGCTGTAAATGTGTTGGCTTGGTATTAAATAGGATTAGATTTGTTGTTGGCATTCGTCAAGTTCAAGGTGTTAATGAGTTGTTATTTGTTGAAGAACACTCTCAGTGAAATGTTACATTTTTATGCAATCTTGTTAGTTAAACTTGACGATTCTTATGGAAAAAGCAAATACATGACCGTAGACTCGAGCGTGGCAGTTTCAGCAGTTGTTAAAAAAGAATAAAGTATAATATACAAAAGTAAATTTATATATCTAGTAAGACATTTGATTATAAACGTTAAGTTAGGCAAAGTGAGTCAGTCAGAGGCATTTGTCGTCTTGAAATGTTTGTTAAGTATACGTGATATTAATTTGACTAAGTTTGGAGCTAATTTTACCGGCAAACGACTGCAATGATGTCAACAATTTCTTGGGAAAAAAAACTTTAGTCAAAAGGCTTACAGAATCACATTAAATCACATGCGTAATTTTGTGACTACATTGTTGATTTTAGCGTTTTCATCAACAACAACTCCTCACAGCTGGTCGCAATAGTGATGCCCTGAACGTTCTATGACGCTGCATAAACGTCTCGTGGTATTGTTTCAATACATTATTAACAATTGACTTTCGGTCCCTTCATATGGTGTCAACCATGCATCTTATGTTACATGAAGCTACACAGCACATTCGGCAGTTGGCTGAATTTTGCTCAATATTTAAGTTTAAAATTGTTGTTATATTAAATTTAAAAATGTTGAACATATGTAGTACAACAAAACAAACGAAATAAATTAAGTTCAGCTTTCAAAGTCAGTTGCCAAATGTCAGGTAGTCTCAACTTCGTTTTTATTCAATTAATCTGTAATTCAAATATGCAAACATGTTGCATACAATATTTGCTCGATTTGCCACTTGAAAGTGAAAAGAGAAAGTTTGCTTTCAAATAGGCCAAGCAATTCTAAATCTGCCAGTAAATATTATCGATGTTGCACGTTTCCGCATATACATGTGCTGTAAGTATTTTAGTATTTTTCGTGCTTGCATTTCAAATGCAAACAATTTACAATGTGCTGGTTAAGTTATGCCACTCAACAGGTTCACGTACGCTCTGCATATAACATTGTTTGTACCTTTTTCTCTAAACCACTGACCGTCTCGCTCTTTGTTTCGCATGTGCCACTAATTTGAATGGTCTTTCCAACACAGAAGCACACACATATATAACTAACTCGATGTCACTTCAGTTTAACTTTAATTAAAACAAAATATTTTCACATCGTGCGCCATTTTCGAAATTCAAAGTGCAATTCAACTGAAATCTCCGCTTTCACCAACATTGTGAAAGCAAACTAAACTCGCTGATAATAAACTGCATTGACGGGTCACACACACACTCAAACAAACATTGACGTGGAATATTTATGGGTTTTCTAATATTGCTTAATCTTTACTTTATTTTTCAACATAAATTGTATGATTGTGTGTTTGTTTTATCTCGTATGTGTGTATTTGCATTCAATTTTTTATGATCGTGCAACGTACGGTCATCAATTGTTAAGACAAGGGCCAAGGTGATTATGCTAGTATACATAAGTTGCTCTCTTTCACACGTGTTTGTGTCCCTTGTTAGTTTATAAAAAACTTGTGCACGCAGTGTCGAAAAAGCTCAACTGTATTAGCCTTCTCAGTATGCATACAAGTCTTGAAGAAGAACAAGAAAAATTTATAAATAAACTGTAAAAAAGCCGCACGAAAATAAGACCGAAAAATCACGCCACACTCTACACTTTGGTAATGTGGCACCTAGAAAGGTCACAAAAATTCACATAAATTTGCTGCTAAGCGAAACTCAGAATTGCCAAGCATGCGAAATTTATGATTTAGTTGCTTCACACTGCAAACAATGTAGTGCAGTTCTCAACACAAACGGCATTGATAAGTGAATTGATGCTTTTGCACGTGTAAAAAAATTAGACTGAAGTTTCCATAAAATAAGAATTTACTTTTATTGAAATCTGTCTGAACTATCAAATTTATACAAAATAATGCTTCTGCTTTGAAAGATTTTTTGCAATTAATTGCCAAATGAATAAGCAATGCAATTTGGAATGTAACCCATAGTTTTTCTCTACTTAACGTCTTATTTATTTTTCCATGATAGAGAAAAACAGGGGGACCGACAAGGAGTAAATCCAATTGCATTGCTAAGTCACACAAAGGGAACTGTTTACAAATAAAAAACTTCCCAGAAAAAGTGACACGACAGCAAATAATACAGAAATGACAATGCGATATAAAGTATTCATAAATTGTTTGCCAAAACTTTTGTGCAAAAAACAAAATATTTATGAAAAGGAACAACAACAACAGTGACTACCAAAATATTAAATAAAAGGACACTGGAAATGTTAAAGGAAAAAAAATTAGAAAGACAAAGGAACAGACATCAATTATATTGGATGCAATTTGTTGAAGACGACAAAAAAAAAACAAAACGAGCAAAATAAATAAAGCAAAAGAAAGAAAGAAGGCCAAAAATTTATGAACTTATTTAGGTTGGCTTTGAAATTGTAATCTGGATAAGATTGAAGCACACTTTAAGTGCAAATAAACTGTGGGTTTTATTAATGCTGAAGCACATAAAACCTAAGTAAAACAGCTATCAGCCACAACAACAACAACCACATTGATAATGACGACAACGTCAACGATACTGAGGAGATAATTGTGAGTCCCTATTGACCACAAATGAGAGGACAATGACTGTACTTTATGTTACTCATGTATGTGTGGCAACATGCGTGGTAGTGTGTTTCAGTATGTGTGTGTGTGTGTGTGTGCGTATCCTGACACATAAAGTAGCTAATTGCCCTTAGTTATGTGCTGCCGACACCAACAACCAGAATTGAAGTTCCTTTTGTGCCTGCCTATGTCTGCAAATGGGTGTGCTTGTATGTGTAACTGCGGCGATAAAATTTATGCGCAGAGGGACACTGAAAGTCAGAAAGGAAACTAGCAAGCAAGCTCAACAGTGTTTATGCCATACAATTTTGTTTAGTCGGGTGAAATCAACACGCAATCACACCCACTCACTTAGATGCCATGACACTTGTTATACGCTATATTAGAAGTGTTATAACCTATGTGCGATTCAATATTTGATAGACGCTTTTGTGGGGCCAAAAATACATACATATATATTTATGCATGATTTTTGTGACCAGCAAGCAGATTGTGGTCAAAAATGAAATAATAAACAAATACACTTTACATGTAGCATATTTTTAGGGTGTTGCTGAGCCTTTTTAATGGACTAACTATCGAAAATTAGTACTTGAGGATACTTTAATGTTTGAGTGGAATAAAAAAGGACTCATTATTAATTGCACATTGATAAAACTGTTTTTCAATTCTTTTTGCAACAACAAAACTTTTCACAAAAGCAATTACCAAAATGGTCTTAATAGAAAAGCATAAACTGAAATTGAAGACTTTTATTTCGCAACAAAAGAAAACTCGCAACTCATTTTTCATTCATTATTTAAATTTAACTTCCAACCACAATTTTCGAGAAAGAACCTTATGCAGCTTCTTATGAATCATACACTTTATGCGTAACAATCCTGATTTCAGAATTTGTCATTTCACAATTGCCATGCTCTCGATATTCGCCAGAACAGTCTGACAAATCTCAAACTGTCATAGCAAAAATGGAATTCCATTAAATTAGCATATGAAATGAGCACGAACTAGAATGAAGTGAAACTGATGCCTGAGAATACAATCGACAAAAGCAAGCAGGTAACTATTCTAAGTGAACCACAATGCAAGTCCTGTGCTCATTTGGCTTGACAAACAACAACAACATTAACATCAAAAAGAAAAGACAACCCGGAGCAAAACCAACATCGATAACAACAACAATAACAAAACAAACAAACAGCAATGCAACAAGAACAAATAAATGCCGTACAAAACCTAAATATGAGCTGCAAGAACCGAATGAATAAAAGAATGTCAAAAATATTTAATTAAGCTAATCTTTTTGCATTTGTTCAAGTGGTTAGCTTAGAGGAAAGTGAAAAAAACAAACTAAAGTACAACTATGCGCACATAAAGCACACGCACACACGCACAAAGCAAACCAAATCGTTACACAAGTCAAGTAAATTGGCAAATACTCCCCTAAAACTATGTAACGCGCAGCAAATGCAATGCCACCATAGCAAAGAAACAAGAGTCCCGCTCATTTGTGTTGGATGTGTGCACGTTTGTCAATTTGCATTTGTAACTAGTTGAAAGTATAGATCGAAGGAGTAGTTTAAATGCCAGCAAATAACGAGAGCGCGACAGCACGGCAGCTGCAGCAGGAGGAGTAGCAGCAACATCAGTGAGCACAGCAATGACGTTAGCGTTGACGACGAGGATAGCGACAGGTGCACGCAAATGCTAAACGCGTCATTATTGAATTTGCCGCTGAAACTGAAGCGGCAAGTGCGGAGGCACGGTAATTGCAAGGATAATTTCGAAAATGAACAGATTTCACTGTTTCAATATTCGAAAAGTACTTTGCATGTTACAATTTGCGCTTAGCAAGAAAATGCCCTCATTTAGTAGCACCACTAAGTAGCATAGTTACGAGATTTTGTTGCCTACTTTCAGGCGGCACGTTAATTTGTTGGCAAATACCAATGACAGCAGCTTGTATTGATTGTTTGCGCATACAAATTGAGTAACTATATGAACGGAAATGAAATCAATGTGAACAAAATGAAAAACTCGCTCAGTTCAGAAAGCAAAATCTAATGGTAGGCCGGAAATGCCACTATTCAAGATAGTTAATTTGACGGAAGACATGCGCACACAAAAAGAAATGCTCAAGAATAATAAGCGAATACCAAAAACAAAGAGAAGTCTTGAGGAAAAAAACAACAACGAAAAGCACTCGAAACTCGTTTTCTCATTACGGTCATTGGCTGAATGTGTAGTGTGTGTACATGTGTATGTGTGTGCATGTGCGAGTGCGACTTGACTGTTTACTTAGCTGTGAGGCTTCACTGAACTGTTTGCAAAAGTTCTGGAATTAATTAAATTACTTTTAAACAGTTTTCTCAACACACATGTGCAAAAGTTTACTTCCAAGTGGATTTGTTGTTTTTGTTTATTTCTCCCCCTTTTTTTGCTGTCAAAGCATAAAATTTTGTAACATGCAATTAAACTCAACATAAGCCAAAAAAGTTCAAATGAGTTCGTAATTGTTAGTTTTTTTTTTTATGAAATTTTTACAAGTTTGGGTAAACAGAAACATAATTGTTCTGTGGAAGAAGCATTAACAAATAATAAGTACCGTGACATACCAAAACATTCGTTGCATCAAGTATTGTGATAATAAAAAGAACAGGTTAGCAAAGTTGTAATTAAAACAATTAATTATGCGTGACAATTAAAAATGAAATCCTGTTCAGATCCCATTTCAATGGCAAAACAAAAAAAAAAATGCATTTAATAAATAATTGAATTTAAACGCTCTTACATGTTTCAATCGAATATTAAATCATACAAATAAATATTGCAGAACAGTCTTAGAAATAGTAAATTAAGTTTGTCAACAACCTTAAAACCAATTGTAAATTTTGTACTGACGTAAGTGGCGTTCTGGTCCATTCAACAATGAAATACCTTTTACTAAGAACGTGGAGAGAAAACGTAAGCCAAGTTGGCAACTCTTCAATTCGAAAAAACATTTTTTTTTTTTTTTTAATTTTATTATCAAGACATACGGTGTAATCAAATAACCTCTTAATAGCCTTTGTTTCTAATCATTCTGCCTAGAAGGGCGCGCCGGCTAGCTCTTAAGCTAGCTTTAACAATTACTAAAAACTAAATAACAATACAAAACTAAATAACAATATAAAACTAAATAAGTATAACAAATGTATCACTATTCATAATCAAAATTTAACACGATCTTCGAGTCCTAGGAGCTCGCGTTATCAAATCTCTAAGTTTTCGCCTTTTCATCCTTCTTGTAGGGGGTTCTCTTGCCAGGATCCTTGCCAGTCTGTTCCCATGTTGCTCTAGCCTGTCATTATACCGGCTTGAGTATTTGTTAATCTCTTCAAAGACCGTTGCCAGCTTCAAGTCTTTATGCAGAATCGTGTTACGAATATACCACTCGCATCCGGTAATCAGTCGCAGTATACGATTTTGTGCTGCCTGGACTCTTTTGATCTGGCTATCGCAAGTGAGTCCCAGATTTGGCACCCATACCTCCAGATCGGCGCAATTATTTGTTTGTATATCGTCACCTTGTTTGTGAGTGATAGTTTGCTATTGGAGTATAATAGCCAAAAGTGTTTACTCATTGCAGCACGTACGCGAATCCTCATTACTCCGTTACCTGCTTGGAGAAGGTAAGCCTGCGATCCAGGATGAGACCAAGATATTTAGCTGAGTTGGCCTGCAGTACCGGATTCCCCTCGATTGTAATGCCATGCGGAGTTTTCGTTTTCAGGGTGAAGCATACATTAACCGACTTGTCGCTGTTGATGCCAAGGTTCTAGCGCTTCGCCCATAGCGCGAACGTTGAGGCGTACTCCTGAATTCCGTCAGCAGCGGTGACTTCACAGCTTGATCTGTGGGTGACACAGACGTCGTCTGCGAACGTGGCCAACATCAGGCTGAACATTTTCTGAAAAAAAAAGCGTCGTTATAAACTATTACTCATTAACTAAAACAAGTAATTTATATCGGGATAATCTTTTAGAGAAGCTCATAAGATCTTCGAGCTGCTAATCCGCAACATTACTTGCTGCAAATTTGCTCTTCGTTTCTATCTCAAACAAGCAGCTCTTACAAGTATGATACTGAATTCTTAATGAACTTTCGTCGATTTGTCTTAATAATTAATTAACGAAATTTGATTCAAAAGTGATTAAACGCGCTTTGATGATTGATGAGAATAACTCATCAATTATTTAAGGAATTGAATAAAAACATAATGAAGAATATCCGTTCGACACATTTAAGCAAATAAGTTAGAAAATTTTTATAAATATTCTATTTGCGTTTAAGTTAATTTATTGAAGTACTAAAAAATATAAGTTCAATTCACACTCAGCAAGTGAAGTGCTTCACACACACACACTCCGACAAGCAAGCGCGTCTGTAAAAAAACAAAAACTGAAAGCAAAATCCAAAGTCAAACACGAACCTGAGAATTTACTACTAAGTCCGCAACTGGTTTGACTAATGAAAAGTGATTTATGCGACTTTGTGTGCGCCGCCGGGATAGTAGCGATTTGGAATTTCAGCAAAAGTTCATTTATTTTTCGTATTTCGTGGTTTTTAGCATACAAAATATTCGATGAAAAAAATGCTTACGTAGACAAGCCATAAGCATGAAGCCTTGGCTCGTAGAATTGCATACATAGGCGTGACTTTGGCGGCGACTTGGTTTGCACAATTCGTACATAATGTGTGTACGAGGGACAGAGCAAAGCAGCAGAATAGTTGATGGTATTTGAAGAGTGAGTTACTAAAAAAATTCATATCACATGACGTATTGCAATAAGAATGTCAATGATGTTGCTCACACGCAGCGTTTGCCTTCTTTGTGGTTTTTTTTAAGCTTAACAAAATATGCTTTTGTGGCTTACATTTCTCCCTGTCTTCGCCTCTGCCGCTTCTACTGCATTGGAGAAACCCTTTGTTATATATATGATCGAAAAAACCAGTTTTCGTTGCATTATTTTAGGATGCAGTCAGTTTTAAACGTCGCTTTTTTTTTGGTTTATTCGTTCAGACGGTATGATTTTTGCAAAGTAAAAACTCAACAGGCCCCACTGTGTGTAGTTTTAATTGCAAAAATATGTAAGAATAAATGTGCGAAGACTTTTGTAAGTACGGCGGAAAACGACTCCATTAATTCCACAATTTCGATGTTCAAATATTTCGCTAAGCAGAAAAGTATGTTTTAAATGTAAGCATGTGCTTCAACTTCAATTTGCCACGCCCATTTTGTTTTTGGAATTCTATCTCTCTATCCACATAGCCTACATAACAATTTTCATTGTTATTACCTCTTTGGGTACCAGAAATATGGAAATTATTGGTTTTGGTCATAAGTGGCCGGTGCCACGCCCATTTTGGATTCACAATAGTTTTAACGCCACCCTATGAAATTAAGTACGAAGTTCCAAGTCAATTGGTTAGGAAATAAAAAAGTTTCCCATACAATGACTTAAATTGGCTACTCTTCCTCTTCTTCTGGGGGCTACAAGTTCCAGTGGTCCGATCTTGCTGGTTCCGACCAATGTGAGGGAGGAGTTTGCATACATACAGACAGACGGACAGACAGACGGACATGGCTATATAAACTCGTCTTGTCATCCTGATCAAGAATATAAATACTACCACGCCTCCTTCTGGGTGTTACAAGCTTCGTGACAAAACTGTAAAATGAAAATCAATTATATTATTTTCCTAACAAGAATCGTATACGTTTTTGAATACCAATTATCAATTATTTTACAAACTTCTATCTCGTCTGCTTACAGAGAGAGCTCTACTTAGTTTTCTCTGTATGGTCAGTTTAATAGAGGGACATAGGGGCGTGGTCCGATTCTTACAAGACTTCGGAATATAGTAAAGCTTTAATAGAAAAACACGAAATTGCAAGGTTTGGTTTCTTTACACTAAAGAGCAAAAAGTTTTACTAACAAATGCTTATGCTATAGAAACCCGATCTTGACCATTTTTGCACAATACTTAAATAGTTTTTTGTGCAACACATTGAGTCGATAACTCCAAAAACACACAATTTTTCATGCAAAAACCTAATTTTCGACCAAGCTGATTTTCACATACAAACTGCGTGCAAAGATAAGAACATTTTCTGCATTTAAATCTTTTCGCTTATTTCAAAACTCTGGAAGGAGTTCGCATTGAAACAGACAGACAGACGGGTAGACGGACAAACAGACGGACATGGCTTTATAAACTCGTCTTGTCGTACTCATGACAAAGTTAATATACTCTTTTTTGCAAGAGTATAAAAATACAATAAAGGCAGAAAAAGGTTAACTATAGATATGAACACACCCTGCACAACAACAGTGATGACAATAGCAAAAGAGGGCCAAACAGGGAGACTCATGTAGCGAAAGCATTCTATGAAAGGGTGGTGGGGAGGAATAATAGAAGGGAAAAGCCAAGAAGTTAAAGCAGTTTGGCAAAAGTGGCTGCACACAAACATGATCGAAAGACTGCGAAACAGCAAAAATTACTGTAGCTCAGTTCAGTTTTGAGTGCCGAGTGCGGTGAGCGGTGTAAAGTCAGTATCAGCGTACTACTCGATGTCATTGTCTTTGCTGCTCTAGTGGCAATTAAGCAACAAAGGCATGAAATATTTTTCGTCTTACGTGAAAAATAACAGGGAATGCCATGGCTTTTAATTGGCAACGCATTGTTGTTTTTGCTATAACAACAAAACAACATTCAAACAAAAACAAAAAAGTAAGGAAAAACTCAAAACCGAATGAAAAAGGCAAAAGTTACAGAAAAATTAGCATGCAAAAGCAAAAAGGAAAAAATGTTTAAAATAAAAACATTTCCTTGCGGGTTTTACTTGGTTTGCTACGCGCAATTTCGCCCAAAAAGTGAAATGTACGAAAATAAATGTAATTTAAAAATTCATAAGATCACTTTGCTTACTTCCACTTTAACCATCATTTTGCCCTGTTCTCTTTTCAAACGCTCTCTTTCAATCTCGTTGCCCGTAGCTCAAATACAAACGTAACAAAATGGCGTTCGCCACTCAAAAACAACACGCATCAAACGTTGACTGACTCCGATAATTTATGCAATCACCAAAGCAACCGTTACTATTACCACCACCGCCAGAGTCATCAACGTCGTCGCCGACGCCATTTTAAATTAATTGCACAAACCGTAAAACAACCATCCTTGCACGGTTGGCGTCACGCATCATGGAGTTACGGGTTCGTGCCTACATATCACGTTCCAGTTGTCATCATGATAATCATCATAATCATCATCATCATTTACAACGCAGTCATCGTCATTAATGCAATCATCATTACTAAGCATCGGAGTCTAAGGTCTACCAGATGCAAGCTCAACCCATACATTCAAATTTAGTCAAGTCTCGAACTTTACAAGCTGCACAACCAACTACATTTCTCAACTTCTCAGCGACAACATCATTTCCTCCTCTTCCCATCACCATCAGTATCATCATCATTACCAGTTCATGCCAGACTGCTTTGACAAATATTTACTTGAACTTTTTGAAAATCCTGTTTGTTAATTTGATAATTCAAGCATTTTTTTCCTTCCCAACATTAACTTCAGTTAGGCAAATGGCATAAACTTTGTTAAGTTTGATTTGGGTTTTGTTTTTATAATTTTACTGTCAAGCTAAATCATCAAGTTTGAAAGGATAAACAAGTATTACATCAAGTAATACAATTTGCAAATTTTTACGACTTGTATAAATTCCTCATTGATTAACAAGCTAACGTTTGGTCAACCCAAACTTGGTTGAATTTCATTTTCAATTTACTTTGATTGTTTGAAACCAACTTTTTCGGATTCTTTTGAGGGAATAAATGGTATAAAGATTTGATTTCGAATTTACCAAACCGATTTTATTGGAAATGTTCTCTGATTTATTGAAATTTCCAACGCATGCTTTCCACCCTCAAACTGTTCAAACGTATCTGAATTATTTTCAATAACGCACAACTATTCAAGCACAAAAATGCAATTGAAATTCACAATACTTTTCTATATTTATTTTCCATTTATATCACAAACAAAAATCACACATTTAAATCTCTTTTCTTTTTATACTCTTGCAAAAAAAGTATATTAACTTTGTCATGAAGTTTGCAACGCAGTGAAGGAGACATCTCCGACTATATAAAGTATATATATTCTTGATCAGCACGACGAGACTAGTTCAAATAACGATGTCCGTCTGTCCGTATGTCTGTTTCAATGCGATTTCCGACTTAAAAATTAGATTTCTTTGTATACAGACGAGATACAAGATTGAAAAATGTAGTGAAGTTTGACTACATTGCCTTCTTGAAGACAAATTAGAAAATGGGCGTGGCTACGTATATGATTCCTATTGGAAAATTAAAAAAGGATTTTCTAATAAGAACAATTGTGAAAACGTTTGCAAGAGTATATAAGTTTCGGCATAGCCGAAAATAGCTCCCTTACTGGTTTTATTTCTCTCTTAACATTAAAAATTTGTTTTCACTTGCATATCTGCGAAATTCTTTAGCTCGATAATAAAACGAAACAAAAGCGAAATCGTTCACAACAACAGCAAATTGTACAATGAGTGCATTGGAAAAGTAATGCCAAAAATGTGTGAATGACGTAAACTCTTTATTGAAAACGGATTTGAATGCAATTGATTGTTGATGAGTTCTGCATCTATAGATCTGCATTCCGCACAGTAATCTGATTAAGTTGCATAAAAGAAGTGCAGGTAAGTGCCAAGCGCTTAATTAAATTGAAATGTGATAAAGTGCTGCGTTCAATGAAGTTGCGTGTTCAGCTTAAGTGCACGCATTTTTGTAATACTTACGAAATCATCGAAAAAGGAAATAAAAAAAAAAAAATATACGATAAAAATGTTTACCATTATTGATGGACAGTAAATAAAAAGCTGCTGAAGCCACTCAAAGATGATACCTGCAAAGAAGAAGAGAAGAGATATAAATTGTTAAAAACAATTAAGCTATATAAAACTTACAATCAACAGGTAACTGCAAGAAGAAAGTATCTCATTTACTGACCTATTCTGGCATTTTTATTTCAAAAATTTCAAGAATGCATTTAATAAGTTTGTTAATAGAAAAAACTGGATTCCGGTTCCTTTGCAATTTTTTTCTATCGTTCCTAGCAATTGTATGTTGTGTTGAACGTAATGTAAAGAATTACGATTACTACCAACGATGGAAATCGGAATGCATTTAAAAGCTATTTGCTAATTCAGGCATTGAATATAACTTAAAAGCTTATTTACAACCATTTAATAGAATGTTCGTTTCAACAGAGGCTAATAGAGTTGCTAGAATAGAGTGTAAGTCATTCACAGTTCGCCGCAATTTAACGTATTTTCAAAGTTTTAAAATGTTTATATTTCGCAATCTATCTTTATACTCTTCACAAAGTGAAAAGTATTATAGTTTTGTCACGAAGTTTGTAAAACCCAGAAAGAGGCGTGTCCGACTATACAAAGCATATAAATTCTTGATCAGGATGACAGGGCGAGTTAATATATGTCCGTCTGTCCGTCTGGATGTCTGTCCGTCTGTCTGTATGTATGCAAACTCCTACCTCAGTTTTGAAGCTATCGACCGGAAATTTTGCACAGACCCTTGTATTTTATAAACACCAACCAGCAAACCAGCAAGATCGGACCACTGGAACTGATAGCCACCATACAAAAAGAAGAAGAAAAAAAATTTGTAATCGTTGTATGAAAAACATTTTTCTTCTTTACTAATTGACTTGAAACTTCATACTTATGTTCATGGTAAGGCTTTAAAACTATTGTGATATCAAAATGACCAAAACCAATAATTTCCATATATCTCACACCCAATGAGATATAACAACGAAAATTGGTCTATAGGCTATGTGGATAAAAAGAAATAAGATTCCAAAAATAAAATGGGCGTACCATCAAAGATGTCGTGAAGAGTATACATCATCGGCAAGGCCGAAGATAACGTCTTTACTGGTTTTGTTTGAATTTTCAGACAAGTTTATTTTTTTTCGATTAAAACTGTGCCATTTTGACAAATTTCCAAGTTATGTTCAAAGTATTCAAAACATTTTGTATTACAATGGCGAAAAACTTAGTTTTTGAACTAATAAGCGCACAATTATCAAAGAAAACGAAGAAAAAAGAAAAAAATCAAAAAGCTGAGCACAAAAAGCAAAAATCCTAAAAAGTTATGTTTAAAAAAAAAGCAGACCAGTGGAAGAAAACGCACAAAATCAAGACATACATAGAAACAAGGGAGAAGAACTAAAGAAGCAAAGAAGTGTAAAACTTGATGTATTAACTTGTCGAAAGACATCGAGACGGGCGAGTGGAGTGGCATTGCTACTTAGCACTAGATGGAAAATGACTGCCAAGAAAGCAAACAAAGTTTTAATAAATCTTTGCAACGGAAACACGCTTCACGAGCTCAACTCTCAGCAGCGGAAGAAGCTACAAGTTGGCAAATGATGATGAGCTATGCTACGCTTCTCTCTCACACACAATCTCATACACTCAGAGATACACAGACCGACAGACTTATTGACGTTTAGCGCGTTAAAGACATTTTCGGCTTGCCACTTATCGCATGACATAGCCGATCTGTTGAAATTAATTATGGCGCCTCAACGATATTTTCTTCTTTTCTAATTTTATTTTTACTTCTATTATGAAATGAAAATTAGCTAAGAACATGACGAAACAACTACGACGACAAGATCCAGAGCAAGGACGAATATAATCTTAAAGTCAAAACATCTACCATGAAGGCAACGTGGGCTGGACAAGTAACTGATTTGGCCTTTGTGTCTACAAAGTGACTTGCTGTTTGTGTGTGTGTGACTTTGTGCGTGCGGCAGCTTTTTTTATACCCTGTACATACTGTACCAGGGTATATTGTGTTTGTTTGGCCGAAATGTATGTAACGCATAGAAGGTGGGGACCACATAAAGTATATATATTCTTGATCAGGACGACAAGATAAATTGATTAAGCAATGTCCATCTGTCCGCCCGTCCGTCTGTCCGTCCGTTTGTCCGTCCTCACCAATGGTTCTCGGAAACTATAAAAGATAGAGACATGAGATTTGGATGATAGACTCGTGGTGCTCGGCAGCAGATCAAGGTTGAACGGTTTTGAGCCACGCCCACTCCTTCTCGCCCAAGCAGCTACGCCCTGAACACCACAAACGCTAGAGCTATGAAAGTTGGTATGTAGACTAAGTATGTAAAATTTTATAAAACTGAATACTTCAATTTCCCCCCTTTCCTTAATTACCCCTCAAATAGTGTTTGCATGTCAATGCCTATATCTCCGAAATTGTTGAAGGTACTGACCTGAAATTTTGTAAGTAGACAAAGTATATATTTTTTCTTAAGACTGCGTACTAGAAAATACCATCAAAGGCCGGCAAACTAAAATTTTTTTTTAAATTACAGATTATTTTTTTTAAATTGGTATATCTCCACAACTATGAAATATACGTGTCTCAAATTTTGTATGCAGGTTCAGTTAATATTCGCCTTAAATACTGCATACTGAAAAACACCCCTTTATTTCATGGCTCCCTCCCTCAAAGACCGGCAAACTTAAACTTTTTGTAAATTCCTCACTTTTGACCGATTTTTTTTTTGATATTTGGAAAACCATTTAAATGGGTGATGTTAAATATACGATTTTTTTTAATTGGGACGTCACACCTCCTACCGTGTGTGCAGGGTATTATATGGCTCAGTGTACCGCCCTTACTATTTATTTAAGCGAATGATGTGAAAAGTTGTCTTAGTCAACATTTAGGCAACAGGCACAAAGAAAATCAACTCTACAAACGAATTGCAATCATAAATCAAAAATACCTTTGCGTGTGAATTTAAACGTGTTCACTTTGCGTCATATATTCTTTTCTGTGTGTGTGTGTGTGCCGGATGTATGTCAAAATGCTTTGCAACGAAAGCAGATATGAGTTATCGAGAATGATGTGGAATCAGTGCAATCGTTGCCGTCTTTCTGCTGCAGCAACGTTGCCAACGTACGCAAACAGGTAGTCAAGTGCATGAATGCAATCACGACACGTGCATATGCTCAAAAATAAACTCACACAAACACGCACGCACTTACTTACAACGAAGTATTGTAATAAGGAAACAGCGACGATGCATTGGATGTTGACTTCGACGTCTGATAAGTTTGCCATGAAATATTTCTCGTAACAATATGAAATCCTTGAAATCTTTTTACATTTCCTTTTAGGTCAATTTAAAAAATAATAAGTGTTTTAAAGTGTTACTTATAGAATACTAAAAGAAAATTTTAACTTTTATTTGACTAAAGTCCCTTTAAGTATTGCTCTTATTATTTATATTTCGCTAGAATGATCTTGACTTTTTAATATATAATTATTCAATATATTATACTTCAAAATTTTATTTCCACCAACCACTTCAGACTAATATATAAACCAAAACTAAACATAAAAAAAATAAAATAAACTGTGAGTGCAAAACTTTCGTATGCATGCATTTTGTACGCGAAAAAATAAAAAGAAATAATGAAAAAAGTGGTGCACTATGCTATGCACAAGCAACTTACGATGATGAAAATAAAATAAGAGCTTAACACTTTTTGTGTAATAACAACTTAAAACTAGAAAGGACGGTATGGTTGAGTATACTCAACAATATAATTCCCTGCACAGTAAGCGGTGCCACATCCCAATGGGAAATATTGTATATTTGGCATCGCCCAAATAAATAGTGCTCCAAGTGTAAAATAAACTCGGTAAAAAAATGTTGAATTTACGAAAAATGCGAGTTTGCGAGTCTTTGAGAAAAAACCATGAAAAAGGGGGATTCTGGTGGTACGCAGTTTTATAGACGTTTATTTACTGAGTCTGCATACAAAGTTTCAAGCTCGTATATTTCAAAGTTGTGAAATATACTCATTTTAATGTAAAAAAAAGTGTAATCTACTAAAATTTTCAGTTTGATCGTCTTTGAGGGTTAGTCAAACATTGAAAGGGGTGAAAAAGGTAAGAAGTTTTAATGATATGTATTTACTGAGTCGACATGCAAAATTTCAGGTCCGTGCCTTTTTAAAGTTTTGGAGACATAGTATTTAACAAAAAAACACTTTTTGAAGAGTAATGAGAGGAAGAGAGAAAAATCGTGGTATGAATTTTTGTACAACTTCATTTATTTAGTCTTCATAGTGACCTCTGTGATTCTATCATTTTTGAAACATTATAGTCTTTCCAAAAAGTGGGCAGTGGTGGTTGGGCGAGAAGGAGTGGGCGTGGCACAAAACCGTTCAAATTTGATCTGCTGCCGAGCATCACCAAATCTCAAGTCTCTATTTCTTATAGTTTCCGAGAACCATTGGTTAGCCCGGACGGGTATAATTATCCGCCAAGTTTTAAAATTTCAATTTCGTTTTCAAAGTGAGCACTATAACAATGCAAATGTATAAGAACAACCAAAAATAAAGCATATCATAATAGGATAAAGACTCAAGTTGAAATCAAAAATGCGCTTCGGGCGATTTAAGTACCAACGATCAAAGCACATGGCAACAGAGCGAACAAGAACAAGAAGCACAAGTTAGGAAAAATGGCAAAACTCGCGACACTTGAGAATGGTCAAGGAAGAATCAGTAGCCACAGACTCAATGACTACATTAATTTTTAAGCCAGTAAGGGAGCTATTTGTCGCTTTGCCGAAACTTAATACTCTTGCAAGCGTTTCCCCAATTATTCTTATTGGAAAATCGTTTTAATCGTTTTCTTAACAAGAATCACATACGATTTTGAAGTTTTAGGGGCGTAGCCATTTTTGATATACTTTATATAGTTGGAGATGTCTCCTTCTTTGCGTTGCAAACTTCACGACTCTTTTTGCAAGAGTATAAAAAATTGGTAGCCTGAAAAACACAAAAGAGTATTGTCTACATAGAGTAGAAAATGGCCTTTAAAAAAACTAAGTTGCAAATTTAACGATTTTTGTTGTAAAAGACCTTTGACAATTGTTGTAGCCAAACTTGTTGTAAATTTGACATTCCTCTTTATGTGCTGTTCTATTTTGATTTAAGCATTGGACGAAGCGACATGGATATGTATGCCTCGCACTCACTGTCTCACCGTTGGTGTCTGCTTTTTTTGGCGCTCGAAATATTTCGATCGACTGGCAGAGTTATGCAACACTCTTGCTGTTCACGATGACGATAACGGCTGCGAGACTCCAAATATTTGCCGTAACAATAAAGAAAAACAAAAATGCTTCATATGAGAATTATTTAGGGAAAAAATCCCATGACTTGCCATGGTGAAAAAATTAGTTCACCATATTTCTCGCACTTAGTCACTGAGGGGTTCATTGTGTCAGACGAAAATATGCTGCAACTATTTTCTTTTGATATTTATTTTTTAACAACCGCTCAAAATTATGCTAAGTTTTGCTTTGATTATTAAACATATTAATTATTTTGCCGATTTTATTCGCTATCGCCTTTATTGTTTTTTTTTTGCAAAACGAAGCGTACGATCGGAAAATATTCTTTAACCATGTATTCTGTTCTGTTTCTACATATTTTACACGTCTTTTGAGCTGTTTGATAAGTTTTATTCTGTATCACTTTGTAAGATTCTTTACTATTTTGCTGTTGCGTTTAATCAGTTTGGCCATCCATATGATTTTGAATCGTTCAACTGCCCGATTAGAACCTTAAACAATTTTTTAACATTTTTAATTCTATCTGATCTGTATCGTAATTTGTGGCCCTGTTTAATTGCATTTAATCCAATTGAAGCGTCGGCCTACATTCAACACTCAAACACAATTCACACTTTGTTTTTCTTGGTGGCGGGATTTTTAGTGTGTTTTTATTTCTTTTGCGTTGGAGTGTATTGTAGTTTCCATGCTTTAGTTTACACAGAAACCGTATAGTCAAACAACGTTTCGACACAAAAGTGAATACATTTCACGCCGGCAGTGGCAATTTGGTTTGCAATTGTCCTACTCGACAGCTGCTGCATCAATTGAATTTTAATTGCTCTAAAAATAAAACAGAAACCACTAAAACAATGCGTTTGCATATACTGAGTGCTGTGCTCTTGTGTGAGTACGTTGTGTATGGTTCAAATTGAATTTGCTATTAAACACTTCTGTGCTGTATTTCATTTCATTGGATTTGCCATATTTTGTTAGCTTAACAAAAATCTGTTTAACACAGTGTTTAGCACAGCTTGACTTCGTTAACACGTGGTGTATACGTGATTTTTATTAACTTAGGTGACATGTTAGCTTTTACACACTGACACAAACACGCACAGGCGGACCTGCACGCTACAAAAACAAAAGTAAAGTAGAATGTCGTGCTACGCCTTTGCTAATTGGATTCAAAGCTTTTGCTGCATACTTTACAGCTGCATGCAAAATGCTGAAACAGCTACTGCTGCTATTATTTGATATTATCGGCATGCGAAAGGTGTTATTTGTGACCGGGAAGGGAATTATGCACTTTTAGCAGAACACTTGAGCTATTGTGCAAAAATGTTGGGTATTTTTAGGTGAAAAACAACCATTTTGATGAATTATACTTTTAGTATGCATAGCATTTGCAGCTTAAATAGAATTTCCAATCCAAGGATAGTCTGGTTTAATGTACCCATTTAAATGGTGTTCCAAATATAAAAAAATCAGTAAAAAAAATATGTAATTTTGAAAAATTTGAGCTTGAGCTTTGAGAGGTATATTTACTGAGCCTGCATACAAAAGTTTAGGTAAATTTAATAGTTTTGGTGACATACCAATTATAATTTAAAAAAAAATTTATCAAAAATTTTAGTTTGATTGTCTTTGAGGGGTAGTCAAACATAGAAAGATGTATTTTCTGGAAGAAGGTGTCTTAAGAAGGTGTATTTACTGAGTCTACATAGAAAATTTTTAGTGGTAGCAAGGGAATAGGGGAAAAATGTAGTCGTATGCACTTTTTGTTAGCAACACTTACTAAGTCTACATACCTACTTTCATATTCTATCGCTTCTAGTGTTTAAGTTATAGCATTTTTAAATAGGGGTGTTATGCAACGTCCACCCCTTCCTTCCAACTATCAAACTTGATCTGCAGCCCAGCACGACAAGTCCATCCTCTAAGTCTCAAGTGTCTATCTCGGAAAGACGGGCAAAGCTATATTAACTTCTCTTGTGTCCTGATCAAGAATATATACACTTTATAGGTCCCCCTCCCCCCTTCTATGCATCAACAAACACAATATACCAATAAAATATACACAATATACCCAGTGTGTACAGGGTATTAGAATGGCTTCATGGGGGAGGAATCCATTCAATAAATATACATTTTAAACTTTATGATTTATGAAAAATATATTGTTGAGCTGTGTGGAATTTCCCAAAAACCGCGAATATAATACAATTTATTTCATTCTTTTAGTATTGAATTATAGTAAATTTGATTAAAGAAGTTGTTTTCATTTTCAAAATTAACCTTTACAGCTGTAAAGCGTAATTGCAGCAGTCAAGGTTATTTCACTTCATTTAGTTGACGTTGCCTATAGTAATATAAAGAATATATATGCAAATGTATACATACATATGTTTATGTGTATGATTATGTGAGAAACTGATATTGTCATACGATAATAGCTTTCTGCTTTATATCAATAAAAATATCTGGCGACGGCAGCTTGTCAGCAAAATCAAAAGCTAAACACACAGCCACATGCATTCACACATCCTCAAATATTTGTACACACACACACACACTGCACACGGAGCGATATCATCATTTGAGCAATGACTAACGTGTGCTTAATTAAGCATGCAAAATACGTAATTAATTTTGTGAAAAGAACAAATTGAATAAATTTCCTCACGATTGATTTTCATTTAACTTAAACTTTCGTAAATCTGTTGGACTATGAAACCGATGATATGAGGTTCAATCCCACCAGAATTTAAATGTTTATTCAAGTAATGTTTATCAATTCAATTATTATTTATAATAAAAATTAACGTTGTTAAATTATTTACTACATGCATAAATTAACTTAATTTGTAATAATAATAAAAACCAGTAAGGGAGCTATTTTCGGCTTTGCCGAAACTTATATACTCTTGCAAACGTTTTCACAATTATTCTTATTAGGAAATCCTTTTATAATTTTCCAAAAAGAATCATATACGTAGCCACGCCCATTTTCTAATTTGTCTTAAAGAAGGCAATGTAGTCAAACTTCACTACATTTTCCAATCTTGTATCTCGTCTGTTTACAGAGAAAGCCCATTTTTAAGTTTTTAGTTGTATGGGCGGTACCACGCCCTTTTGTCCGAATTTTATAAAATTCTGGATTTGAGTCAGGCATTAACAAAAACACCTAATAGCAAAGTTTAGTTTGCTTATATCCAAGAACAAAAAAGTTTTTCTAACAAAAACTGTATTTTTAACCGATCGTTCCTATAGGAGCTATATGCTATAGTAACCTGATCTTGACAATTTTTACACAGTATCTTTGTTGATGTCAAAAAAGTTTTTGTGCAAAATATTGAGTCGATAACTCCAAAAACACGCTGTTTTTTAAGCAAAAACATCATTTTTGAACGATCGTTCCTATGGGAGCTATATGCTATAGTCATCCGATCAAACTGATTTTTACATACCAAATACCTGCAAGGAGAAGAAAATTTTCTGCGTTTAAATTTTTTTGCTAACTTTTAAACTCTGGCTGGAAATCGCATTGAAACAGACAGACAGACAGACGGACAGACGGACATCGTTATTTGAACTCGTCTCGTCGTGCTGATCAAGAATATATATACTTTATATAGTCGGAGATGTCTCCTTCACTGCGTTGCAAACTTCATGACAAAGTTAATATACTCTTTTTGCAAGAGTATAAAAATAAAAACACTACTGTGTCCGTGGAGATTGATCCATATTTTTTTGTTCATATGCCACAAACCGGCTCAGCAGGAGTAGTACGGTAACAAGTCGAAAGTGGTGGAAATACCTGTAAATAATGACACACACACTGCTTATACGGCCGACACCAACACAACCGAACCTGAAATCTGTCTGTATGACTTTGAATTATGTAAGCGCACATCAGCAGTGCCAAAGCCATTTGTTAAACACATTTAGACACATGCACACAGATACATACAGCAGTGCCAAAGCCATTTGTTAAACACATTTAGACACATGCACACAGATACATACAGCAGTGCCAAAGCCATTTGTTAAACACATTTAGACACATGCACACAGATACATACAGTATTGAAATTCAATTTACATTACTTAAAACTTACATGTAGTTAAGTTGCATAATCAGAATTTCGTGTTGGTTGTATGAAATGAAAAGTTGTTGGTGAAAACAATTAAATAAAGTCTTAATTTGAAATATTTTATAATTCGTTAGGACTTCAAAATTTATAAGACTTGTAAGTAAATACCGAGACCTGTGGTGGAACAATTTGCCGAATTTTTTATACTCTTGCAAAAGTTGCTTATTCTTTGCATTTACATTTTTTTGGTAACTTCAAAACTGTGGTAAGTAAAGATCCTTCGAAATCTATTCATCTTTTTAAGATAAGGAGAACTATGAACACTTCGAATTAAAACAATTTTTAACTAAAAATAATACTTGCATAGTCATTGTTGCAATCATTTGCAGTTCATTAACTAATGAGACAAGCCATGATGTAACAACATGGCATGTCAGGTCGTTAATGGGTTTTCTTACATACTTTTCTCTTGTTTTTTTCATTTTTACTATTGCGTGCCTAAATTTGGTGTCAAGTATTTAATGTCTGTCGTGAAGACCTGACTTAAATTAAGACTCACAACAACATGATTGGCAAAAACCACAAAAGCTTGCTGTCTTCAATGAAAATAGAAACTTTCGACAGACAGAGGGACAGCAAACGCTTTGGTTTCCTTTCTTTGCTGTACGCCATCCACACAACTCTTCATTGTACAATATTTGCTACAGTCGGGTCAGCACAAACACGAAGTTCGTCGCAACTGCTCTGACAGGTATATTAAATAAAGTTTATGCCAAAATAATGTACAGGTTCGACATGTTACACACACATATGTTGATATTCTCTTACATTGATTTGGGTTTCAAATACCAAAAGGACGAACAAAAACAAAAAAGTAGTTGTTCAAACTATTTTCTATGATGAACTATGAAATCGAGAAGAAGAAGTGTGCGCGTGTCTGATGTCAAAAATGTTAAAGTATTCAAGTCTCCCAACCAATTAAAAACAACTATAAAAAATCATGTCAATAGTTTTATAAAACTCAATCGACAAACCACAAACATAATTTAAATCGTAATAAGTACAATCATAATTGCCCACCACAAAAGGCCAAAACTGAGCAATTAACATGTACAACAAATGGCCGCAGAGCACAAAAGTTCATGTATACTTTGGCCTACGCCGAAATCCACGGAATTAAAAAAGTTATTTGTAGCGACTAAAGCAATAAAGATATTAAAGTTGGTCAAACAGAGCAACACTGTGTTTTCAAAAGCATACCGTTGCTAAGCGAAGCGAAGTTAAAGTATTACGGAAAGGTATGATTATTTGTATGAGTAACTGTTGGCATGCTTAAATAGGCAGGAAGGCAGCAACACAGGAAATGCCGGCAATTAATTTCGAAATGCTAGTGGTAAGTAAGTACATAATGCATTAATTAACAACAAGTGTTAAATGGCAAGTGGCTTGTGGCAAAAAGTGGGAAAAACTTGTTAGCTTTTGTGAGCCACAAACTACAAAACTATTAGACAAAAACATAGCTAAGCCCACACACACCATATAAATCGAGCTAAGTTGCTAAGCGCTAAAATGGCGCATAAAAAAACAGTTTATGCAATTGAGTAAAAGTATAAAAAAAAACTTGTAGCTTTGCAGAAGTCAGGCGCTTGCATAATTACTTTTTTATTGCATACACATCAAATGTTCATACAGCCATAAAATGTTTACTGTTACTGCTCTTGTTCGTGATCCTAAACCCCCAGACACACATGCTACTTTTGTGTTCGCATCGTTTTTTTCTTTTCAATCTATTATATGCATGTATGTCACATTGACTATGTCATGTTATACAGATGCTGCAACCACAAAGCTGAACGAGCCAACGAGTGGGGACATAAGACGGAATTAAAACTTTTTGCATTCTTCCCCTTCGTCGGTTCGGTTCTGTGAACTCGCTTGTGAACACGCTTGTCATTACAAGGTGCAGTCAGATAATCAGACAGGGAGACGGACAGGCATGGTTATTATTCCTTTTTTTGTTTAATGTCTCCTACATGAACAAGCAAATATGAAGCAAAAATAAAGAATGAGGAGTGTCTGTCTGTGTGAGAACAGACAATAAGCGAACGTTTAAATCAAACAAAGCAATTGTCTTATTGTACTTAATATTTGCGATACGTGTTGAACATTGCATTTAATTTTGATCTCGTAATCAATTGCAAACGTATCGGTATTTGGTTTAATTACCTAATTGCGAATTCCTATGCCCATGTGTGTTTGCTTACATGGCTGTGGTTATGTGGGTCCGTAAGTTACTTCATGCCACAGTTATCTGCTGGCTCTTGTTGGGTGGTCTATCGGTTAGTTGACCGAATGTGCGTTTATGTTCACTACAATATTTCATATTGACTTCATGACTTCCTCAATTGTTTTTGTTTCTTTTGCTTATTTTTTATGACACAATGCAATTAAAACTGGTAACTTGATATTTAAATATTGTACAAGTCTCTAGCTCTTCAGTTTTTTAAAAACAATCGGTAAGGACAGATGGAATAAACAGATCAATTTCTTTTGTCATCCGCACCATTTTTATACATACATTACATTGTGCTACTCACTCTTCTAGGTATTACATAAATTTGGTATGATATGTATAAACTGCATTTGAATCCAACATTGAAACATCTTAAGTCAACCAAAGCCTGACAACACAAACATAAATCTAGCGTTCACAAATTTCACTTTTGACTTATTCGACTTTTTAGCGCCTTTGAAGACTTTTATAAGACATTTACATTAAAATTATTTTGGAATATAATCACTTTTTGCTCTTTTTCGCTTTCTTGCCTGAAACTATTCATTGAATTGACGACCAACTCCTAAAATTATACTTTTATCTTTGATTTTTATAGCTCAAAACGTGACTAATCTACTTTTTAATTACACGTTTGTCTTTTTTTAAGAAACTCTCATGAAAATTTGTAAACTTACACAATCAACGCAAACACCAGAAATATTTACTTGCCACAAGCCAATTTTATTTATGCAACGTTTACCTGCAACGAAAAAATAACAAAGATAAGAAAAAACGTTTTAATAACCAGTACGAGCGCTATCTGAGATCTTGCCAAAGATTATATGCTCATCACGACCCCTTTTGAGCGATGACCATTTTTTTGGAATCTTGCTTTAAAGAAAGCAATGTGGTCAAACTTCACTACAGTTTGCAACCTTGTATCTTGTCTGCTTACAGAGAATTAAGTTTATTTTTAAGTTTTTCGCTGTATGGGCGGTACCACGCCCTTATGTCCGATTCTTATAAAACCTTGGATTATAGTCAGGCATTACTAAAAACACGTAATTGCGATCGTCCCTATAGGAGCTATATGCTATAGTGGTCCGCTCGAAATAATTCTGAGATATACAATGCCTGGACACATCTGAAGAACTTTTGCGCTTAATTTTTTTCGATATGTTTTAAACTCTAGGACGAGTTTGCACTGAAACAGACAGACAGACAGACGGACATCGATATTTGAACACGTCGATCTGATCAAGAATATATTTATTTAATACAGTCGGAGATGTCTCCTTCTCTGCGTTGCAGACTTCATGACAAAGTTAATATACTCTTTTTTGCAAGAGATTAATGACTTTGTCAAACGGCAGATGACGACCATGTCTATCTGTCTATCTGTCTGTCTATCTGTCTATCTGTCCCTACTGTGCACATCAACGACTCATATTTGCATAGCACTTTTCAAATTATAACGTAATTATAATCTGGCGTAGAAAACGTCATATAAAATTTCGTAAATGGCATTAATGCGAAAAGATTGTCTAAAAGAAATTTCACGAAAAACAGCGAAGACACAAATGCGTAAGTCTGTCTATGTGTGTCTGTATCTCTGTGTGTAAGTGTGTTTGGTTGGAAGCATCATTAAAAATAGAAAAGCTAAGCGAACTGAGTGGTTTGGCGAACAATGGCACGCGGCATGATTTGCGTCAATGACAACGACCACGATGAAAAAAAAATAAAAAAAAAACATTTAATACCCCATTTTCGGCTTTGCAGATGATGTATACTCTTCACGGAACCTTTTGTACCACGCCCATTTTGTTTTTTGAATCTTAGTTTTCTTTATCCACCTAGCCTTCATACCTTCAATTTTTATACCATTGCCAAAAGGGTAGCAAACTCCTCCTAGAGTTTAAAACATATCGAAAAAAATTAAGCGTAGAAGTTCTTCAGATATGTCCAGGCATTGTATATCTCAGAATTGTTTCGATCGGACCACTATAGCATATTGCTCCCATAGGAATGATCGGTCAAAAGTTAGGTTTTGGCTTGAAATATGGTGTGATTTTGGAGTTATTAACACAAAACTTTGCACATAGTTTTTTATGACATAAACAAAGACATGGTGCAAAAATGGTCAAGATCTGGATACTATAGCACATGGCTCTTATAGGGACGATCGGACAAAAAAACAGTTATTTGTTCAAAAACCTTTTTTGTTCTTGAATATAAACAGACCAAATTTTTACAATTATTGTTTTTATTAATGCCTGAATGTAATCCAAAGTTTTATAAGAATCGAACATAATGGCGTGGCTACGTATATAATTCTTATTGGAAAATTAAAAAAGGTTTTTCTAATAAGAATAATTGGGAAAACGTTTGCAATAGTATATAAGTTTCGGCAAAGCCGAAAATGGTTTCCTTACTGGTTATTGTTATACCTCCTTTATTGCCAGAGATGTGGAAATTATTGGTTTTGGTTAAAAGTAGGCAGTGCCATGCCTATTTTTTGAAGTCAATTAGTTAAGAAACAAAAAAGTTTTCCATACAACGACTTAAATTTGCTTCTCTTTCTCTTCTTCTTTTTGTATGGCAGGTACCAGTTCCAGTAATCCGATCTCAATGAAACTCAGGCATTTGGCTTAGTTACGCCAAATTATTACTTGTGAAATTTCAGCGCTCTATCCTTACAAAGCAAAAAAGTTTTTCATGGTTCACAATGGTTCGTATGGTGGCTACCAGTTCAGGAGGTCCGATCTTGCTGGTTCTGACCAATGTGTCATGATAATAAAATACAAGGGTCTGTGCAAAAATTATATTTTCGATAGCTTCAAAACTAAGGAAGGAGTTTGCTTACATACAGCCTGACGAACAGACGGACATGGCCAAATCAACTCGTCTTGTTATCCTGATTAAGGATATATATAATTTGTATACTCGACCACGCCTCCTTCTGGGTGTTACCAGCTTCGTGACAAAACTATAATACTTTTTACTTCGTGAAGATTATAAAACGACGAAAGCAAATTTAACGCTAAAAATGCTGAAACCTTTGGTTAGCTATTTTTTTGTTGCCTGAAACTTTTTCGCTTTCAAGAATTGTCGACGTTGTCACAGCAATTACTCTCACACAAAAGCAACATGAACGAGTAGCACTTTGAAACCAGTGGGACGTGGCATGAGTGTAATACCCAAAGGGTGCAAAACAAGTGAAAGCAAAACTTAAGCCAACTGAGATTCATTTTTATGCCACTTAAGCGGAGAAAGAGTGAAAATAAACCCAAACAAACAAGAAAACGAAAAGGAAAGAAACTATTTTCCGACACCATTAAAGTCTTTTGCAAACCGTAAACTAAAGTGGTTGAAAGTGTAGATTTCGTTGCTATACTTGTGGCTCGTGTGCGATATGATTTGCGGTTAATCGTAAATTAAATAACGTATAATAATAAGTGCAAACCCAAAGCAGCAGAAATGAGTTGTCAGCTAAAGCAAAAAATACAAAAAATGGACAAGAAGGAACAATTCAAAAGCAGCACACAGATGAGAGCAAGGCGCTACTCAAAATGATGTCATTGTCATCATTGTATAGAGAAAACAGCAATAAAGATGAAAACAACAAGAATGCATAAGAACAAGAATAACAAGCCAGTCTTCTACTAAAAACAAGTTGGCAATTGTTTCAAAGCACTTCTAATTTTTCGGTTTGTGGCAGCAGAAGTTGGCAATTACCATTGAAGGTTTTTCTTCTAAGGCTTACATCATTATCGTGTTGTACTTTGTTTTTCCTTCTAACCTTTCCTCCCACGCCCACACATACCACTAAGTATTTTATCACTTTTCATGGATGTGCCACACACTTTAGTAAAAGTAAGTAAAACTCAACTTTGTCAAAAAGGACATGGCAGGTGCATTGTTAGCTCGAGTAAAAAGGAGAAAAAGACTTTGTATGGGTTCATGAAAACGAAAACTTTAATTAGTAATTTCAGGCTTTCTATTCAAAGTTGTGCTGCAGCGACTGTGTGTGTGTGTGTGCGTATGAGTGTGTGTTGGTTGCTTTATACAAAGTATTATTTCAGTGGAACTTCCACAACTTTTTTGTTTAAGAAAGTATTTTGAGAGTCCGATTGGCAAAGCTCTCATCAATAACAATACTTGAATACTTACATTAAAGTAACTCGGACGAGTGAAAAGCGTAATTTTACGTAAATAAAAATAAATATTTAAAATCAAGTGAAAATTATCCAAAAAAAATATAAGTGTTGAAGATTTAAAAAGTCAAGTTAAGTATTTGCCGCTGTGTTAAAACAAACCACTGTGCGGTCTTATTTGAGTGTCATTCATGCTCATTTGTGCTGTTCTCCCTTTTGTCGTCAGCTTCGGCTAACAGTTCAACAGTACCAAGAGGCGTATGTGTAATGTGTGCCAACATACACACAACCATATTAACAACACCAATGCGCTAATTCTTTGTTACCCCAAGACACGCTTGACCCACATACCCACACATGCCCGTCCCCCTGTCAGCCCAACAAATACCTTCTTCACTGCCCACCAAACAACGTCTTGCCATCTTTCCTCCTGTTGAAAACATACTCGGCTTCCTTGTAACGCATTTGGCTGCCATGTTCTGCATGCAAGCAAAAACACGAGAAAAAGAACAAATGGTGAACCCACAATACTTGCACTCATTTCCGTTCCTCATCCCTCCGGCTTACTCGGCAAAACCGATATTGGCCCATGCTTTATATATACATTTTTTTTAAAGAACTTTTAGTCTCCCTGCTTAATGGAGGTCATGGTTTCCGGTTGTTTTTATGCTGTTTTTTTTCTTTCATTCATTTATTTTCTTTAATTTTTTTCTTCTTCTTTTCCTGATCATTTGCTTCTCTCTTCGTTGCCCAACATACTATTGAGCGCACAGCAACTGAAGTGTGTGCGAATTTTGTTAATGGAGATTATTATAAATTTCATGAAACCAAATACAAAAGCGAAATTTTCATGTTTGTTGCATCGAAATGCATTGGCTTGGAAAATGCTTAATAGAGGTTAAAATGTAAATGGAAGAAGAAAAAATAAGAAAAGCGAAAATAAAAGGCAAAAATAAAAAAACTCAAATGAATAAATGGAAAAGTATTTGCCACTGGCAGAAAATAGAGCAAATACGACCGCATTGACTTAATGGCTTGTTTGAGCGCCTTTGGCTAGGCAAGGAAATATTTAATACGGCTTTTAAAGGATTTGAGAATGGCAAATTGCACTCAAAACTTTAGTCTCTAAGATAACTTGCATTGTGCACAAACAAACATTCATTAAGCGTTATAAAAAAGGACAAATCTCCCTCGCTCCTTGGCGGTCAAACGCGGACTCACCTCACCCAAACAACATAAATACGAGTCTTTGTGAAACATTTCTTTCGACAAAAGCGCTTAAATTTTGCATTGAAGTCTTCAAAAAATGCAAATATGCCTTAATCACACAAAATTTTATTTCAAATTTGACTTTAACACCAATCTCATGCATATTCATTTGCCAAATCAAAAGTTATTATACTCATTATTCATTGTGGCGCCAGACATCCTAAAAGATTTGCCCATATTAAAACAAAAACTAAAAAGGGCATAACACAATAATTAAAATCGAACGAAACGTGATTGTCTAAGAAATAACAACAAAGCGAAAAAAAAACACAAATGGTGACAAAAAATAAAAAACAATACAAATGATGCGAAATGTGTTAAACATATGCAAAATTCACAGACAAATGGGAATAAAAACAAGAAGACAATGAGACAAACGACAAGAAGCTGTAGACGCTTGATTGCAAATGATAATTTATCTAAAAGATACGCATTGATAGTCGTCATCGTCAACGTCGCCAAGTATGAAGTTATAAAAAATAATAAATCTTATACACACGAATGTTAATAAATCATTTCAGTTTATGCGTTGGTTAAACAAACCACTAAGTAAGTGAGCGACTCTTTGTCCGTCGTCAGTCAGTCGGTCTATAGTGGGTTTGACTAGATCGTAAGATACAATATAAGTATAAGTTGGAGTGTTGTGTGTTGCTTATCTTGAGCGACAACTTAGTTAATGAGTCAAGTAATTTTTAGTGCTAACCCTCAGCATTGAAGTTAATTTATTACGACAGTACTTGGGCGTCGCGTCGATTAAAAAAAACAAGGCCGCTCGACAAGTGGCAAAAAAAAAAAAGTTAAATAAAATCAGTTTGATTTAAAGCGTTGTTGAGTTGATGAAAGCATGAAAAATAACTAAATAATCGGGACAAGAAACTTAATGGAATGCGACATACAACTCGTGTGATTCAAACATTGAATTCGTAGACGAAATAAGCTTTGAAAAAGCGACATTAGCAAAACCTTTGACAACTTTATCACCAACACAGTCGAATTCTGGTTATTTATAACATAATTTAAGAAAAATCAAGCGCGTCAATTTCACACCATGGCAATGAATGAAATAAAGTAACACAATCATCGTCAATATCAACATCAAGAAAACCAACAACATCAACCCTAACAGATACATACACATTGACATCAGTATTATTTTCCATTAGACAGTTTCATGTTATTGAAATGTCGATTATCTTAATCTTGCATACTCAAAAATTCATCAATCATTCAACTGATGCCAATTCACGTACTCGAACTCACCATCTCCAAAGTACACAAATAATTTAAAATAAGAAATGTGCGACTCCCTTGGGCGATAAAGCAGAAAAAAAGGCATTTGATTGAGAGACCATCATTTATTCCGTCCTTCCGCCAGGCAGTCGGTTAGTCATTTATGTGTTGATTGACTGAATGACGGCGACGCTGAATATGCCACCACACATCACACTATACTACACAATACGTTTGTGACTCTACACTAAACAACAAAACCAGTCAAATCGCATTGAATGAAGCTTCATGTCTTATGCCGCATGCCGCATTGTTGTGTCCGTTTGACGTTTGTCAACATTAACTACACTTAATTCAAAATGTCACCAGTGTCAGCGCAATTTTTCCTCGCACTTCTTCATCTTTGGTTTTCATTAATGTTTTGTAATGTATTTTGCTGTTCCGTCGGTGTTTATTTATTTTTTTTCACACTTAAATGAACGCAAAACCATTTGCGGACATTCGCATTTGTACGCCTTTTGTTGATTGCGCGTGCAAAATGCGCTGAACGCCCTTAGCTCAGCTCGGCTCAAGTCAACTTAACTCAGCTCATTGGTGATTCTCGGGGCCGGAGCTTGTATCGGCACACATGAACTTAGCACAAAATCGTGTTCGGTCACACGTTCGCAATTCTTCGTTCTATGCAAGAACAACAACAACAACAAGTACTGATGCTGTTTCATAAATTACAACGATAAAATATTGTTGTTGTTGTCGTAGTTGTTATAAATATTATTGTTGTTGTTTTTGCTGTTGTTGATGGTGCGTCAAATTGCATAAAACATAGAATTGCAACAATTACTGCAAATAATTTGTCTTATTTTTGCATGACTTGAACTCCTCCAATGAACCTTACAAAGTGATATATTTATTTCTTAATTGAAGACTTACTATTTGTGCGTGTTTCTCTCTGTGTATGTGTGTAAGACTCACAATAATCAAAGTATTTTGTTGGAACATTAATTGCATTTTATAACAATTACTTTTACAAAAGCCAAGTGAATTGAATGTTTGATTTTAATGCAGAAAATAGACGAATATTGTTTATTTTATGAGCTACTTTACAAAAGGGACAATCCCTTCATATTCAATCATTCAAATGAAAGTTCAAGAAGGCATCATCAAATGGCAAGCAATTAACGCATTTTATACTTACTGTGAAAACCTCTTCTTAAGTCTCCTTAATACTATCAGTACTTTTACAGTGAATGCTCCCATTACGAATAGCATTCATAATCAAACAAATATCGTTCACACAAATTGCTTATATTAAGTTGTTTATTTACATTACACACCGATGGTGGGTGTTCGATTATGGCTTTTATTGTTCCAAGAAGAAAATGTAATGAATTCCTAATTTTCACTGATACAATATTTTAAAGCCATTCTAAATAATACACATAATGACAAAATGTTCTGGAGATAATTATGGTTTAGGTGTCTGAAAGAACGGAACATAACTCTCCCAAGACTCAAAGTATAAGTATTGACGATTTGTGGACCAAGACAGATAATTGAAAAAAAAAAACAATACATCACTGGTTTTCCTCTATAAACTCTTGTTTAAGAGGTACGTCAAATCTGTCAAACGTCCAATCTGTCTTTAGTAGTGTAAAGATTGATTTTTTCACAAACAGCAACAGTAAAACTTATTATTTTCGAGCGAATCTGCAGAAGGTTTAAAATGAGGTATTGTGAAAGTGTAGAGCTTAAAGGTCAAATATTATATGCAATAATATATTACTTCTTTTATCGACCGCAGACACAAAGAGACTTGCGGCACTTGTTTTATTGTTTTTTTGTAGACTGTTATAAAAAAATTAGCCTTAAAATATCAGAATTAGCAAAATTTCTGAAGCTATGGTAATGCTTAGAGAAGAAGAAGATAAATGATCGAGAAGCGCCGATTAAAATATAATGTTCATGAAATTGTATATGTTGCAAGAAATTTACACAATGCAATGAATGAAATTTACAAGTTAAATTTGATATATTTTATTCAAACTACACATGCTTAATTTGCAAAAACAAAAGAAAAATTAGAATAAAAAATTTAAGAACATTTACTTCACCACAAATACAAATGACCCAAAATATTTTAATTCAACTGAAACACGACCCGAAAAAAACAATAGTGCCGCAAGTCTCTTTGTGTCTGCGGTCGATAAAAGAAGTAATATATTATTGCATATAATATTTGACCTTTAAGCTACACTTTCACAATACCTCATTTTAAACCTTCTGCAGATTCGCTCGAAAATAATAAGTTTTACTGTTGCTGTTTGTGAAAAAATCAATCTTTACACTACTAAAGACAGATTGGACGTTTGACAGATTTGACGTACCTCTTAAACAAGAGTTTATAGAGGAAAACCAGTGATGTATTTTTGTTTTTTTTTTCAATTATCTGTCTTGGTCCACAAATCGTCAATACTTATACTTTGAGTCTTGGGAGAGTTATGTTCCGTTCTTTCAGACACCTAAACCATAATTATCTCCAGAACATTTTGTCCTTATGTGTATTATTTAGAATGGCTTTAAAATATTGTATCAGTGAAAATTAGGAATTCATTAAATTTTCTTCTTGGAACAATAAAAGCCATAATCGAACACCCACCATCGGTGTGTAATGTAAATAAACAACTTAATATAAGCAATTTGTGTGAACGATATTTGTTTGATTATGAATGCTATTCGTAATGGGAGCATTCACTGTAAAAGTACTGATAGTATTAAGGAGACTTAAGAAGAGGTTTTCACAGTAAGTATAAAATGCGTTAATTGCTTGCCATTTGATGATGCCTTCTTGAACTTTCATTTGAATGATTGAATATGAAGGGATTGTCCCTTTTGTAAAGTAGCTCATAAAATAAACAATATTCGTCTATTTTCTGCATTAAAATCAAACATTCAATTCACTTGGCTTTTGTAAAAGTAATTGTTATAAAATGCAATTAATGTTCCAACAAAATACTTTGATTATTGTGAGTCTTACACACATACACAGAGAGAAACACGCACAAATAGTAAGTCTTCAATTAAGAAATAAATATATCACTTTGTAAGGTTCATTGGAGGAGTTCAAGTCATGCAAAAATAAGACAAATTATTTGCAGTAATTGTTGCAATTCTATGTTTTATGCAATTTGACGCACCATCAACAACAGCAAAAACAACAACAATAATATTTATAACAACTACGACAACAACAACAATATATTATCGTTGTAATTTATGAAACAGCATCAGTACTTGTTGTTGTTGTTGTTCTTGCATAGAACAAGAACTGCGAACGTGTGACAGAACACGATTTTGTGCTAAGTTCATGTGTGCCGATACAAGCTCCGGCCCCGAGAATCACCAATCAGCTGAGTTATGTTGACTTGAGCTGAGCTGAGCGCATTTTGCACGCGCAATCAACAAAAGGCGTACAAATGCGAATATCCGCAAATGGTTTCGCGTTCATTTAAGTGTGAAAAAAAATAAATACAGACGGAACAGCAAAATACATTACAAAACATTAATGAAAACCAAAGATGAAGAAGTGCGAGGAAAAATTGCGCTGACACTGGTGACATTTTGAATTAAGTGTAGTTAATGTTGACAAACGTCAAACGGACACAACAATGCGGCATGCGGCATAAGACATGAAGCTTCATTCAATGCGATTTGACTGGTTTTGTTGTTTAGTGTAGAGTCACAAACGTATTGTGTAGTATAGTGTGATGTGTGGTGGCATATTCAGCGTCGCCGTCATTCAGTCAATCAACACATAAATGACTAACCGACTGCCTGGCGGAAGGACGGAATAAATGATGGTCTCTCAATCAAATGCCTTTTTTTCTGCTTTATCGCCCAAGGGAGTCGCACATTTCTTATTTTAAATTATTTGTGTACTTTGGAGATGGTGAGTTCGAGTACGTGAATTGGCATCAGTTGAATGATTGATGAATTTTTGAGTATGCAAGATTAAGATAATCGACATTTCAATAACATGAAACTGTCTAATGGAAAATAATACTGATGTCAATGTGTATGTATCTGTTAGGGTTGATGTTGTTGGTTTTCTTGATGTTGATATTGACGATGATTGTGTTACTTTATTTCATTCATTGCCATGGTGTGAAATTGACGCGCTTGATTTTTCTTAAATTATGTTATAAATAACCAGAATTCGACTGTGTTGGTGATAAAGTTGTCAAAGGTTTTGCTAATGTCGCTTTTTCAAAGCTTATTTCGTCTACGAATTCAATGTTTGAATCACACGAGTTGTATGTCGCATTCCATTAAGTTTCTTGTCCCGATTATTTAGTTATTTTTCATGCTTTCATCAACTCAACAACGCTTTAAATCAAACTGATTTTATTTTACTTTTTTTTTTTTTGCCACTTGTGAGCGGCCTTGTTTTTTTTAATCGACGCGACGCCCAAGTACTGTCGTAATAAATTAACTTCAATGCTGAGGGTTAGCACTAAAAATTACTTGACTCATTAACTAAGTTGTCGCTCAAGATAAGCAACACACAACACTCCAACTTATACTTATATTGTATCTTATGATCTAGTCAAACCCACTATAGACAACGGACAGAGAGTCGCTCACTTACTTAGTGGTTTGTTTAACAATGCATAAACTGAAATGATTTATTAACATTCGTGTGTATAAGATTTATTCTTTTTTATAACTTCACACTTGGCGACGTTGACGACGACTATCAATGCGTATTTTTTAGATAAATTATCTTTTGCAATCAAGCGTCTACAGCTTCTTGTCGTTTGTTTCATTGTCTTCTTGTTTTTATTCCCATTTGTTTGTGAATTTTGCATATGTTTAACACATTTCGCATCATTTGCATTGTTTTTTATTTTTTGTCACCATTTGTGTTTTTTTTGGCTTTGTTGTTATTTTTTAGACAATCATGTTTCGTTCGATTTTAATTATTGTGTTATGCCCT